>OY978525.1:15653159-16028108 GCA_963854835.1 Megamerina dolium
ACAGGAAAAAGTGTCACATTCGTCCTAGAACCTCCTGTATATACGAATTTTTGTATATATCGGAAATTAAAGCATAGGTGTGGCACGTTTTCTTATTATCTTATCGCCTTAATTTCTCGAAAAACATGTTCTTATACAAATCAACAATTCTATGTGTGGGGGTCTGGTCTCAATCATTCAAAATATATTGCCACTAAGATGTCATGAGTAGATGACTAAGCAACGCATAATAGGAAGACACTAGAAGCATGCACCTCATTTAGACATGTGCTGAATTTCATTTTTGATTGATATTGATTTAATATAATTTGTACCGATATTTGTACGATAATGATTTAATTTGACTAGTAGGCAAAATCAATTTCGATCAAAAGTGAAATTCAGAATATTATAGATTATGTACAAAATTATTGTATATTTTCAATGATTGCATCATGTTTTGGCAGAATTTTGTCAAATAGACCAACATTTTTTAACACAAATTTCTCTTACAACAACAACAACAACAACAAAAATGCAAAATAATTTTGTTTCTTAAAAGCTATCATTTATTCACATTTTACTACAAGATTATAAATTTTCCATTTTTTTGTATGAAAAACAAAGAAATGCTAAGTTTATAAAATGAAGTAAAAGTGATAAATGTGCACTACAAAATTATTATTCATTTTTGTTTTTTTTTTAAATCATATTAATTATTATTCCATTTACATAATTAATAGTAATTATCTTCATTTTTTCATTTCTTTTGAAATACAAAAAAGTTGAAAGAAATGTAAATTACAAACAAACACAAAAACAAATCCCAAAATTTAATCCCACCCCAGTGTATTTTATACTAATTGAGTTGATTAGCATCAAAAATGCCATAAGTCGAATATGAATTTTTGATTTTTATCAATTCAAATATACATACATATATTTCTTTGCTTTATAAATTTTGCATAAACCATTTTTGTATAAATATGAAATAATTTTCTTTTAAAATTGTACATTTTGATTTATATCTATATTTATACCACAAACTAAAAGCTTTGAGGAATACATAGATACAACAAATGAATACAATTTTATATCAAAATTATTTCAATACATATCACACCGATTTGTTTTGTAAATTTTTTTGAATTAATATTAGAGTATACAAAAATTACTTTCTTGTATGTTTACGAAGCGAATTTTTAGCAATAGTCGAAAGACAATAACATACATTCAGAGGAACTACTGTTTGTTCAAACTATGAATGTACAGAATACAGAAGAATCGGTTCTACATAGAATAACGAACCATAGTATTATTCTGAATGACAAAAAAAAAATAATTGTTTTTTTTTGTGGTTCAACAGTTTGAAATTCTGTGGCTACTAAAATTAAATCATTGTTAGAATAATATTATAAATAACGTTATGTATACAAATATACAAGAAATTAATTTTTTTTTTTAATTTTTTTGTGACATAATAAGAAATATTAGACTCTATTATTGGTTCCGTTTTCGAAACGTTTTTCTTTGTCTTTATTTTACAAACGATGAAAATTTACTTATCAATATGGAATAAATAATGGAAGCTAATATCGTTAATGTTATCTCATTAATAATTTCAACTATAGATGTAAATGCACATACATACATATATTTTTTTATTTGTACACCAATATTTTTCATTGTAATTTTTTAAAAAATATTTTTATTTACTTATTCCATAGTTGTATAATTTATACAAAAATAAAAATGTAAAATTATAAAAATAATAAATAAAAGAAAACAAAAAGTCAACAACAAATTCATTATATTTTATTTACAACATACATTCACAGATTCTTATAGTCCTGTAAGTTATAAATTCATCTCCCTTCCTAACTCTATAGCCATCGGCCAACACACGAAAGCACATTGCATTGCTGTGTAGGCAGCTCACGCATTCATCAATGTCTATATCGCGCCTTGACGATCTGCAACGCTGGCATCATTTCATTATTGATGCACACTCTTGACGGTAATAACAGAAATATTCTTGCGATTTCAATGCCCACCACGAGAGCTGGTTTTCGGCAACCTTGTAGATAGCTCTTCAACAATTACATACTCAACAAGAATTAACTTAAATTGCTCTAGCACACACGACCAGGCCATAGTACGATCCTCCCTACATGCGTATGCTACGTGGATGGTAGACATTTCCCTGAGTTCAGATCACATACCAATAATCATCTACGTGGAGAAAGCTGAGGAGTTCATAACCTTGCAATTTCTTTCTAAGTATGTTTTTCAGTATTATTTAATTTATTTAGTAGGAGGCTAACATTTAGGTCTCGTCATGAAATGAATCACTGAATGTAACTTTAATATCATTGTACAAAAATATAAATAAATAAATATCTGGCACGTATAGGTCTTGAAAGGCCCTTTGACCGAGCTTCTCTTCTAGTAATGTCGTGTATGTTAAATAGTATTAGACCTACTTTATATTAGTCGATTCTGCTTGTCACAGAGCGCTTTCAGAAGCTTTTTCATGGCAAATTGTTACTGCCGGAAGAATTGCCAATTGCTTGTCGACAGGTGAGTACCATTCGAAAGAAAAATGTTTTCGATATTGACGTTATGCTTTAGCAGTGGATTGAACCCACGACCTACAGATCATATGATCAACGCATTAACCACTGAGCTACGGCACCCAATCGAGTTAGCCGTTCGAGTTAAGCGTCAACTTTAAGGTCTCTTACATCATGAAATGAACCACAGAATGTAACATTAAGTCCTTGTAGTCGGTAAAAACACCCTGTATATATGTATATATAAAAAAATAAATAAATATGTGTGGCACTTATAAACCCCGAAGGGCTCTTTGACCGAGCTTCTCTTCCATTACTGTTAAGCGTGTTAAATTTTGGTCAGTATTAGAATGGACCTACTTATTTTGTCCGGTTACGGACGACAGAACTCTTGCAACATCACTTTTTCTGAGCCTTGTCACTTGAACTACAGGTAATAAATCCAAAAAAAAAATAAATAAATAAAATTGTTTGAAAATTAACAACAAGTGTTTAAAAAATCTCCTTACAGTCGGCTGGGGCCGACCAAATTCTACCCTGCATATGTAGAGGTATATATAAAAAGTTTGCTCGTATATCCATCCTTTTCTTCCACTACTTTGTATAGGACCTACAATAAGAAGCAGGCGTACCTCACCAATTTTGGAGGATCAATTTCTGCCTATAATACTAAACTACATAGGTTGCAATGGGTTGACCTAGGCGTATTAATTAGTAAGTTATGGGTGTTTTAATGTTTAATATAAATCCGAGACTTTATATGGAAGCTATATAAAAAGTGGGAGTGACGTATCTCTTTCTGGTATATCTAATTAATATTTCAATATCAATCCACACCTTAAATTTGGTTGTCCTACGCTAAATGGTTTGTAAGTTATGGAGCTTAAAAGTTTTAGTTTAATTCCCTCGACTTTGTATGGGAGACCTATGAAGGAGTGGGCGTGGCACACTGATTTTATGCCATATTATTTCCGACTACCATGTTAATCTAAGTGTCAATTATGGTTATTTTAGGCAGGAGATTGCCGAAGTTACAGCTGTTTAAATTTAAAAGAATTTCAGTCATTTTGTATGGGGGCTGCAATAAACAGTGGGCATGGCACGCCCATTTTCTATGAGCCTAGTTGCTCGTACAATACTTATCCATACCTTAAATCTCGTTGTCCTACGCTAAATGGTTTGTAAGTTATGGAGCTTAAAAGTTTTAGTTTAATTCCCTTGACTTTGTATGGGAGACTCATGAAGGAGTGGGCGTGGCACACTGATTTTTTGCCAGATTTTTGCAGACTACGATATTAATCTAAGTGTCAATTATGGTTATTCTAGACAGAAGATTACCGAAGTTACAGCTGTTTCAATTTAAAATTTGTATGGGGGCTACGATAAACAGTGGGCGTGGTGCACCCATTTCTGTGAGCCTAGTTGCTCGTACAATACTAATCCACACCTTAAATCTCGTTATTCTACGCTGAATAGTTTGCAAGTTATAACCGGTAACATTTTTTTAATTTCCGCAACTTTGTATGGGAGCCCCAATAAGAAGTGGGCGTGGTACGCTGATTTTTCGCCAGATTATTTCCGACTACGATATTAATTTAAGTGTCAATTATGGTTATTTTAGGCAGAAGATTGCCGAATTTACAGCTGTTTCAATTTAAAATTTGTATGGGGGCTACAATAAACAGTGGGCGTGGCGCACCCATTTCAAGTGAGTCTAGTTGCTCGTACAATACTATTCCATACCTTAAATCTCGTTGTCCTACGCTAAATGGTTTGTAAGTTATGAAGCTTAAAATTTTAGTTTAATTCCCTTGACTTTGTATGGGAGACTCATGAAGGAGTGGGCGTGGCACACTGACTTTCTGCCAGATTTTTGCCGACTACGATATTAATTTAAGTGTCAATTATGGTTATTCTAGACAGAAGATTACCGAAGTTACAGCTGTTTCAATTTAAAATTTGTATGGGGGCTACGATAAACAGTGGGCGTGGTGCACCCATTTTCTGTGAGCCTAGTTGCTCGTACAATACTAATCCACACCTTAAATCTCGTTATTCTACGCTGAATAGTTTGCAAGTTATAACCGGTAACATTTTTTTAATTTCCGCAACTTTGTATGGGAGACACAAAAAGGAGTAGGCGTGGCACACTGATTTTCTGCCATATTATTACCGACTACGATAGTATTCTAAGTGTCAATTATGGTTGTTCTGGACAGAAGATTGTAGAAGTTACAGCTGTTTCAATTTAAAAGAAGTACAGACACTTTGTATGAGAGCTACGCTAAAAAGTAGGCGTGGCTCAACCACTTTTGGCGAGGTTATATAGTAGTATAATATAAGTCTATGTGCCAAATATTGTTGTCCCAAGTGGTATATTATGTGAGTTATAGCAAGTTAAAGATTTTGAAAATTTCGAGGTTAGTCGCTTTGAATGCTTGGTGTGGGCGTGGTTATTGACCGATCATGCCCAATATCAATCCCCTCCGTACCCTTGGATCATAGATTACTTATGCCAAATTTCATCGAAATAGCTCAATATTTACTCAAGTTATCGTGCGAACCAGCCAGGTGACAGACAGACGGACGGACGGACGGACGGACGGACATCGTTAAATCGAAAATTTAATCGACGCTGATCACGAATATATATCCATGTCTATATCTCCGGAGATTCCTTCAAGTGGACACAAACATCTGACCGAAATGAATATACCATGCATATTGCATTATGCAGGGTATAAAAATATGGTTTCAGTGATAGAAAGTGATAGCTTACAAATCAAAACGATAATGTAAAAGAAGAAGGAAATGAAAACAAAACGATAAATTTCAAAAGCAGAGTGTCATCAACTGTCACAAACTTTCTTCTAAAATTACAATTACAAATACATCAATCGGTAATTACGTGACCTGTAATAATTAGACTATGTATAATATGCTCTTGTTTACCTTAACTTTGATCTTTCTTTTAGCTCAATATGTTGTAGAAAATGAATTGGCATAAGTGCAGAATACGGCCTCCTCCGAAAAATAAAAATAATAAATTGCGTCGGATACAGGTTATTGTTGTCGTTTATAATAAATAAATAATTTTTTGTCGGGGACGCCTATATAAGGCGCGGTTCAAGGTCAAAGTTCAAATTTGAGGTCGGGATTACTTGGTTAACTGATTACGCGGTTCCAATTTTTCGATACAACTTTTATAGTACGATTTCTCTTTCTCGTCAAAGTAGGGCCCAGTTTCAGAGATTACTGCAGCATCGGGCTTAAATTTCTTTCCAGAAAACATTCTCTTGAGATCTGAAAACAGGAAAAAGTCGCTGAGGGCTAAATCTGGAAAATACGGTGTGTGGGGAAGTAATTCGAAGACCAATTCATTCACTTTTTCCATCGTTTTCATCGATCTGTGACACAGTGTATTGTCTTGGTGAAACAATAATTTTTTTTCTTTTGGAAATGCGGCCATTGCTTTGCAATTTCAGCCTTTAATCGATCCAAAAGTTCACAATAATAGACACTGTTGATGGTGCTTCTTTTTTGGATATAGTCGATAAATATTATTCCGTTCGCATTCCAAAATACAGACGCCATCACGTTACCGGCTGACTGCTCCGTCTTTGCTCGCTTTGGATTCGATTCGTCGACTGCTGTCCACTCAGCTGACTGTTTATTGGGTGGTGGTGTGTAATGGTGAAGCCATATTTCATCCATTGTCACATATCGACGATAGAATTCGGTTTTATTGCGGTTTAACAGAGCCAAGCACTCCGTTGAAACATCGATACGTTGTTGTTTTTGGTCGACTGTGAGCACACGCGGCACCCACTTTACACAGAGCTTTCGCATACCCAAAGGTTCATGTAAAATTATAAAAACACTGCCATCTGATATCTTTACAATGTCAGCTAATTCGTGCACCTTCAATTTGCGATCGTCCATAACCAATTTGGTTTTTTTTATGTTTTCTGGAATAACAGCCTCCACTGCGTTCTGCATCGTTTATAATAATTTTTATCAAGCCATTGTTTGGTTTCCACTGTATTTTTTTGTTTTTTTTTCATCAAAAAGCAATGCTTTATCAAAACACGAAATTCACTTTTTTCATTTTTTTTCAATAACAAAAGTTGCTTCACAGAAAATGCTATAGCTCACGAACCAATTGCCAGATTGTTGTCAATTTTCTACACGTGTCGTTTGAAGGTTAGAATTCAATAAAAATTATATGGAAAAAATTCTAGTAACGCCATCTATGTGTCATCCTACATGCTTATTGAATAGCCTGTAAAAACATATTGGAGCAATTTTTGTCGTGAGGTAGCTTATGACAGCATGGTCATTAAAAAACAAAAGATTGATGGAATTGGCAAAATCGTCGAAATAGACGCGAGTAAGTTTGGCAGGCGGAAATACCATCGTTATAATGTGGTTGAGGGGCATTGGGTATTTGGAGGAGTTGAAAGAGGAAGTAATCTCTGCTTCTTATCTCGGTCGAAAAAAGATACCGTGAAACCATGCTTAACATAATAAAAAACTGGATAGAGCCCGGCACAACTATTGTGTCCCAGTTTTGGGGGGTATTTTTAATATAATTTTTTCATTTAATGAAGCTATAACAGTTTTATGTTTTAGGCTTATGACTGTTTATCGCAAGAGGGTTACCAACATTTCAAAGTTATCCGTTCATTGGACTTTACGGACCATGAGTAACAATGACACACACAAATACTGTTGGAGGACTGTGGCGGCATGTTAAATATTCCATGCCACAGTTTCATAGGAGAAGCGCTATTTCGATGAGTACTTGACAAAGTTTATGCTAGCAAAACATTGTAAATTTAATAATATCTCTAATCCGTTAGAGCCCTGCTTTGTAGATTATTCCAGCGCAGTGCAAGTAATTGATACAAAAATTTTAAATAAAATTTCGTAACTGGACCAGTCGTACTGCAAAATATCGTCGACACGACGAATGTTCCGAATTCTGACTGCTTCTTCCAGCAAATAGATTTCTTTCAACTCCTGGAACTTTTGGCTCGATTGTTTAAAATATCATATTAAAGACTATAAAAAATAAATAAATATGTGGCACTTAAAGCCCCGATGGGCTCATTGGCCGAACATCTCTTCAAATACTGTTGTGCGTGTTAAATTTTGGACAGTATTAGAAGGGACCTACTTATTTTAGCCGGTTCCAAACGGCAGAACCCTTGTGACATCACTTTTTCTGGGCTTTGTCACAGAGTTCTTTTAGAAGCTTTTTCATGGCAAGTTGTTACTGTCGGAAGAATTGCCAATTGCTTGCCGACAGGTGGGTACCGTTCGAAAGAAAAATCTTTTCGATATTAAATTTGTTATGCATGAGCCGGGGATTGAACCACGACCTACAGATCAGAAGGCCAACACAATAACCACTGAGCCACGGCACCCACTCAAATTAAAGACTACTTTCTAATAGAATTACAAAAGCTTCCAAAAAATTTTGAATGTACTCTACGACTCGATAATACTCTCCATTTCACTTTTCTTTTTAAATGTAAAATTTGAGAGAATCTCACTTTACAAATTACTTCAACCAAATATATAATATTGTACATACTAGCACAATTGTGCTAGCCATATGTGTTACTCTCTGGTTATAAGGAAAGTAACGGAACAGAATGAACTGTTACTTAATAACCTATTACACATAAAATGAATGCGAGTGGTTATAATGGACGAGCCGAATTCTAACAAATCGTAAGCATCTGTTGATTTTAGATCCGTCCGTCTTCTTACGGCAATTTGACAATTGCTTGTTGTGAGAAGAAAAAAAGGCTCCAGAAACAAAGTAGACACGAAAATTAAATTCTCCGGAGATGTAGACATAGATATATATTTGTGATCAGCGTCGCTTAAATTTTCGATTTAACGATGTCCGTCCGTCCGTCTGTCTGTCACCTGGCTGGTTCGCACGATAACTTGAGTAAATATTGAGCTATTTCGACGAAATTTGGCACAAGTAACCTATGATCCAAGGGTAAGGAGGGGATTGATATTGGGCACGATCGGTCAATAGCCACGCCCACACCAAGTATTCAAAGCGACTAACCTCGGAATTTTCAAAATCTTTAACTTGCTATAACTCACATAATATACCACTTGGGACAACAATATTTGGCACATAGAGTTATATTATACTACTATATAACCTAGCCAAAAGTGGGTGAGCCACGCCTACTTTTTAGCGTAGCTCTCATACAAAGTGTCTGTACTTCTTTTAAATTCAAACAGCTGTAACTTCTACAATCTTCTGTCCAGAATAACCATAATTGACACTTAGATTAATATGGTAGTCGGAAATAATATGGCGGAAAATCAGTGTGCCACGCCCACTCCTTTCTGGGTCTCCCATACAAAGTTGCGGAAATTAAAAAAAAATGATACCGGTTATAACTTGCAAACCATTTAGCGTAGGACAACGAGATTTAAGGTATGGATTAGTATTGTACGAGTAACTACACTCATAGGAAATGGGAGCACCATGCCCACTGTTTATTATAGCCCCCATACAAAATGACTGAAATTCTTTTAAATTGAAACAGCCGTAACTTCGGCAATCTTCTGTCTAGAATAACCATAATTGACACTTAAATTAAAATCATAGTCGGAAATAATATGGCAAAAAATCAGCATACCACGCCCACTTCTTATTGGGGCTCCCATACAAAGTTGAGGAAATTAAACAAAAATTTTAACCGCCATAACTTACAAACTATTCAGCGTAGCACAACTAGATTGAAGGTGTGGATTAGTACTGTAAGAGCAAATATACCCACAAGAAATGGGCCAGCCACGTCCATTGCTTATAGTGGCCCCCATACAGGATGACTGAATTTCTTTTAAATTGAGATAGTTGCAGCTTCTGCAATGTTCTGTCTAGAACAATCATAATTAATACTTAGGTTAATATGGTAGTTGTACATAGTCTGGCAAAAAATCAACATGCCACGCCCACTTCTTAATGGGGCTACCATACAAAGTTGGGAAAATTTAAAAAAATTTAAACCGCTATAACTTACGAACTATTCAACGTAGGACAAACAAATTTAAGGTGTGGATTATTATTAAAAAATTAATTGGATTTACAACAAAGAGGTAAACCACGCCAACTTTTTATATAGCTCCCATACTACGTCTCGGAATTATCTTAAAAACCTCCTTTAAAGTACTTCGTCAAAGTCAACCATATTTCGGGTGTAAATGAGTCGTATATGCAAAAATTGTTTTTCAAAAAGTGGAACTAAAAGAAAAAGATGGATATTCGAGTAAACTTTATATATATATATATATATCTACATATGCAGGGTATAATTTGGTCGGCCCCAGCCGACTGTAAGGAGATTTTTTCTACTCAATTTATAAGCAATTTTTATCAGCTGTGGCAAATGTCATTGTCTTAACAATGCGTACCGTTATACGGAGGGACTAAAAAACGTTTACGTTTTGTAGCAATCTAACGATAGTATATTCTAAATTTCAGAAAAATCGGTAATATCCTAGACAGACGGCAGCCTAATTCCGGATTACCGAGTTAATTCGAATTAACTCAGGCATTAACTGCAGCTAATCCGCATAAACTCTATGAGTTAATTCTCAAAATAAAAGAGGATTAGGGCAATTTGCGATGGCAACACTGCTGAAAATTGTCTATTGTGAATTTTTCTCCATCCATTTTACAAAATATTAGGTGTGTTCGCAAAAAAAAACTTTCAACAATTGATAAAAGTTTTCAACATGAAAAGTGTTGGCGAACAAATAAATCCAGCTGTCAATTACGAACGGTGAATATCAATTTACAAGTTTCTGATAGTTTTCAGTTCACGTACTTCTTGTAGATTTTCTCATATCGAGAGTGATAGATGACAGAAATTGATAGTGATAGTAATGTAAGTGGACAGACCTAATAAAACAGCAATCAGCCGTTTAATAAATCCGCAATACTGCCGTCTGTCAGGTTATTATTTTATTCGGATTAAGTGCGCCGGTAATCCGGAATTAGGCTGCCGTCTGTCTAGGCTATAAGAGTGGAGATGAGGAATGTTAAAATTACTGACCAAAGATTGGTGGAAATTCCGCCACCAACATCAGAAGAAATTTGACATGCAATTCTTTACGTATTTCGACGTCAACTTAAGCCTATAGAAATTTTGAGTGAATTCCAAACAGCAAATGGAACGAGCACACCTCTTCTTAAAACCATTTGTAAGTGGTATCAACGATTCCAGGCTGGACATTATTCCGCAGAGGACGAGTCTTACGAAGTAAGGAAACAAACCTTCGACCGACGAAATAAATGTGGATCTGGTTAAGGAAAAAATTGACGAAGAACTATGAATGACACAACAAATGATAGCCAATGAATTGCACTTAATTGTTATGGCGGTATCGTGAATGTTTCGGAATGATTTACAATACACGAAGAAGTGTGCCAGAAGTGTGTGTTCGAAAACGAAGAGTCTAGTAACTTCAGTATGATCTAAAAAGGCGACGAAGCTTCGTTTTACAAGTATTGTACTCGGAAACTAAACAGCAGTCAATGGTATGGAGCTCAAAAGGAACAAATTCACCTATTAAAGCAAGGCAACAAAAGTCAGCAATGAATGCGGTTTACTTCACTATAGCAAGAATTGTAACTGTTATTCCTCTAAATATTTGTCACAGAGTAACTGCGAAATGTTATACTGAAGACTGTTTACCAAAAGTGTTCGAAAATTTGTTGGGCAACAGAAACAAAGAGGAACTGCGCCGCTACGCATTACTTTGATCAGTGGACTGAAGATAAAAAATATCAAATAAAAAAATTTTGTGGGTTTTTTTTATTCATTATATTAAAAAATTTTTTTTTTTGTATCATCAAAATATGTTTTCTATAATATTAAAAAAATTATTGTTTTTATTTTAAATGGAAACAAAAAAAAAAAATTAAAACTTTTTTTAAAATTGCTTAATTTTTAATTTCGTTCCTAATTTAAATAATTCTCCAAGTTAGTTTGATGCATTAGTACATATCGTGAGGCTCATAAGAACGGTATGAACATTTATAAATAAATTATATTAAAAAAAATTTGTTTTTGTGGCATAAAAAAATATTTATAATAATAAATAAAAAAAGTTTCTATTTTAAACGAAAATAAATATTTGAATAAAAAAAAAAAAGACCGAAACGACTTAAACTTAAACACGTGTATATAAACTTTGGATAATTTTTAACACATTTTATAACTGTTCTTGTTTGTCTTCGCCCAAAGCCATCTATGCTATCGCTTCCTCCATTATATGTTAGATCCGACCGAATGTTGATCTCATCTAAAATTAAACAGCAGTCACGAGAATCTTCTTAACAAATTATAAACAAGTGTCTTGCCAATACCAGGTTTTACCAATGTGATCGGATTCCATCGAAAAATTGGCGATTGATGCGGGCGACGAAGGCTCAGCTCATTTCTCATAGACGCATATAACCTTGTAAATAAGAGGTTCATATTCGGAGATTTCGATTGGAGTTTTTCACTTTCATTTTATTTTGCAGATTGGGCAGTATAGATTAGCATTATTATCAGGAAATATCCCGACTTTCATGATTTCTAATAACTAGGTCCGTAAATTACCTTCATATTGCCATTGAATAAACAGCATTTCAAAATAGTCTTCAAACTCATTTCTTCACATGATCTAATTTTATCGTGATTTCGTAAATAATATGTCTGGAGTTGCAATCCTTGGTCCAGAACTCGGAAGTAAACCAAGAGTCCGGAGTCTGTTCCGGGGCGGAGTCCCGATTGCAGTGAAAACAGATTTCTTCACATATATTGTATTTGTGAAATTGTTCGAACCTTATATCATATTATGAGGGCTTATACGTATTCTTTGGTGTGAGCATTTCCATTATAGAATTATTATTAATTCCTTTTCGGAATATTCCTTTATAGGGATGTTGGTATTTCAAACAATTTCACAAAATTTCACATTTACATCATAAAGTTCTGATTCAATTTCACTATTATATCACTGAAATATTATTTCGCAAAAATAGAATGTAAAAAATGATATCGGGCACAACGATTACATAAGGACAATGTTGTACTCCTTTATGATGTACACCCAAACGTTACGATCCGATGGTATTATTTGACACATTCAAATTTTCTTTATCCATTTGTGATATGTTTTGGGATATGCCCACCGATTTCGACCATTCTTTTGTCAGGGAATTAAACCTGGCGAAAGTGTTCATCCGATGCTTCAGTTTATTGTCCGCATCAATCGTCGAATGTAGCTGTAAAGCTACAAGAAGTTTTCTATTTGGTTGTTCGTCTTCGGGACGCGTTCGTCTCAACTTATCGGTGAAGTGATCATATTAAAAAAAAAGTGATGTTTGGTGCCACACACAAACGATACGATCCGATGGTAATATTTGGAACATTCAAATTTTCTTTATCCTTTCCATTCCTTGACCATTCTTTGGTCAGGGAATTAAACCTTGCTACTTTAAAATTTTTCGCAGAAAAAATGTATTCTTTGAGGGAGATATGCCGGTGGGACGCTTCGATGGTGGCGCTTGTCTGGTGGTGATGTAGTAGTTGTTGTGGTTGTTGATGTTGCTAGCGGTTCATGATTGGCGATGATTGTGGTGCATTTGCACATCTAGCTAGATGACCGAAATGTTTGTGTTTTTGGTTTGTGTGATTTTTCAGTGATTATTTGTTTAAAAACACTTCGGACATTAATTATAGGGATTAAACACGTGTAGCACCATAAGAGAGTAATAATTAATAATAATAGGAACGAGAAGAGAATGATATTCCTTATTGGAGTATCAAGGAAGCAAGAAAAGAGAAAGAGAGAGGGAGAGAGAGAGAGAGGCAAAGAAACAGACTGAAAAGAAATGTGAATTAATATAATGAGAGGAATGGGAAGAGCTGGCAAACAGGTGATGCCAGATCACCAACTCAGCCCATTCCTCCAATTCACCCTTAAAAAACACACATGCAGTACTACGATTTCACCCTGGCGTAGACTTTTGAAGAAAAACCAAATATTTTCTCTCAAAAAAAAAAAAAAAATGTATGTTAAAAGTGCCAGGTTGTATCATGCCAAATATTTAATTTTGTAAAATTTTACTAGAACATGCCAGATTTTTTCCGACTACTATGTTAATCCAAGTGTCAATTTTGGTTGGTTGAGGCATGAAACTGCCGAAATTATAGCGGTTTAAATTAAAAACAAATTCAGACATTTTGTTTGGGAGCTCAAATAAATAGTAGGTGTGGCTCGCCAATTTCTTGTTAGTCTGGTTATTCGTACAATACTAATCCACAACTTAAATATGGTTGTCCTACAGTGAATAGTTCGTAAGTTAGGGCGGTTTTAACTTTTTTTAAATTTCTTTATAACTTTATAACTATAACTTTGTATGGGACTCCCACTGAGGAGTGGATGTGGCATACAAGGTGCGATAATTATGTATTAAGAATACCTCTAGAAAACACAATTAAAACACGATATATGCTAATTTTTCGGTATATTTATTTGAAATATACTCCTCCCAATTCAATACACTTGCTACATCGATTTAATAGTGTTTCAAACGCGTGTTCCAGCTCATTTTTCGGAATTGCCTTCAGTGTCCTTGTCGAAGCCCGTTGTTTGGTCTGAATGTCATCAAAAAAGCATCCTTTCAACTTCAATTTAAATTTTGGGAACAAAAAGAAGTCGCACGATGCCAAATCAGGTGAATACGGCGGGGGATTCAACACACAGACCTGATTCCAAGCCAAAAATTGACGAACAATGAGTGCTGTGTGACTCGGTGCATTATCGTGCAACAGAGACCAAGTTTTTGGATCGCGGTATTCTGGTCGAACACGACGGATTCAAACGCTTTAAAACTTCGAGGTAACATGCGGAAGTAACTGTTTGACCAGTTCGAATAAATTCTTTGTGGATAATTCCTTTGCTATCGAAGAATGTGATGAGCATTGTTTTGATTTTTGATGGAACTTTTCGTGTTTTTTTGGCTTGTGGTGAGTTTTCTGGATCGCATTGGAAACACCATGTTTCATCACCCGTAACAATTGTTTTCAGGAAGTTTAGATCATTTTCTGCAGCTGCAACCATGTCTCTAGAATGACTGACTCTTATTAATTTTTGGTCCTCGGTCAATGTGTGTGGAACAAATCTCGCGCAGACCTTTGTTTTGCTCAAATCCTCGTGAAGAATGAGTCGGATATTTTCTCTGTTGATGTTTAAGGCCTCTTCTGTAATAAAATCACGAACTTTCTGTATCGCTTTCGGCTCCCGCACTAAAATTGGACTTCCTTCTTTTATTTTACCTTCCAGGGACTCTCTGCGATCCACAAACCGTTTATGCCATATAAAAACATTTGATCTTGAAAAACAAACATCACCATACGCTTGCTGCATCATTCCGAATGTTTCTGATGCACTTTTATCAATTTTTGCGTGGAATTTGATGACCGCTCTTTGCTCCATGTTAAAATTTCAACATCAAATGAAGACGTGTTTTGTAAAATGAATGTCAATAAACATTAAATGTCAACCAAATGCCATGAAATTTTGGCAGTTAGTAGAGGAAGGTTAAAGCTTCAAAGCGCATGTGCTCACACATAGATAGCGCGCTTGGTTGCTGAGATACGGTTCGAGTCTTAATACATAATTGTCGCACCTTGTACAATATATACGAAAGTCAAAACAACAACACTTTCATATGCTTTGTTGGTACACATACGCAACAGTTATCTACAAAGTAGATTTTGTTGTTGTCGAACGTATAATTTGTGGATTGAGAAACACTGACAAAAATCGGTGTGTGATTTATTCGTATTATTGTTCTAAATATTAGAGGCTTCCTTAAACTTGTCTACAACTGACCTCGATATAAATTTGGATAATTTATTGGAAATATGAATGAATTAAGAATCATTTGGCTCTTTTGGTTGTTTTTCCTTACCTATAAGTTTGTACAAAAAGAAATTCTCTTTTTTTTCAGTGTATAATTCAAGTAACCTTTGTTTTTTTTTCTTTTTTTTTTAAATACTTTTATTTAACTTCCTTGCAACGCGAAATAAGCTAACTTCTAATAGTCTGTAAATAATGAAATTTTGTATTCAAGTGTCTTCTTAGTGACAATAAATGTTTATGTTGGTTTTGGTGAAAAAAATTATAATTGTTATATGTTTCATTTCATACATATATTCTATATGTTACTATATATAAGAATCAACTAAAATCAAGTGGCTTAAAAACTAAGAAATACAATTATTTATAACCTATTAATTGGATAATTGAATTGGATTCGATTGAAGTTGTTGTTGTTAATGTTATTGCTGCTGCGTTCTGGTTTGGGTAGTGGAAGTACCTGGGGAGTTGGCAATCCTATTCATTTGCTCATAATTCCTGTGTTCATTTTATTCCTCTCTATCCCTTTCCATCAATTCTATTCTTTCCTTCGTTTGTTCTAACTATTCGATAGCAACAATAACACGACGCCTGGGTGCACTAGTTTTCAAGCCTACTGACGCATTCTCTCTGCTCCACCCTGAAGATTGGTCCTTCGAGCCGGATCGACTCCAGCTAAAAGTTAAGTGAATTTTAGAATGAAAATAGGAAATCACAAAAAACAACGAAAACTCGATTCAATTCAATTGTAAATATGTGAAAATACGCTACTTAAGGCAATAAGTTAAAAACTGTGTCAACAGACATGAACATAATTCCCACAATAATCACGTCAATCATAAACACCTCTGCCACTAACACAACCTGACGGTAAGTGCACCCACCGCACTCAGTTAGCTCCCCCCTGAACACATACTAATACTTATTTATTATATGTGCTAGTAAAAAGTATAAAATAAAAAAAAAAGTTTAAAAAAATATAATTTTCTTTAACTTAAAAGAATTAAAAAAAAAAATAATAATAAATTGTACTAAAAAAGTAAAAAATAAAAAACCCACAAAAATAAAATTTTTCTTAGAAATAAAAAATAAAAACTTGAATGCAAAAATATAAGCTGAAAAGTAATTTGAAAATTTGTTCTAACACTTTCTTACTTACTTACTTATGTGGCCATAACAACCGAATATCGATTTAGGCCGAAAATAACATGCTTCGCCAGCCATCTCTGTTCTTCGCTAGCTGGCGCCAGTTAGAAATTCCAAGCGCCGTCAGGTTCTCCAGTACTTGGTCTTTTCACCTGAGGTTTGGTCTTCCTCTTCTACGTCGTCCTCCAGCGGGTTCCGAATATAACACCTTCTTAGCTGGAGCGTGTTCTTCCATTCGCTCGACATGACCTAGCCAGCGCAGCCGCTGGATTTTGATGCGCTTTACTATGTCAATATCGGCATACAGCTCGTACAGCTCATGGTTGTACCTTATTCGGTACTCGCCACCAACGCAAATAGGTCCAAAGATCTTGCGTATTGCGTAGGACTTTTCTCTCGAAAACCCCAAGCATTTGCTCATCCGAGGTGGAAATTGTCCAGGCTTCAGCGCCATATGTTAGGACAGGCATGATGAGAGACTTGTAGAGTGTAGTTTTCGTTCTTCGAGAGGGTGGTCTGGTGGTGTTTTCGCAAGGTAACGTGTCTAACTGCCTCAACCGGGTTAGGCTAGCGCAATCCTTGTTGAACTCATCGCAAGTCAACTCACTGGCTGTCATGTAGTTTGATCTGAGTGCTATGTGATGATACCTTTATTGTTAATGAGGGGTAGTCATATAGCTTGCTCTGCTTACTATGTGACGGCGCTTTCATTATTATTAATGGGGGCCCTCCATGTGGCGACCACCGAGCAACGTCTTCCTGGCACCCGCTGGGGTGCGGCTGAAGTGAGTGGCGAAAATCTCCTCGGTTAGAGGTTGTGCGTTGGGTTTGGGACCCGCCACATAAAAAACCCCACCAATGAAAAAAACAAATATGCCTCTAACACTTTGTCTTCATATAAATATCCTTTATATCGCAAATGTTAAAGAAACGCATGGGGGCTTTTTCAAGCAAAATGTAATTACGCTGGCCCCCCAAGATTTTTTGCATTTTTGGAAAAATTATCAAATACTTTGTAGCATTACTATCAGGGAATATTCTGATTTTCATTACTTCAAATAACTGCTTTTGTAATTTGAGTAATTTCTGCTGTGCATTTTTCTTCCTTTTTCTTTTCTTCTTCTTCCTCAGCAGTTCAATATACTCTTCAAGCTGAGTAAATTGCCTCATTTCTTCACACATATTGTATTTGTGAACCTGTTCGAACAATATATCATATGGTGAGAGCTTATAGATATTCTTTGGTGGCAGCATTTCCATTACAGAATTCTCAGGATGACTTCCTCCGATATCCCCAGAATATAGCGGCTCCTCTACAATATCAAATTGAGAATCTAACCTTAGAGTTGAGACAGCAGCTTTAATAACATTTGTTGTTACAATTACAGAATACCGTAATTTCTTTTTCGGAATATTCCAGCAGAGTATTACTTTATTACTTTATTTCGATCATTTTCACTGATTTGTCGTTTACATCACACAATTCTGATTCAATTTCACTGTTTTAAATAAATACTAGCATGTTTTTATTACTAATTCGCAAATAGAACGTAAACAATAAGCGCGTGTATAAGGACGATGCACTCATCCGTGCATGCATCCTCAACGATTTGTCGATAACTAGTCTATAACGCATAAATGTATGTGTTCGGTACAGAATATTCAACCGAAGTGTTGAATCAACTACGAGAAGTCTCTGTTCTTATCATGTGAGATCTCTGTTAAAACTCTGTCAATGAACAGAGGGATATTTATGTATTAGAAATTGTCCGAACAATTATTGCATACCTTGCGGCGGCACAATTCAAATTCTGATACTGTGAATATAATATTTATCTAGCAAATACACAAACCTGACATAACAAATTCGCAATAGATGACGTCGTAAATTACGCAAAATAATTCCAAGGTTATTAAATGGACGTTAGAACATTAGAGAAAGCGTCCAACATAAAATCGTAGTAAATAACATTGAATCGTTTTGTCATGGTACTCCAGATATAAGTATGAGAAAAATTATATTACATTTCGTAAAAAAAATATAGGTACATCGTGCACATAATATAAATGAAAGGAACAGTGTACGTTTCTTTGGGTACTTTAGAAGGAAAACCAACATGCCAAAATAAATCATTCCCACCAGCGATTATTTTAAATAAAATTCGAGATGGGTTTTGTTTTTACAACAATCATTTTATTCATTTTATTAGAATACATATTATAAGTAGTTTTATTTTAAATTTAATTAAAAATTATTAACACAATAAATAATAAATAAGTAACATAAATTCTCTTTTATTAAATAAAATAGCTAGTTTTTTTTTGTAAATACGGAAAGTATAATCTCATATATTACGTGCTTATTTACAACTTTCATGTTTTAATATGGATAATAAATAAATTGTAGGTAGGTAATAAAAAAAAAATAATAAATTAAATAAAATTTAAATCAAATGACTATTATTATCAGTATTAAAATTATAAAAATTTCCATGTACATATGTCTATTAGTCTGCACTGTTATGAGATTATCTCATTGTATTTATTTCTTTTTTCATTTAGTTGATAAAAATAATCTCAAATTCAGTTTTATTTAAATTTTTTAAATTTAATATTAAATCACTAAATCTTTATTCCTTTTCATATGTTACTGTGTACTCGTATGTAAGTATAATTTCCTGTGATATGTTTGTTTGCGTTAGGAACTTATCAAAATCCCCATTCTCAGAAAGATTTTTACTTTTCCATACATTCTATACATTATTTTGCTTTACTCTCTTTTGTCTTCCCTGTTGAAGCCACTTTGTTCTGCAATTGTGCCTGTAATTGTTTGACATGTTCGCGTGTATTATTGTGCCTTTGAAAGAAGGCATTTATTGAGCTCATCGAACGATATTCCAAATTATCTCGCATATTCCAATCGACACTAATACTCTGATGACGACTCAACGGATTGCGATATTTTGCATCATTGTACTTCTCAAGCAGATGCAGGAGGCAATCTTTTGTTGTGGTTGCCGCCTCTTCCAGGTTGACCGGTTGATGTGTGTTCGGCAGACCAATTGGCACATCACGACTCAGCTGGGTAACACGGAATTTGGCACGTCGTGTTTTTGCCGTCTCCGTGGCTATCGGTTTTGTGCTCTTTGCATTGGCTGTGTTTATGGTGCTGACTGTGGATTTCTTAATCGTCTTGATTGGCGCTGTGCTGGTAGAAACGGTACCATTTAGTAGTTTTGGTGTCTCTTCTATCGATTTCTGTAAACGTATTGAGAGTGAACTGACTTTCGTTTTGTTAGCACGTGACGATGGTGGTAATGTTGTGGATGGTGATGACGATGATGATAATGATGTTGATGTTGATGTTGGTGTTGGTTGTAGTTTTGGTGG
Organism: Megamerina dolium; assembly: GCA_963854835.1. NCBI lineage: Eukaryota > Metazoa > Arthropoda > Insecta > Diptera > Megamerinidae > Megamerina > Megamerina dolium. The sequence goes on from OY978525.1 coordinate 15,673,208, forward strand.
TTGTGGGGATGGTGATGGTGATGGTGATAGTGATGGTCTACCACTCATCACTTTACTACCAAGTGTATCTTCATTGTGTGTTTTTGTTTTTGTTTTTGCTGTGACCGGTGCTGATTGTGAGTTTTCGTTTTTGGTACCTTTCTCACTCACCGTTGATGCTGTGACCACACTGGTCTTTGAGGCAGTTGATATGACTTTCTTTGTGCTGTCTTTTGCCAAACTTGAAATTTCTCGTTGGGACGATTTAATTTTCGGAATTTTATTAGTGCCATCAATTGTTGTCAGTGTCTTTGAGGACTTCTTCTCTCGCGCAGGTGTATCACTGCCCAATTTTGTATTGATCTCAGCCAACATCATTAGATGATCTGACAATTTACGTATCTCATCGGCCAAATTGACACGTTCACTCGATGCACGTCGTCCGAGCAAATAGTTCGTATCCGAATTACGACGATCGAAAGTATGCAAATAGCTTTTCATGCTACGTGGGTGTGGCAATGTATTACTGCCATTATTCATTTGATTAAATGGATCATAACGATTATTGAACAGATGTTCGGGGGCATATTGTGTGGGTGTCGGTGTCTCCGAACCGGAAGGTGTCGATGGAAATAGCTTCTCACGTGATTCATTGATCGGCGTCAATAGTGCTGCGGTTTCATCTTCATTATGTTCATAATCCATATGTGTATCGTCATCGGTGATGGTACTAATCGATTCACATGGCGATGGTGAACAAACTGTAAATGGATCGAGTTGAAGAAGATGGCGGAAAAGAATTGAAATGAAATAATAGATCATTGAATAATTATATAGTCATCGATTTGAATAATTTAAGCGTGCTAACTGATGCTAACCAAAATATTATTGCGTTACATTGCGTTGGAAAAGCAATCGATAATTTATACAATGAGCTTTGAATACACATACATATTTAGTAGATTAGATTTATTTTTGTAAAATATATACAAACAATTAAAACAAATGACAACATGCTGATGTACAATATTAATTTACATAAGATATTTGTTTGGTTTATGGTATAAAGTATATGGAATGCCATGATATCTGCCCCCATATGAATATGATTTATGGATTGGCTTTTTGTCTCAAAATAAATTGTCCAACTAACATATATTTCAACTACATGAATGAAATGAATTTCTTCAATATTCGCTTGTGTTCTATACCCGCAAGTACCAAATTATTAAGAAATTGATTAATGTGGCCCAATTGACCTACACCCGTTTTTATATTCTCCGTGAAACGATTGGATACTCATTAGATGCCATGTTAACTTACTAGACCATTTATCTATTTTACCTCTAAAGAAGGGAAGAATCTACAGTATATTAGTTGGAACAAGCCTCATGTGCTCTCAGAACTGATGTTCGCAACCTTAGCATTAGGGCAAAGCGGAACAGGCTATGGCTGAAATATAGATCCAAGTTGACAGACTATAATAAAGAGAAAGGCAAAACGCGTCGCTTTAGGGACTTCTGTGAAAGTATCTCCACTTTACCAGCTACAACTAGACTAGAGTCTTTGCAAAAGATGGACTAACACGTCTAGTTCCTAAATGTCCCTAAAAAGGGAGGATGGTAATGTAGAAAGGACACAGTTATTATTAAGAACATATTTTCCAGAATGTATTGTATTGTACACAAGAGATCAGTCGGACTATGTTTCGACCAAACAAACCCAACGCTGGAACCAGGAAATTAACAGTGGAAATCTTATCCGTGGCAAGACCAGAAAGGGCCTTTCAACCTTTCAATTCGTTAGGAAGGGACGATATCTTTCCTGTTCTTCTACAAAAGTGCATAAAGGAAATATTACCATTCTTGATAAACCAACGGCCAAGGACACACATTAGACCGATAGGTCTGACGTCTTTTATATTGGAAATGCTTAAAAAAATTATGGACAACTATAGAAGATGTTGAATCTTACAGCAGGTGTCGCTTCTTTAGAACAAGAGCCTTCGATAACACTTCACATGAAGTGCTAGAGAGGACATTAAATAGAAGAGGAGTCGACTCGGTGATATACAAGCGAATGACAGAAGTCCTGCACACTAGATTTGAACAAACATCTGCCAAAGAGGGCACAATAGCTGTCACCACAAGTAGGTGCTGCCTGCAGGAAGCTGTTAAGTGGAAGCTTAAGTGGAGCCTGGTAGTGGATGAACTGTTAACGATATTGTCTAATGAGAGCATCGAATGTCAGGGCTGTGCTGATGACATCGTGTTAATTGCTAGAGGCAAATTTGAAGAAACCCTCTGTGACATTATTCAAAGGGGAATAAGAATTGTTGGTCAATGGCGCATTGCAGAAAAGGCCCAGCGTGCTCTAATGACTTGCAAAAGATTGGCGGGAATTGGGTCGTACATATATTGAGATATAGCAGAACAGAGATTATTACAACACTATTGGAATTGGACTATTGGATATTATCCTAGTTCTAATTACATGTGATATGCAACTCTACTATTTGATACTCATAATTTAATTAAATAATATTCATTTAACATTACTACAATTGATGCTATGTAATGTAATATATCAGCGGTATTCACGATCTTCTGCATAAGGTCTTAGGAAATTGCAAAAAAGCAAATAAATATTGCGAAAAACTTTACGTAAGTTTACTCGGTAATACGATTGGTGACCAAATTTTGTTAAAATTTTTCCCTATGTTAGATCTTTGAAGCATAGAATTCAGTGTGTTCATGTCAGAGCTGTAAAAGAATTGAATCATTACGGAATTCACTCACCCTTAATTCATTTAAAAGCTGCATCAACGAGGCTGCACTCTTTTGCTTCGAATTCATTAAAGAATGACAGACGAACCATTCATCATTCTCAAAAGCTTAAAATTATCACACTTTCCAATTCAGTAAAGAGTGGGAATTGAAAAATATCAATCCCATTCTTCAAAGGCTTAAAAATATGATGAATTCATTTAATATTATAACTCTTTTAAACTCTAAAATACTGGAAATATGATATTATTTATTACCATAAAAAGCATAGCTGCTTTGGAACAAAGCCCATGGTATTATTATGAAGGTAGAGCAACTACAAAAAATCCTATTGGTTGCGCAGTATAATGTCAAAAACTGGCTTCTTATAGTATCAAGCTAGTGTGTTTCTTGTTTCCTTTTCAACTTCTTCTTCTTCTTTTCCCATATGTTTGTTGTTGTTTTATTTACTTTTTCCTTCATTCATGAGAACTTTCCCCAATGGCTCTACCTTGAGTTTTTATACCATGACAAAACCAATCAGCTGTCATTATTCACATAAATAAGCGAATTATAGTTTATAAATTTTTGGCTTTGAAATGCTTATAAAGTTGGTTGTTTGAGGTATTTCATTGGCTTGTTGCGTTTCTTAAATTGGTTTCGAAACGCAAACATACATGTAGGCATATTTGAATATATAATAATAGTATTTGATCAATTTTGATTTTTTGCATTTAATATTTTCTTTATATTTAATATAAGCCAATGGCAATCCAGAAATGAAAAATCCAACAACCATACAGATATTTTGTAAACAACAAAACGGGAAGAAGAAGAAAGGCTGTCAGCTTGCTACTGAATGGATATCGCCACTCCCATTCTTTTTAGGCTGCAGCCATCTGCGGCTGCATTCATTAAAAGTTCAATTCAGTGTGAATTCTTTAGCATTTTCAATTCATGAATTGAAAACGAATAGAACTCATTCACTTTTATCAGCCTAAAGATTTCATACACTGAATGCTAGAAAAAAAAAGATTGCAGCTTTTCAAAATTGAAATAAAAGAATTAAAAGTGAAAATGAGTTCACACTTTTACAGCTCTGGCATGTGCATAACAAATATGTATATGCTATACGCATTTTAGTCTTGCATACTTTTAAGCGTATATTAAAATCATTGGAATCTATTTTATGTATGTTCGTTTGTAGTATATAAAAACTCCATGCATTGGATCGTGAAGTCCACTAATATTTTTCATAATGAACTAGAATTTTTTTAATAATATATGAATACGAGTATGTATGGTAAATGTAGTATGTATAAAAGTTTACTATAACTATGTATCTATGTATGCATAAGTAAAAGAAGTACAATCTACATATATATAGCAAAATATCGATTAAAAAATTATGTGTAGTTGAGGTATGTGCAAAATAAATTATTTAAAATTGTATCGGTTTTGTTTTTGGTGTTTTTGTGTGTGTGTGTGTGCTGTGGAAGTACATGTATATATATATATATATATATATAAATATATATGTTTGCGTGTGTGTAATAAAAACTAAAGGTACGCTTACCTTCATAATTACATTTACCGAGCGTCCTTTTATATTTGTTTTTATATTATTGTTGTGTTGTAGTTGTTTTGTTCTTAATTGCTCTCTAATTATGTTTCAATTACTTTCAATTATGAATAATATTGCTCTATTAATAAATAAATAGTTTAGTTTTTTTTTCCCGAAATATATACACATAAAAACATATATTAAATAATAGTGAATGAAATTAAATCAAGAAAGAAACTCTTTATTTTTGAATGATATGTACTAGTTATGTATCGTCTCAAAATTTATTATTTTTATTATTATTATTATTATTTTAAAAAATCGTTTACCTTTAACTTGACAAAATCGTTGACTTTTATCTCAAATACTACTTTACATTTGGAATAGAGGCATGAACTATGAACTGAAAATTTTAAAATACTAATTAATAGCCTAAGAGGATAAAAGTGAAATAAGCGCTACGAATTCTATAGAAGAATTGTTAAATTGAATTTTGGTCTGAGAGATTAAAAAATAAATATGTGGCACATAAAGCCCCAAAGGGCTCATTGGCCGAGCTTCTCTTCCATTACTGTTGAGCGTCTTAAATTTTGGACAATATTAGAAGGGACCTACTTATTTTAGCCAGTTCCGAACTGCAGAACACTTGTGACATCACTTTTTCTGAGCTTTGTCACAGAGTTCTTTAAGAAGCTTTTTCATGGCAAGTTGTTACTGTCGGAAGAATTGCCAATTTCTTGCCGACAGGTGGGTACCGTTCGAAAGAAAAATCTTATCGATATTAAATTTGTTATGCATCAGCCGGGGATTGAACCACCGACCTACAGATCAGAAGGCGAACACACTAACCACTGAGCCACTCTGAGAGATTACATATGTTAAATTATGACTAAATTCGATAAATAATAGAAGGTATAACAGGTTTCTGTTGTAAAAGACTCCAATTTAATTATTTTACCCTCACGGTTTCAGCATTCAACACATTAAAAACTGAGGGCACATTTCAACATTTCTAATAATCGGAAATAGGCACCTGAATAATTTGTGACACAATTCCTTTATATTTGCAGTGAAGTGAATTTCTTCAATCAATACTCCGAATACAATTTTGAATTTATAGACATTTTTACTTATAATATCATAAATTTTTGAATGTATGTATATTACCCTGCTAATTTGCAATACTTTTTGATTCTATTTCTTGCTCCTAAGATATAGGCCTATAGTACATATAATTTTTATGATGAAATCTATATTTTATATATAACCTATATTGTAATATTTAAAACTAGTTTTTCTCACTTCAGATGAAAGCAAAAAAAAAAAAACAAAAGAAAACACTTCCTTCATTTTTCAAGTATATTTGTGCTATAGGAAATATATAATACCGGGTGTTTCATGTTAAGAAGACAATCTAACGGGAAAATTGAAATTATATGGAAGATGATAAGCGCCAAAGTGGGCCGCTTGAAATACTGTTCAAAAACACGTAGTTACAAAGAAGGGATGCTGGGCATTTATTCTAGAGAGATAGCATTTCAGAGCATAAGAAGAGGAAAGTTGCGTAATATACTTGGAAATGATATTCGCGTTTGAAAATGGAGAAAGTTCGTGAAATTTTAGTTTTACTTTCAAAGAGGCAAAAACGCAACACAAACATGTGAAAAATGTGTATAGTTTGTGGACTAAACGTATTGAATGTTACGTGTTACTAAGCAAACTTGTTCAATATTTCACCATAAGTCACCTTTAGGTACCCGGCCATAAAAAATATCAATAGGGTTTCGGTGCCGATGCCGTTTTCAAGTTATAAATTGTTAATACACAGTCGGTACACAGTCGTTGTTGCTAACACACATTGGCGACAAACGGCAACCTGTCTAACCAGTAGGCGAACTTGGCCAGAATGGAGTTTAAGTTGGACTAAGCTACATTTGGTGGTCTGGTGGTGTTTTCGCAAGGTAACGTGTCTACCTGCCTCAACCGGGTGGGGCTAGCGCAATCATTGTTGAACTCATCGCAAGTCAACTCACTGGCTGTCATGTAGTTTGATTTGAGCGCTATGTGATGATACCTTTATTTGTTAATGAGGGGTAGTCATATAGCTTGCTCTGCTTACTATGTGATGGCGCTTTCATTATTATTAATGGGGGCCCTCCATGTGGCGACCACCGGGCAACGTCTTCCTGGCACCCGCTGGGAGGCGGCTGAAGTGAGTGGCGAAAATCTCCTCGGTTAGAGGTTGTGCGTTGGGTTTGGGACCCGCCACATAAAAAACCCCCCAATGAAAAAAAAATATGCCTCGGATAAGGACTACCGCTTTTGTTGATGACCCCCGCAAACGAAAAAAGGACAACGATTTACGGATATGCACCTGGAATGTCCGATCCCTTTATAGGGAGGGTGCCTCTATCCAGCTGGTTGATGTCCTCGAAAGATACAGAGCTGACATCACCGCTCTCCAGGAAATGCGATGGACAGGACAGGGCTGCTCCAAAAGAGCGTCCTGTGATATCTACTACAGTTGCCATGCTGAAAGGCACGAATTAGGATGTGGATTTTTGGTCAGCAAGAGACTACGACATCTTGTCTCACAGTTCACGCCTGTGAACGAACGGCTAGCCACAATCCCCATCAAGGCAAAATTTTTCAACATCAGCCTTATATGTGCCCACGCTCCGACGGATGAGAAGGACAATGTGACCAAGGAGAGTTTCTTTCAGCGCCTCGAAGAAGCTTATGACCGCTGCCCCCGCCACGATATCAAAATCGTACTTGGCGACTTTAATGCCAGGGTGGGCAAGGAAGGTACCGTTGGTCCAACTGTCGGAAAATTCAGCCTCCACCAGAACACCTCCGATAACGGAATGAGGCTGATCGACTTCGCCGCAGCACATGCCTATGTGTCGCAAATAACAAGAGAAGTCCCACACAGAGAAAGCTCGACGTCAGTAAGCTGCTATCACCAGAGACAACAGATGCATTTTCCACTCGACTATCGGATCTGCTTATGCAGAACACTCCCCCACTTGATGATACATGCGCACGGTGGACACATATATCCCACTCCATGACTACTGCTGCCGAGGAGGTAATCGGTTACTACCGGCCTCTGAGGAATGAGTGGTATGATCAGAAGTGTCGCGACGCTACCACAGAGAAAGACGCCGCCTACAGAAAAACCCTGCGTGCAGGCGCAACGCGAGCTGTTAAGGAGCGGTATAGAGAGAAAAGGAGTGCAGAGAGACGTCTTTTCAGGCGCAAGAAGAGGGAGTTGGAAAGACGCGAGTGTGAGGAGATAGAGATGTGTACCGACAAGAATGATACTCGAAAATTCTTCGAAAAGATCAAGCGCCCGAGTGGAGGTTTAAATACCGGAGCCTCTTCTTGTCGTGATGGAAATGGGAATCTGGTTACGGATGTCCAGAGTGTACTGAGCCTATGGAGGGAACACTTCTCCACGTTACTGAATGGCGATGCTACGAACAATTCCGCCAGTGGAGGAGTTTGCCCGATAACCCCAATTACAGATGATGGTGTTGATATTCCACCACCCGACTATGACGAGGTTGAAACGGCCATTTTAAGGCTGAAGAACAACAAAGCTGCAGGTGCTGATGGCCTGCCTGCCGAGTTGTTTAAGACCGGAGGCGATGAGCTGCTCACCCGCATGCACCAGCTCATAAGCAGAATATGGTCGGATGAAAGCATGCCTGATGATTGGAGGCTCAGTGTTCTCTGTCCTGTACATAAAAAAGGAGACCTCACAATTTGCGCCAACTACCGTGGAATAAGTCTCCTGAGCATCGCATACAAGGTTCTATCGAGCGTACTGTGTGAAAGGTTGAAGCCTATGCTCAGCAACCTGATTGGACCGTATCAGTGTGGCTTCAGACCTGGTAAATCCACCATCGACCAGATTTTCACACTGCGCCAAATCCTGGAGAAGACCCAAGAAAAACAGATCGACACACACCACCTATTTGTTGATTATAAAGCCGCTTTTGACAGTCTGGTAAGGGATTACCTCTATGCAACAATGTCTGAGTTCGGTATTCCTGCAAAGCTCATTCGACTTTGTAGAATGACACTGCATAACTCCCGTTGTGCAGTGAAAATTGGGAAGGACCTCTCCGCACCGTTTAATACCGAACTGGGTTTCAGACAAGGTGATTCGTTATCATGCGACTTCTTCAATCTTATTATGGAGAAAATAATACGAGTTGCTGATCTACGACATAATGGCACTATTTTCAACAAAAGTGTCATGCTGTTAGCGTATGCCGACGATATTGACATAATCGGCATGAACACGCGAGCAGTTAGTGCAGCATTCTCAGAGTTGGAAAGAGAGTCGCGTCGGATGGGTCTCACGGTGAACGAGGGCAAGACGAAGTATCTAGTGTCAACAAACAAAGAGTGCCGGCGTCTTGGACAGCACGTCACTGTTGACAACTACGCTTTTGAAGTAGTAAGGGACTTTGTCTATCTTGGAACCAGCATTAACAGCAGTAATGACGTCAGCTTGGAGATCATGCGTAGGATAACTCTTGCTAACAGGTGTTACTTTGGGCTGAGTAAGCAATTGAGAAGTCGAGCCCTCTCTCGAAGAACGAAAACTATACTCTACAAGTCTCTCATCATGCCTGTCCTAACATATGGCGCTGAATCCTGGACAATTTCCACCTCCGATGAGCGAATGCTTGGAGTTTTCGAGAGAAAAGTCCTACGCAAGATCTTTGGACCTATTTGCGTAGGTGGCGAGTACCGAATAAGGTACAACCATGAGCTGTACGAGCTGTATGCCGATATTGACATAGTAAAGCGCATCAAAATCCAGCGGCTGCGCTGGCTAGGTCATGTCGATCGAATGGAAGAACACGCTCCAGCTAAGAAGGTGTTATATTCGGAACCCGTTGGAGGACGGCGCAGAAGAGGAAGACCAAACCTCCGGTGGAAAGACCAAGTACTGGAGAACCTGACGGCGCTTGGAATTTCTAACTGGCGCCACCTAGCGAAGAACAGAGATGGCTGGCGAAGCATGTTATTTTCGGCCTAAATCGATATTCGGTTGTTATGGACACATAAGAAGAAGAAGCTACATTTAAAATTCAATAGCCTGGTTACTAGCAAAACCATCGTAGTTCTAACAGGTCATTGCCAATTACGTAAATAGTCGGAAAAATTCTATAAAAAGTCGGTGAAAATACACATTCAATCATTTATAAAATCAAGGAGGAGCTAAACTTTGCTCAGAAAACTGTTTCAAATCATTTCCATGTGTTTGGATTCGTCTCGATAAGTGGATATTGGATCAACTGAGTGAGAATAATTTACTCGACTGCATTTTTTGCGAATGCAATAACTTGCTGAAGTGATTGAAAAACAGTCAAATTTTGTAACGAATAAATGACGGCGATCAGAAATGGATCACGTGCGGCAATGTGCAGCGAAAAAAGTCATAGAAGAGGCATTCAGATGGGCTAGAAACAATCGCAAAGCCAGAATTGATGAATAAGAAGGTAATGTCCTATTGATGGGTGGAATGGAAGGGATTCATCCATTAGAAGCTGCTCCAGTCTGGCCAAACGATCGATTGGGAACACTAACGTGAGTATCGAATGAATTGAGTGAAGTAATCAAGGGCTAGATTTTACGAAATTGCTAGGTATTATTTTCCCGGTTAAAATTGTAGCAGCTGGGTTGAAAATTGTTGATCCATTCGAAAGCACCGAAGTAGCATCTTCATACTATTCTGGTCGCAGTGTGCAGTCGGAACATTATTCTGAAAATCAGTTGTCAATGTTCTTCAGTCAGATTCGAAAGATGGCGAAATGTAATCCAATGGTTAGTATTTTGATTACTGGTTGTTTATCGAATGTAATAAAAATAAACACCTTAATTTATGAAAAAAAAAAACTGCAATACTTTTTACTTGACAAATATTTGACCGTGGCTGTTATAGTAATAAGTATTAATTGGCCTCTACAATTAATGGGTTTTGAGAGAGATTGGCGCTTCACATATAAATATTGTGAAACAATCGGTATAGTCTTGTTAAAATTTATTATGCTCGCTGAAGTGAGCTCTAAATCCATAGATCTCTATATTTTTCATAGCTACAAAGAACCCCCACTGAAGGTAAGATTTATTAGGGATTTAAATGAACTAGTGCCATTTAAAAAATTAAATTTTTCGTCTTGTAGCACAACTTGAAACAGAAGCCCAAAGAGACATCATATAGCATTATTTCAAATCGATCACTATCGCATTGCCACTATCTATGTTCTGAAACACCATGTAAAATATTCTGTGTGCCAAATTCTCCATACAGACATGCTCAAATGTTTCAATGTAAGAAGAAAGAAAAAAATCGCCTGATATTTCCTTCTAGTTGTACGAGTATTAAAAGATTAAGTTCACAATAAATTCTTGCACTATTTTTTTCCCAAAAACATTTCACCCTTACCCGTTCAATCTCAATGGTAACCGATATATTTTATACGAGTTTTTAAAAATAAAGGTCTACAAAATGTGCAAAGGAAATAATGCAAAAAATGAAGCAGAGAGAAATGATAAAAATTACGAAAGCAACCAAGAAAGTAGAGCATCATATCCTTGAATATATGAATTATGCATTGTATATATGTGGTATGTGATATGTATAGCAAGTATCCTGAGCGTAAGCATTACTAATCAGTGTCCTTTTGTTAATTGCCTTTTTTTCCTTATGGTTTTCGTTTTTTTTTTTTTAATTCTTGTTGCCTTATTAGGCTGCTTCATTTGAAATAATGATAAGGTTGAGTGGAAGAAAAGTGAAAGTAAGTAGAATTATTAGTAGTATGAATACATATAACTAGTTAATAAAAGTAGTAGTAATAATAGTAGTAGTGGTAGTAGTAGTAGTAAGGGTAATATTGTGTAGTAATATTTTTTTAGTATATAAATACATATAAGTAAATAAACAAAGAAAGAAATTTGTATTTATTTTTTTTTTTGTATTTTGTTTAATTTAGTTTTAGTTTATTTGTTGTATTTATTAGTTTTCTTTGGACGCTTATCACAGTAGCAGTGTTGAGGCTTAAAATACATTTATATTTTGTAGTTAATATACACATACAAATAGAAAAATAATAAAATTAAAACAATTATATATTACATAAAATACTTTAAGTTTTTGTTTTTGTTTTGTTTTTTTTTTTTAAATAAATTAATTATACATATTTATAACAAATCACAAAAATGGACATTTTTGTTTCTCGTTGTTTTTTGTTGTTGTTTTGATTTAAAAAAATGGATTCGTTGTTATTCGCACATTTATATCATACACCTTTCGAACAAATGAACAAATTCGAATCTATTGTATAAAAATCTATTGAACTTTTGAAAGAGCATTTCAGAATTGCAATATTGCAATTATTAAAGCAAAAAAAAAAAAAAAGAAATTTCTTATTGAAGACTATAAATTAAGAAAGCTTCTTAAAATTGTCTCTTAGTTTGCTAAGAAAATGAGTTGCCCTATTTCAAAAATCGATCTACCAGGTGTACAAGCTTAAATTCGCTGTTTGCTCGTAGATGGCGTTAGTGAGCATATTGAGCTATTATCGACTGTGCATCCTTTTTTTTTATGATTTCGACACTTGTTTACATCAATTAGTAAACATTATCAGTGATTTCATACAACAACATACATTTTTCTTCGTATAATCATGTCTAGTTTCGTGCCAGAAAAAGAGCATATGCGGGAAGCTCTACTTTTTTGCTTCAATTTGAAGAAATCTGCTACTGAGTCGCGTCGAATGCTTGTGGAGGCCTATGGTGACAGTGCGCTATCGGAAACCACTTGCAGAAACTGGTTTCGTCGGTTCAAAGAAGGCCATTTTGACTTGAGTGACAAGAAGCGTGAAAATAGACCCAGAAAAGTTGAGGACCATGATTTGCAGGCTCTTTTGAATGAGGACGACCCCCAATTTTAAAAAATGCGTGCCGAATAGTTAGGTGTTACTCAACAAGCCATTTCCGTACGTTTACGAGCCATGGGGTTTTTTATTTTTATCGAAAAACAGCGGTTTTAAGCTTGTACACCTGGTAAATGGTAATGGGACGATTGCATTTAGACAAATATTTTGTTATGGACACTTTGTATATGTATTGGATCAAGTCTAAATTAATGCAGTATTTTGCAAGAAGGGCTAATGTCGAATGTGAAAACAATGCCGACTTGTCAATTTTTGGATCGACATATGCTCGGATCTACAGCTTAAGTTAGTGTCTATAATCATCTATAATATAGATTACAGATATTATAGACTTTCCCTTGAGGGAGCACCATACAGTTCTGGTAAGTGTATAGTTAATGAGGAATTTATTATATATCGAAAGGATATTTATCCCACTACGCAATTGAAATATGAGTTAAAAAAGACAGAATAATCGGTAGTACTACCAACTACTGTACTTCTTCAAAATCTTTTGAACTTTTGAACAATTCGCTAGACCATTTACATCACTTTAAAAATTCGCATAAATTTACAGGAAAATGTACAAAATATCCACCACGTACCGTAGATGAAATTCCCTTGTTGCAATATTCGTAAAAAATGAAGTAATAAAGTATTTTTCTATGTGAACATCTACAGAAAATTATCTTTTGATCTTTAATATCTTTCTCAGAGGCAGAAAATTACAGATATATAAACAGAGGAGAATTCATAGTTCATTATAATAATGTGGAGACGACATCCACGATTTGATTTACAAATTAAACCTCACAGATTAGTAGTGATATTTTATAGTCGCATAGCCTTAGGTGTATGGTATAGCAAATATATTAGAGTGGTTCCTTGCCGAACGACGTTCAAACTCATTTTGGGTACAGTTCCCGTCTCTCATTTAATACATCAAACATCATACTGCAAAATTTCTTGAAAATAATATTGGACTTAATGCTTGCAAATTTTTCTGATTTAATTTTCATGTAAATTTAAAATAATTTCTTAATTTCATCTTAAACGTATTGGGATAAAGGACAGATCATTCGAAACAATATTCAATTTACTTTTGTTTGTATAAAAATATGAAAGATTAAGTTTTATAAAATTTCGTATTTTTTTTACAAGAAAGATATCTTGAGAATGATTTATAACACAACATTTTTGAATCCATATTTGGAATTAACATGCTAAAGTTAATCGAAAATCCCATTTTATAAAAATACATTTTAAAGAAATTCTATATTTTTCACATATAAAAAACTGGAATAAGGAAAATAGCATGTTTCTTCAAACTTTGAGCACAATGAGACAATGAATAATATCAATGTTTTTGCTTTAAATTCTAACCGTGAATCATTAATGCATGAAGAGGGAGAATTAATGGGAAAATTGAGTCTTACAAAATTTTCGAAAGTTAAGGGACCACTCTAATAGACCTGCATGTACGAAATTAATATAATAATTATATAAAAAAAAATTTTTGTATAATTTATAATTTTGTATAATTTTACTATATATGAAATATAAAAAAAGTGTTAAATACGAAATTAATTATTAATTAAAATTATGTTAAATATTAAAAGAAAAATAATTTTCTTGTCTTTATCGATTAAATTGTTTTTATTTATGCTTCTATAAGCTGTTTTTGTTGCAGACGTTTACGTTGTAATGATCGTCGGCAGTACTCACCTCGGGATGAGGATATACTATCGGCACCATGTGGCTTCTTATGGGATGTCTCACTTAATGGTGCAATAACATTGCCTTCCACATCAAAAACGTACGGACTGTTTGGATGTTCCTCCCAACGTTCAATGAAATTCTTAAGATTATCTTTGGTTGTATCCAATTCCTTTGTCTATGATATGAACGTATATGATATGTATATGAATGACATTTATGAAAGCATAGAAATATGAAAAAAATTGAATAGATGGATACAAAATGATTGTGTGAGAGATGGAGATGGAAAACGATGAAAAAAGAAAGAGAACAAAGAAAATAATCATAAATAATCTTAGTAGGTATTTGTTGTTAATGTCTAACATTAGGTTTAAGTATGTATGTCGTATTTAGTACTATTTTTAATTAAAATACTGTACTTATATTATATATATATACAATTTACCCTTCTCACTTTATGCCAAAGTGTGGCAATTCGTATATGATTATTCATATATTCTTTATATATTATACATACTATATTCATATTGTGTATAAATTGACATAAAAAAAAGAAAATCAGGAAGTTGAGTAAAGCAATGTAAAAAATGTGCCACAATAATGCTGTTCAAAGAATAAGCATATGAATAGGTAATACATACATATAAGAACAATATTTAATGAAAATTGTAGGAAAAGATTAAAAGTTCACGACCTCAATATTTTTTTTTATATTAAATTTATATTATTTCTTTTTATTTCTCCGACAGGATTGGCTTCTCACAATAGCGGGCAACATCAACACACGGTGTTGCAACACAAAATGATATTTAAAAAATGTCAAGGTTCCCCAAATTTCGATTAGAACCCGTTTTCGGGTTACTTGCGTCATTTAATAATTAAAAACGTAGTTATTTTTGTAACCATTTTCTAATATATGAATTATAGCTTCGAAACGATACATTTTTCCCCTTTTCAGAAACGTAAAAATTTGCAAAATGTTTTAATCACTGATAACCTAATTATTTAATGACACAAGTTAACCAAAACGGGGGTTTTAACGGTAAATCGAAATTTGTATGCAGTTGAACACTTCCTAAACAAGTTTATTGTTTCCTGTCCGACCACAGCTACAATCTCCATTAGGCCAGATAAAAAGTTCACTCATATCAGCTATGGCATGATTGATCTTCACTCATGGTAAGCATACCAATTTTTTGGGGGACAAATCGCTAGTGAAAAGTGTTGCTTAATCTAACTCCGGATAAGGATTTTCTAATATATGAATTATAGCTTCGAAACGATACATTTTTCCCCTTTTCAGAAACGTAAAAATTTGCAAAATGTTTTAATCACTGATAACCTAATTATTTAATGACACAAGTTAACCAAAACGGGGGTTTTAACGGTAAATCGAAATTTGTATGCAGTTGAACACTTCCTAAACAAGTTTATTGTTTCCTGTCCGACCACAGCTACAATCTCCATTAGGCCAGATAAAAAGTTCACTCATATCAGCTATGGCATGATTGATCTTCACTCATGGTAAGCATACCAATTTTTTGGGGGACAAATCGCTAGTGAAAAGTGTTGCTTAATCTAACTCCGGATAAGGTAATGATTATATAAATGGTGCTTTTTTAGAGTGAATCACTTTCAAATACAGAAAAAAATACAAAATGTAATATTTCAAAAAAAATTTTTTTTCCCAGGTTGGCACAACTGTCAGCCACTATTCTGTGAATTTTTATTGCTATGTGTCATTTAGTTTGGTTACGGCGTCATTAGGAACAAGTCAACCGATTTTTACTATGGAAATTTGTGAAATTTTGTGAAATTTTGTGTGAAATTTTGTGTTTCAAACGAAATTTCTTGTGCCAAAACGTTGGAAATGTTGAAAAAAACATTTGGTGATTCAACCATGTCGAAAACTTTGTTCGATATTTGTCTTTGTTCGATATTTTTATCCATAGTAAAAATCGCAACGCACACAAAAGGTTGACTTGTTCCTAATGACGCCGTAACCAAACTAAATGACATATAGCAATAAAAATTCACAGAATAGTGGCTGACAGTTGTGCCAACCTGGAAAAATTTTTTTTTTGAAATATTCTCAGAGGGAAAATTAAAAATGAGAATTTCCAATTTCCGGGTACTTATTTGACAGAATGTATTCTGAGTTTCAGATTCGTTATCGTGCTACTTCTTCAATCTTATTATTGAGAAAATAATACGAGCTGCTGATCTACGACATAATGGCACTATCTTCAACAAAAGTGTCATGCTGTTAGCGAATGCCGACGATATTGACATAATCGGCATGAACACGCGAGCAATCAGTGCAGCATTCTCAGAGTTGGAAAGAGAGTCGCATCGAATGGGTCTTACCGTGAACGAGGGCACAACGAAGTATCTAGTGTCAACAAACAAAGAGTCCCGGCGTCTTGGACAGCACGTCACTGTTGACAACTACGCTTTTGAAGTAGTAAGGGACTTTGTCGATCTTGGAACCAGCATTAACAGCAGTAATGACGTCAGCCTGGGAAAATTGCGAAGGATCACTCTTGCAAACAGGTGCTACTTTGGGCTAAGTAAGCAATTGAAAAGTCGAGCCCTCTCACGAAGAACGAAAACTACACTCTACAAGTCACTCATCATGCCTGTCCTTGCATAGGGCGCTGAAGCCTGGACAATTTCCACCTTGAATGAGCGAATGCTTAGAGCTTTTGAGAGAAAAGTCGTACGCAAGATCTTTGGACCTATTTGCGTTGGTGGCGAGTACCGAATAAGGTACAAGCATGAGCTGTAAGAGCTGTATGACGATATTGACATAGTAAACCGCATCAAAATCCAACTGCTGCGCTGGCTAGGTCATGTCGAGCGAATGTAGGAACACGCTCCAGCTAAGAAGGTGTTATATTCGGAACCCGCTGGAGGACGACACAGAAGAGGAAGACCTAACCTGCGGTGGAAAGACCAAGTACTGGAGAACCTGACGGCGCTTGGAATTTGTAACTGGCGCCAGCTAGCGAAGAACAGAGATGGCTGGCGAAGCATGTTACATTCGGCCTAAATCGATATTCGGTTGTTATGGCCACTTAAGTAAGTAAATAAGTAAGTAATGTTCTGAACTAAAAATTGGCTTTATTGGAGGGATAATTTTCCACGATTAATGTTTGAACATGATTTCAGGCATATAGTCGTTGCGACTGGCTGGTACGTGGCGTAAGCTGGAAATTCAATTTTCAGTTACTTTTTCAAGCAATTCGAGCCCAATCTCGACAATAGTTCGCTCAATGTTCGTTTGCAATTCATCTAAAGTTGTTAATTTATGAGCATAAACTAGCTCTTTCGCTTATCCTCACAGAAAATAGTCCAGAGGCATTAAATCGCAAGATCTTGCAGGATAGTTCACAGATCCAGTTCGAGAGATTATGTTGTCGCCAAATGTTTCCTTTAATAAATCGATTTTTTACATATAGAGATATAAAAATCATCACATAGATTTACAAAATAAAAAAATTTGTCAGATCCTGAAACGTGAGTATTACACACATATTCCTGATAGAGCTGATTGGTATTGGTATTGGAACATACCTTTCAATGAATCGGTCCGCTTCTACATTGACGGCTCCAAACTTGATGGACGAGTGGGAGAAGGGGCATTCTTCGAAGCACTTGGAGCTCGCATTGCCTTCAGGTTACCAGATCACTCCAATGTTTTTCAAGTAGAGGTGTTGGCGATTAATGAAGTAATGTGTTGCTTCTGTGTAACGTTATATCGCATGTGGATATAGGTATTTTTATTGACATCCAAATAGCAGTAAAATCCCTAGATTCAGATTACCTGAATTCATCAGTAGCCCATAACTGCAGAACATTTTCTAATGAGTTCAACATTCACATTATATGGGTGCCAGTGGACAGGAACGGAGATGCGCCGACGAGGAAGAACCGGAGTTCATAATATGCTTTATCCGAAGATAGTTAGTTTGATGCGCATCACAATGGGCCCCACTTCCGCGGAACCTAACCTAACCTAACCTAAATATATGAAAAACGCATTTTTTGGTAACATTCGACCATCTATAAAAAAAAATTAATTTAGGAAGTACAGCTGAGTCGGCTGGTAAATTTCCACAATTCTATCTTTCACTAAATAGGAATATTCAGCAATCACCAACTAAATACGAAGAATTAAATACAATATTTTTTTTTTAAATAAAGTTAGTATGTGTTATGGGAGTGCGGAAGAGGGAGAGCGTATATAAGTTTATTGATAATTAAAAGCATCTCGAATGCAACCAATAAACATCACCACAGAATTTGTTTTTAAACTCATACGTAGATTGCTGGTGAAAATCCATTTAAAATCAAACGAAAAGTGGCAGAGTAAGTTGAAATAAAAACCATAATATCATAATGGTAAAAACCGACTGAAAATTTAATCATAATCAAATAAGAAGATAGCACATACAATTTTAGTTGAAATACAAAATGTGAAATGAAGTGTATATAAGCAGATTTACTTATTAAATTCAAAGCATATGTATTTAAGAAAGAGAATTTAAAATACACCTACATTTTTAGTGTTCATTAAGTTGGGTCGATGGAAAAAGAATTTCAAAAGTTTACAATTTACTAGAAAGTTTATCGTGGAAGCATATAGAAATCATAAACTTTTTTTTTTTGGACCACGTAAAAAGCTTCAAAAGAGGTTATTATCATAAATTTGACATTTGGTTTGTAGGTTAGGTTAGTTTATGTGGCTGCTCTCTCTCTCTCTCTCTCTGAGAGGACACACTTAGACAAGAAAGGCCCATTGTGATACCACCGAGCTTCTCTTCCAAAACTGTTGTGCGTGTTAAATTTGGTCAGCATTTGATGGAACCTGCTTATATTAGCCGGTTCTGAACGAGAGAACCCCTGTGACATCACTTTAACTTAGTTTTGTTATAGAGCTATTTTCAGAAGCATTTTTGGCAAATTGTTACTGTCGGAAAAATTGCCAATTCTTGCCAACAGGTGGGTACCGTTAGAAAGACTTACGACTTACATATCAGATGGCCAACGCACGAACCACTGAGCTACGGCACCCACTTCTTTGATTTGTAAATCAGCATAATATTTTCTTCTCAAATGTCAGAGTTATGATATGGATAAGGACTGTTTTCGCTGTTTCCCGTGTGATGAAAAAAAAATTAAATATTGTTTTCCGCTTTCGGTTTCCAATTAAGTGGTGGACATTTCAAATTAATGTCTTTTGTACGACCCTACCTAGCCTTCATATCAATATAAATATGTGCGGTTTGGTGGGTTAATACTTACTGCTATTACATCTTCGCCATTCGCATTTGCATCCGTAACTAAAACCTTTGCCTTCGATATATTCTTATCCACCGGCGACGGTACCAACAACACATCAGCTTCATTCTCATTGTCATCTTGTGGTGGTATTGGTGATGGTGTAGCAGCTTTTAATTTAGCTGGTGATATAGCTTTTGTTTTCGGTGTGACAACAGGCGTTGCCTTCAGTCGTCTTTGTAACCATTTATGTTCTAAACATTGTGCGGCTGTCATACGTGTGCTATATATATTGTATTTTGTTTGTAATAGAAAAGGCATAAGTAAATTGTCTTGCGTTTAGTGTATACAGAGTAATCTATATGGACATTAGAGTGTTTCAAACAAGTAAAGTTTCTACAGATTTTGAAGTTGTAGATACCAAAAGTTCTGTTTCGATCTAAGAAAGTAGACACTTTATAACGATTTGGAGCAAGTTTAATGGATTATACTTAAGGCCATTTTCACAGTAGCAAGTTAGCTTATAGAATAGACTTAACTCACAGTTTTCAGTGGCAAAACTGTTAGTTAACTCTATTCTATGAGTTAATTTGCTATTGTGAAAATGGCCCATAGACGTAGTATGGAACATTGATTCACTTGATTTGGTTTTGACTGAATTTGATTGAGTAATTAGCCTTTGTTTTGATGTAAAATGACAAAGCTTTCGGTTTCAGAAGTTCTATATTTAAAATAGATGTGAAAAAAATTATTTGTATTGCTATACAAGAACTTTTCCCCATAATCGTAGTAACTTTAATTTCATCCATACAAGTATGAACCAATCTAATGAACATATGTACATTAATTAATACACTACTCTCTATTACTGTATTATACATATTTTGCTTAAATTAACACACACACACACACACACTCATTACGTATACGCATTCATATTTACATACTCATATACTTACGCATACCTTAAGTCTTTCACAAGTAATTTTGAAATGAAATCCAGACACTCTGGGGATACATTACTAAAGGATTCATCTTCAAAATCATATTTGGCAATTGTTACATTTGCCATTGTTTCAATATCTGTTTCACCCATAAATGGTGAGAGACCTGAGATGCTATTTATGTTGATTAACATCAGTGTTGTTGTTGTTGTTGTTAATGTTGTTGTTGTATTAGTTATTGTGTAAATAGTAATTTGTACACAATTAATTCAAATCAACACAATCATATTGGCGTGAAATGAGAAAAGAAAAGGTATTGAATTAGAGTTTGAATATATACGTAAAATTTTAATCAAATATTACGAATATGCAATGGAATGAATCAAAAAAAATTAATTAAAAACAAAGCTCTCCATTATGTATACTTAAGATATAAAATATATTTATTTCAATAAAATTTAGTAAATTTAGTACAATACTTATTCAAAAATTAACTTTATTTTTATTTTTAATTGCTTTATATTTTTTGTTGCTGGGTTAAATATTTTACGTTCGAGACCTGGGTTAACTCCTAACGCCTTGCTGTCCAAGCCAATTTACCAATTTAACCTACCCTGAGCAGTTAAGTGAGGATAAAAAATATAACTCAACATTTTGTAAGTGGGCCTTAGTTAATTAAAAATTTAGTTTTACTAGAATTTTGCAATTGAGTTGAATTGAATTTCAACTAAATATGATTGAGTAATTCCTTAAACAGGAATGATTTCTATGGAAAACCTTTAATTGGTTCCGCACCAAATTAAACCGGATTTTCTTTTTCTTTTTTTGAGCTGTTGTGTCTACACAGCCCCATTCGTTGGAAGCTTTGCTTCTTTGTTTTCAACTGAAGAAACACGCAGCGAAGGTCAACAGCGTTTGAAGATACTGAATTGGAAGTTTTATTGGACGAAGACCCGTATCAAACCTAAAACGAGCTTTCTTAATCTTTGAGAGTGACTCGACAATCCAATTTATTGTGCCGAAAGAACATAAGGATGATCCAGAAAATGGGAAATTGGGTTCCATATGCACTGAATCGAAGAGACGTCGAAATGCGAAATTTTGGAGATCTGAAATGCTGCTTCAAATCGATTTCAAAGCCGAATATCCATAGTTCGAAGGTGATGCTATGTATTTGGTGAGGTCAAAAGGTTATGGTGTAGTCATTAATAGGGAATGCTACTGATAACAATTCATCGAAATGAATTGAGTATTGAACCAAAAGCAGCCAGAATGTGCGGCAAGACATGATTTTTTGATTTTCCATCATGACAATATTCGGTCACATGTTGCACAATCTTTTAAAACCTATTTGGAAAATAGTGGATGCACTTCAATGGAAGGCATCAAAAACTTGGTCGACATGTTCTTGGCCCCAAAAGATGAGTAGTTGTATTGGGATGGAATTCATATGCTCCCTCAAGGATGGGAAAAATTTGTGGCTTTTCAAGGAAAATATATAGTATGAATTTTTTAAAATAAAGCCTTAAAGTGAGTAAAATATACTTCCAATATCCAGTATCCAATAGCTTTGGATAGTTGGCGAAGCAACGGTAACGAAAGAATTGAAGTTGCTTTCATTGAGGAAAAAATAATATAATAATCTAATAGGGAAATAGTTTATAAGTGAAAATTGCTTCCTGTGGGTTTCAACAAAAAAAAATACTAAAGGGTTCTACAGAAAGTGCAAATATTTACGTCAGATCAGATCAGATCAATGAAAGATTCCGAGGGAACCAATTTCGGCAAACATAAGGAGTGAATCGAGTGAATTGAGTGAATAGTTTTGAATTTATAAATAAAAATATGGCAAGACCATATTTTTATGATATGAAAAATAACTTTTCGAATATAAGTCCACATTTTTCAGGTTTATAAAGAATTGCTAGTATGAAGTTTTTTATTGTTTGGGTAGGCTATAGGTTTTTATTATAGGTGGAGTGTTATAATCGAATCCCTCATATAATAATATCAATACCTCACAATGGTGTCAATAATACATTATACTGTCAAAAAGCTACCTACATATGCTATATATATGTATGTAAAAGCAAAGCTTGTATAATCAAGTTTCATTTTAATTAACTTCAGTCTGTGTATGCTGATTTCTATCTGTTAATTTCTCTCACAACCAAAACAAAAATGCTATTGCACTTAAAATCACATGAGACAAATTAAATTTATTACAATATTATTCGAAAGTAACACAGAGAGAGAGAGTGAGAGTGCGAAAGAGAATCATATTAAGCAAAGACAAAGAGTAGCACTTTAATATATGGTTGACTTTAATGCAATAACAACTGTTGTAGTAGCAATGTAGTAACAGTGGCAGTAGCAAATAACAACATCAATCGTAATATATGATACTTTACATACATACATACTCACATACGTACATATGTATGTATATTTGTATACTTACAGAACATAGCAAATGACACCAACACTCCACATATCCGTGCCATATGAAATACAATCAAAATTAACCACTTCAGGCGCAACAAATTCTGGGGTGCCAAAGAGTATCTGTTCTCAAAACCAACAACAACAAAAAAAAAAAAGAAAAAGAAGAAAAAAGAAAGAAGCATATTGTTGATGAAAAAGAAAAAGTACGAGTAAATACAGATCAGAGTAGATGAGAAAACGATTAAGACAAAGTATATGGGGGTGTGTGTGTGTATGTGTATGCGTATTTATGGGATGTATGTATTTGCGTGGTTATGTGGTTGTATGATGCGTGATGTAAAAATGATGATGATGATGAAGAAGAAGAAGACTGAGTCGAAGAAAACGAAAAATACCTAGAGGAACTTTAGGAGAAGAGTATATGGGAGTTAAGGTAAATTTGATGATGTTGAATTATGGTAGATGGTTGGTTGGTTAATGTAACAAACAAACAAAACCTAAATGCAATTAAAAATGAAAATTTTATACATATATTGTTATCAGTATGGGAGTAAATAAGAAGTACTCATATGTAGGTACTTGTATGTAATCGTATTCACAAGAATGAGATATGAAATTAATTTAGTTTTTATTGCTAATGGTGCTGTCGTCGTCGACGTCATCATTGACATTGTTCTTCTTATGCCACAGATTAAACATTTATTTTACGCATGTGAACATTTTTGCAATTAGCAACTTTTTGGATATTCCTATAAGTACATACTTGTAATTGTTCATATACAAAAGTGTATGTATGTAACTAGAGTAGTACTTGTATATGCGCGTCTACAAGACAAAGCAAAATTCTTAGCTCTGTGAAGAATATAAAATTGTCAATGCACAGAGAAGAAAAAAAAAAATTTTTTTTTTTTGAAAATGTTTTAAATATTTATCCCTTCATACTTGTGGCATCTATTTCAAAGTAACACATAATATGTTGTGATGATATTTAAGATGTTTTTCAACAATTTTTGCAATATTTTTAACACCACATATGATGAATTTTAATTAAACTCATAAATAGACATACATTCAATTTTCACTTCATTCTCTTACGAACCCAAAATATGCACACATAAAATATATTTACTCCCATATATGGCATGTTGGTTGTTATTATGAATTTTTATTTACATAATATTAGAGTATATTAAACCATATTAAATTACATTACCTGAAGCCTCTTATCAGGATCAAATTTACGCGCTAAACCAAAATCAATAATTTTAATACGATTTCCCTCTTGTGTCAAGCATAATATATTCTCCGGCTTTAAATCTAAATGTAATATATTATTACGATGTATAAATTCCATTGCTTCACACACTTGTCGTATGAATATTATGCACACGTGCTCTGTTAATACAAATTCATCATCGACAACACGATCGAACAGTTCACCGCCTTCTACTCTGTGAAGAGAATTCAGTAAATGCGAAGAAGAAGAAGAAGAAAAAAATTAAAATGTAGAATTTTAAAATCTATATAGTAATCGTTATATATGTAATATATGTTATTGTTCCAATTTGGCATATTACGATAAAATTACACTTTAATCACTACATCGACCTGTCTCTGGTTTGGTTGCATTATTCAAAAGAAAATATTAGCGAGTACTTTTTATAAGTAAAACCGAATACTTTGAATGCAGTTTCAATGGTGATATCTTTTAAAATGGTTATGTGCATCAAACATTAACAGTAGTATAGCATTATATTGGTCGATTTCGAATTGTTGGAAAACATTGAAGCTATCAACCTAAAAATGCTTTTTTAAAGGCGACTTCTAAGGTACGATTTATGCAGTTTTTACCATGAGCAAGACTACTGAAATGTAGACTAATTACATCCGAGCTGGGGGGACCTACCACCACAAGACGTGTAAGAAGAGGAACTCCGCAAGGAGGGGTACTCTCACCTGTTCTATGGAGTTCGGCAGTGAATGAACTATTAAGGGAGATAGAAAGGAAGGGGTTCGGAGTGATTGCTTATGCAGATGATGTTGTTATTTTGGTAACTGGAAAATATCCGGAAGTCCTAAGAGACATAAATCAATTAAATCTCAACACCCTATCTGGATGGGCTAGGGAGAGCGGTTTAAATGCAAACCCACAGAAAACGGAGCTTATATTGTTCTCCACTAACCACAAAATGCCACCCTTAAACTCCGCCAGTTTAAATGGGGTCCCGTTAAGAAACTCGATATCTAGGTATAGTTCTAGACCGAAAATTAAATTGGAAGAAAAATATTATCAATAGGGTTGAAAAAGCCAGCACTGCACTCTATGCCTAGGGTCTAGCTTGGTGGATTGCACTCGTTAAATTCTCTCATATCAAACCGTTGGAAAGAATACAAAGAGCGGCAAGTTTACTAATCACGGGGGCACTCAGAACAACACCAACGTTAGCACTAGAAGTGCTTCTTCAATGCACGCCACTCGATTTATTCGGGAAACAGGTGGCGGCAAACTCGGCAGTACGACTCAAAGGCTTGCACCTCTGGGCACCAAAGCCCTTTCGGCATGCAAGTATTCTGGGTTAGTACAATATCGAAACATCTCTTGATTATGTCAACCCCATTTATGCATTTGAACGGAAATTCCAAATTTCTTTCCCTGACAGGTACGCCTGGGAAACAGGAGGACCTCCTACACTCTCTACTCTCATCTTTACTGACGGTTCAAAACTGGATGGAAGGCAGAAGTAAAAGCTATTAATACTGCACTCACTTGGGTCAAGCAGAACACTGTCTCTCGCAGAGACATTTGTATCTTGAGTGACTGCCAAGCTGCTTTCAAAGCCCTGAACTCCGTTCTTGTTAAATCTAAGACCATTCTTGACTGCCGCAGATTTCTCGATGAGATTGCAGAGCAGAGCATAACATTCTTCTATGCTGGGTGCCTGGGCACAGAGGTATACGAGTTAACTGCAAAGTAGATGAACTGGCAAGGAAGGGCACAAAGGAGGCCTTATCTGAAGCTAATACATATTTAGGGATCCCGATTGCCACATTTAAGCATAAATTGGAGGTAATAACCCTCAATGTTTTTCAAAAAAGATGGACAGACACACCCATCTGTAGGACGGTGAAATTGCTGTGGCAATTGAATGAGTGGGAAGCGCACACGTAAACTTACTGACCTAGACTAGACATTTCTATATATGTGAGTGTGGCCACTGGCCACTGCCTCATAGGTTCACACGCTGCAAGATTGGGCCTAGGCCATCTCTCACACGACTTTTGCAGAAGCTGCAGAGATGAGGAGGAGCTTGAGATTGTCTCACATCTGCTATGCACCTGTCCTGCTTTGTGCAGGATGGCCATTATCTGTGCCATTATCAAAGGAATGACCTAGCAAAAATATCATAGGTTGAGATTAACAACCTCCTAAAATTAATTATAAACTCAGGTTGGTCCAACGAGTGAATGGGTAAAGGGAATATCCGCGTGGTATCACAAAGGTCATCTATCTGGCCTACGTGTGCCCTCTCTAATGGAGAGGGTAGCCACACTAACCTAATCCAACCTAACCTACCATGAGCACATGTCTGTTGAGGCCATATCTCACGACACACAATGCGTCACTTATCAATGTGAAGCGTTGATATTCACCACGTAAGATTGGAAAATCAGAAACAAATCTGCAGGTTCCTACGATACGAATGGAACACGCAAAGGATGTGTTACCTTCCTTGGTGAGGATAGAGGCCTAATAAAATCCTCTTCTAATCTAAGGGGTCAGCATCCGGTTGAAATGCAACTCTACATTGAGTACGCCTTGACAACATGGAATGTTATACCTGCGTAAACTTTCGATTTAACCACAACCAGTACGGAAACCTTCCCGAAGGGCCGTTTCCAACGATCAAGCTGAAGGTATTCCAACCTGATCACCCGTGGTAATAAATTTAACGTCCTTTGGTAAGACCTCGTAGCCGAAGCTACTACCAGTTTCAGCCCCATTTGGCTCCGGAATGCTGACCGGGTAGTTCTAAGGTAAGAAATGATGCTTTGTTTACCGTGAGCTCCTGCCAGTAATGGCCTTATCTCACGACGCCCAAAGCGTGTGTATCAATTTGAAGCGTTGATAGGCGCCCCATAGGAGTGGAAAATCAGAAACCAACCTCCAGTATCCTACGGTACCAATTGGGGCACGTTGAATGGACGTACTACCCTCCTTGGTTTGGATCGAGGCCCATCTAAAACCTCTTCTGATCTAAGGGGTCAGCACCCTGGTTGCAATGCAACTCCACATCGAGTACCCACGCCGTGTGACGCGGAATATTCTACCCGCGTATCTTTGGGTTACCTTACCCACCACGAAAACCTCCCCGAAGGGCCGTTCCCAACGATCAGGTTGGAGGGAATCCAACCTGATCACCCGTGGTACCAAATTTAAAGTCTTTTGGTAAGACCTCGTAGCCGAAGCTACTACCAGTTTCAGCCCCATTCGGCTCCGGACTGGTAGCCGGGAAAGTTCTAAGGTAAGGTAAGATTATTCCTGTTTGGAATTTAAAGCATGTTTTTTTTATATCAATGTATATAACTGATAGAAATATTAAAATTGTATCCCGCTGTGAATCAGTTTATACATAGATGTAATATAAATACTGGAAAATATGAATCATCTCTAGTCTAACAAAAGAATTTATATGTATAGTATTTTTCAACAATATAGGTACTTATGTACTCATTTTTGTTTATTGTAGTGAATCTATTTCAATTTACATAAATGCATTCGGTAGATGCTACTATCAATGGATATCTCAAAAAATAAAATAAATTAAGGAATTATATGTTTACGTATATTTAAAAGAAAGGATATGACCATTTAATGTATCTTAGATTTAAGTTTTGTAAACATTTCAATAAATTTGTGTCAACATATTGTTTTTGTATGTACTTATTGAACATTAGAATGTTCCTCACATTCAAGAAAAAGTCTATTTAACTCAGAGAACTTTCAACTACAATAAATCATTTATTGGCTAGGATATGCTAGGATAATATTTGTTTAGCTAATATGAAGAGCAATCTTTTAAGAAGAACATTTTTGGAGAAAATTTATTAACGAATAAATGAACTGTGGTTTTTGATAGATATAAAATCATTGACAAATTTCTCGGAAAGGAAAGAAACCATCACTCGCAAAGACTAGCTTCAACAAAATTTTTTGGTGTCGAGTAGAGCAAACCGTGCCCTCTAATACGGACCACAACTTGTAATCCATCGGGTTGAGGTCTGGACTACCACCTGGCCAATCATCCGTTGATATAAAGACCGGAATGTTGCTTTTTAGCTACAGTTGAGCCCTTTTTTCCTTGTAACGCGGGATGGTGGCCTCTTTGATGCGTTGGGATGCTTCTCTGGATGACCGAGCATACACACTATCGTTCTGTTTATTGAACGATTCTTCTACGGTGACGATTTTCTCGTCAGTAAACAAAATATGTCTGTGAGCGTACCGGCTGCGTAATGCTTTCGATTTTCGCTTGCGTTTTCTCTCCAATGCGGCCATGAGCAGATGTCCAGTGTATCGCTTGTACGTGCTGAGTCCTAAATCTTTATGGACATGCATTCTTACGAAATTTACATTTCCCGGGATAATATTTTCTGTTTTGGAAGCGGTTTTCGGTCGATTGGTTGATTTTTCTTTATCGTCTTTGTTAAAATTTTTTGTGGTAACGACTTTCTTAAAATTAGTCTTTGCATCGATTATAACTTGCTAGATATGCAAATAATTGAAATAAATTTGTGTAATTTGATTTAAGGTATTTGAAAATATATCATAAAGATGCATAAGTTGAGGTATGGTTAAACGAACTTCAAATGCCATGGAATGCCGGGAACAAGAGTGATAACACGAGACTTGTTTTTATATTCAGTGGGGAGTATATATATTTCAAAGAGCATTCCAGAGCCTTACTAAATAATCGTCGTTTTTTAAAAGAAGGTAAATTTCAGAATTTTTGAAATGTTAAAGTCTTTTCTTGCGGTATTCGCGCTGGGTTGCGAATCCTGCAACCAACAACTCTGGTTGTTGGATGACGATGATTTCTTGTAAAATTATATATCTTTACAAATAAAATCTTGGACAAAAGGTAGGAGAAAAAATAAAAAACAATTTCTTTATTGGTTTTTATGCTTCTTTTATGTTTGATGATAAAATAAAAGAGCACTTTGGTGTAGATAGGATATTTATTTTGATTTGTGCCTCAGATAAGTTTGAAAACTAGCTTTTTAATATGAAAAGGCAAATGTCAGCCACGCTATCACCATCTTATGCAGAAATTTCATGGTCAAAATTTAAATAATTACTGTCAAAAAAATAAATAAATATGTGGCCACATAAATCCCCAAAGGGCTCATTGGCCGAGCTTCTCTTCCATTACTGTTGTGCATCTTAAATTTTGGACAATATTAGAAGGGACCTACTTATTTTAGCCGGTTCCGAACGGCAGAACACTTGTGACATCACTTTTTCTGAGCTTTGTCACAGAGTTCTTTAAGAAGCTTTTTCATGGCAAGTTGTTACTGTCGGAAGAATTGCCAATTGCTTGCCGACAGGTGGGTACCGTTCGAAAGAAAAATCTTTTCGATATTAAATTTGTTATGCATCAGCCGGGGATTGAACGACCGACCTACAGATCAGAAGGCGAACACACTAACCACTGAGCTACGGTACCCATAATTACTGTCATTACTTTAAATTCACAGGATCGGCTAATCTCGTCTGCTGCGTTGAAACATCTATAATATTGAAAATATCCATAAAGAAAAAGCAATCAACCATGAGGAGAAAAACTTTTTGAAAAATATGGTACACTCTACTTTACATGTACTACATATATGTGCATATGATTGCTTTTGTTGTTTTTGTTGTGGAACTTGTTGAAAAGTTTTATTAAAGTTTTGTTGCCAAAATAACTAAAAACATACACCTATTATATATATGTATGCACAACATAAAATATAAAAGTATGTATGTGTGTACATTAAGATGGATCGTTTCCTATAAAAAATTTGTTTTTTGAAAATTTGTTTTTTCAAAATTTTGCCCCTAGTTTGAAAGATTATGATGAAAGGTTCTCGGAACAAAACCAAATCTGTTTTTCTTTTACCTTTGTTTTTTTTATAATAACTCAATTCTTAATTGCTCGATTTTTAAAAAAATTATGAGTTGTTGAAAAGGCCTTGGAGAGGGTTATAAGTGCCTATATAGCGCTTTGAAATTGAAAAAGCTGCTAAAAAATCATATGCACTTCCCCTGATTCCATCCTTAAAATCGAAAAATTGTCCATCATAAAATTAAAGCCCTTTAAAAAGCAGAAAACTTTTTCATTTGAAGTGTAAAGCTAACTAAGTAATAACTAACCTCCTCAATAACCTATCAATTTTGAAAATCGGACAATTAACAACTGAGTTATAATATAATAAAAAAAACCAAGGGCTAAGAACAGTTTTTTTGTCTCGAAAACTTTTCAACATACACGTTCAAACTCGGGTTGGAATATTGAAACTTTTTTCCGTCGTCCATCTTAATGTATGATACATATGTAACAATATTAAATTTACAAAATTTTCATAGCCACCGATGTATAAATTTAACAATTTCGATAACGCTCTCCACCTACACCACACAACAAAAAAAATTAAAACAACCAAAAGGGACTTTTTTGAAATTACTAATGTCAAGGGTGTGGGTTCCCACATACTGTGAGGTTGACACTTATCCACAGGATAAATGATATTATTTGTATGTATTGTAGATATACATACATACGTATACTATACTATAATGCCCCAATTGTATTACACTCGTTTACAAATGTTATGCTGCATGTTAGTTTGCACTTTGACACTGTAGACATCTAGATGATTGCTGTTTCTATGTATGTGTATTAAAAAAAAATATTATTATGTTATCTTGGCAATAGTGCAATGACTTTATATACTCATAAAAGAACATGTATTTATAAAATACATTTATACAATATTTTTTATTTTTGATATTATCAAGCAAGTAATTTGAGGAGTTGACAATAGGAAAAAATTAAAATAAAAGTAAGGGAAATCATACAATAGCAATAATAATATGTGTTTACATAGTGATTTTGTATTTCATTTACATAACTTTAAAATATAGAAATTTATATATGTTCAAAAATAAATTGGCGATTAAATAAAAATATAATTTCAATGCATTCCAAAGTTTGGTAGTCTCTTTTGATATCATAAAAGTCATTGATTCTGCTTGAAAATAAAAAAATTTTCATCAAATTATTCTGAAGATATATTACAATTTTACGAAGTTGATATTAATCGGAATTTTGTGATTTCAGAATACCAAAATCCTGTAAAAATTTGCTTCACTTCGGTTACAGAAGGTGACTGGAGCAAAAGTAAACGAACTCTTGTGTTTTAACGTGTAATGCAATTGTATTTGTGTAAATTAAGATGATTAACGGTTTCTTTCATCTGTTTAAGTACAGGGCGACTCAAACATGCCGGACCACTTGCACAAGTGCATCCTAGAGATTTGGGAGAGGGCTTTATTTCCATGATGGACGAGGGAGGTGTCCTTGGAAATTTGTTTGGGGTTTGCTGAGTAGGTCTTCGATGGGAACTAAAGAACTTTTTAGCTTGTGTCGAGTGCGGTGACACTATTGTAGACCCACTGATGATCCAGACAAATAGAGAAAAATTGCGCTATAAGTGTTCCATGTGCACAATGACGTAGCCCCTTCAGAAGGATTTGAGGGATTAAATAACTTCCAACGACTAAGGCAATTTGAGACGGCACATGAAAACTCGGAACAGCGAGGTTAAGTTTGGAGAGTTCTTGTCAATTTGCTCGTTTCCCAAGGGATGTGGGGAGAGATTGAGTCAGCTACGAAACAACTATTGCTTTAGCTTCTATTTTTTTTAGGAGAAACTAGTGTCAAAGAACAGAGCTCATTTGAGTATTCAATAGCTTTTCCTACCATACCTGATATTTCGAACGAGGAGTGTTCGATTGGAAGCCGGGTTCACATTTGTACCTTAGAGGAAATAAAAGATTTTTGCGATCCTAGGTCAATCAACGGATTTTTATACAAAAACAAAACCAACAAAAAACTGAATACTTAGAACGAAAACTAAACAGTGCCAGCGTCGTACAGTCTTTCAATGAAAGGTGTTATTTTAAATGAAAATGAACCCAATATCTGTCAAATGTCTTCGGCGACTCTTCTTGCATATGGTCATTCTTTTGATGAAAAATTTCATCACATCTTGCTGCTGTATCTCGCGAATAACAGCTTTAATATTATCTTTGAATGCTTCAATGTTTGCTGGAGCATTGGCGTAGACTTTATCTTTAATCCCAAGAAAAAAGTCGAATGCTGCTAAGTCGTACGATCTCGGCGGCCACACATAGTCACCAGTTCAAAAAATCACAAGTCCAGGATATATTTGATGCAATAGAACCACTGTTTCACCAGCTGAAAGTAAACGACGTCCAACAAAAAAAGTCAGTCGAAATCGTTTGGTAACGCAATTCATTCACTGAAATGATCGTATCAGCACCATTAAAAAAAATATGGCCCAATGACACAGCCACTCCAAAAACTGCATCAAACTGTCACTCGTTATAGATGGAGAGGTTGTTCGAGCATTTTTCTTGGGTTTTCTGAGCCCCAGATGCGATGGCTTTAGTTATTACGTACCTAGACAGATGAAAATGAGCCTCATCGCTCAGAATAATTTTGTTTGAGAAATCATGATGTTCTTCATGTACTTCCAGCACTCAATCAGCGAATGTACGGCGTTTTAAATGGTTTAATGGCTTCAATGCTTTTGTCAATTGCACCTTATAAAGATGTAGGCCAAAATCTATATGCAAGTACATTGATTTATTTGTCTTTATCGTGAGCATCTGCCTGATGGCCTTATCTCACGACGCCCAAAGCGTAATATATCAAATTGAAGCGTAGATAAGCGCTCCGCAGGATTGGAAAATCCTGGAAGTCAACCTCCAGGTTTCTACGGTACCAATTGGGGCACGTTGAATGGACGTACTACCCTCCTTGGTAGGGATCGAGGCCTACCTAAAACCTCTTCTGATCTAAGGGGTCACATCGAGTACCCCAAGCCTTATGACGTGGAATATTCTACCCGCGTGTTCTTTGGGTTACCTCAGCCACCACGAAAACCTCCCCGAAGGGTCGTTCCCAACTATCAGGTTGGAGGGATTCCAACCTGATCACCTGTGGTACCAAATTAACAGTCTTTTGGTAAGACTTCGTAACCGAAGCTACTACCAGTTTCAGCCCCATTCGGCTCTGGTCGCTGGGGATATGAAAAGTACGGTCTAAAGTGGGAATAGGCCCAATTCCTGTGATTGTCTCGAAATGGACAAACTTGAGTTTTCAGCCATACTCTCAGCTACAGCTGCGATATTTTCAATTGACCTGGCCACACGAACACAAGTTGGGGTCTTTACATCACTAACTTGTCGGAGACGTTCGAATATATCGATTAATTTTATTATAGCTGTGCGAAAAGGACACAGTAAGAATAGTACGAACTTTACGAATCGTATACGCGATTTTTAACCGTTTTTCAAGTGAATTTTCATTATTTCCGTACATGTACTGATCCATATATGAAAATCTCAAGTTCTTCTTTGTTAACGAATGTCAACGAATGTCAACGAATGGCAGTTGTATGTTGACAGCTGACAAAAAATAATGGGAAATTCAAAATGACATCTCGTTGAAATGCAGCCCTTCAGTTAGTTCAACCAAAGCAACACCGACGAAATAACATGGTTTTGAACTTTAGTTATACCTACGTGAAATTTAATTATATTGTCTTGTATATAAGTATTGAATCGTTAATGGCATTCGAAGATGTAATATGAAAGTTATATACATATATTATCTTACGCCAAGTTCATTTACAATTATTGCAATTTGCAATATTTTCCTTCTACTTGTTTTATGCTCTAAAATGGTATGCAATAAATATCGATATAATCACTTACAATTCCAATACGACACACATCATCTTTTGATATTCATATGCTGCATATAATTGTATGATAAGGTGATGTTGTAATGAATTCATAATTTCAACTTCACGCTCAACATTACGTTTATCTTCACGTTTGGGTATTGGTACAAATTTTGCAGCTAATCGGAGACCACTTGTTTTTTCTTGACATTTATAGACGGTACCAAATTTACCACTGTAAAAGAGAAATGATTATAAATTGATATATGAAACCATAGAGGTTATACATAAATATAATTTTTATATGTAAATAATGCAAGTACTTACCGACCAATCTCACTAAGTATTTCATATAATTCATTTGCATCATGATTCCGCTTTACCAACACATCACGATATGGAAAGGCCGGTTCAAGCACTGAAATTAAAAAATAATTTTATATTTTCAATAAGTAAATAATATATGAATTAATTTATAAATTAATTTAAATTCAATAATAATTATTTGCAATTCATAAACGTAACAATATGTTTATCTTAAAATAGACTACAACGTTTTCATATTAATTATTCTTTATATACTCGTAGATCTGATGAGATATTCGTAAAATACATATGAATAATACACAAATAGTATGTGAGGTTTTATTAATAGAATATAAATACCTTAATCCAATAATTATTACTATATACACCTACATTCAATACGATTGAGTATGATGTGTCAGCAATAAATTGATGACTTAGATAAATTTACCAATATGTACGTAAATATGTGAGAATATTGGCGAACAGTGCTAGTACCTGTGTACAAGTAATCTGGTAAAAGATGGAAATATCTATAGAGGAAGTCTAAAATATGCTCAAAGCAAAATAAGTTTTATTTTATTACAATTTAGCTAGTAAATGAAATACGATTTTTATGGGGTTTAAGTCATGGCCGGAGAGAAGCTTTCTTTACTCCAAATTTAATAAGTGGAAAGTTAAGAGAACCTGCTACCCCAGGATCGCTCTCTATCTCACTATCTCTCATTGCATCTCTTGAAACGTCACTGTATACATGTATATAAATATGATTGAATAGGCACGTACGTCATAAGAACCTTTGCAAAATGTACTGCCAATAAATTTAATAATTTGGGCAATTAGTGTATGTGACTTTTGTATGCAAAATCTACAATTGTGGTTAACAAATTTGTTGAATTTGCAATTTTGTATAAATGTACATTGAATGTATACATGTACATATATGCCTATCTATTTATGAAGTTTGAATACATGTATGATGTGTATAGTTGAATGTGGATATAGTGTATTGTACATAGTATAATTTATATATGTATGCCACATACAATGATAAATATGCGAATATGCTAAGTTTTCATAAACTAAACCATTTTTAATGCATTTGTTGACATATCACAATTAATTGCATTGCAAATTGAGTGCAGTTGTCAATATCTAGATACATGGCGATTTGTTTGTTATTTGTTATTTTGTTATTGTTTTTTTCTGCTAATCTAATAAATCCACTACAAATTTATCAGATTAATATGATAAGTATTATATACTTATGCATAATTAGTTAAATTATTATCATTTTTTATTATTTCATGAATTTTTTGTGTTATTGCTGTTGAGAAAATGTATGTAGCTAATTGATTGGTGGCAAATAATTCAATTAAAAATATAAATATTTACATACACAATGTATTCACTAATTTATGATAATTATATGATATTTTAGATATTATTATTTTATTGTGGATTTTGTATAAAAATGTGCAGTGTGCATTTCTATTAAGAAATCTAGATATTTGTGAATAAAATAAATCATCCATAAATAACAAAATTTCCACCAATTATTTGGATGCAGAAAAATTCACGAATTTTACCCTCAATTTTTATATATACTTTTTTATTTATTGAATACATTTACTGTATTTCTCTTTTATTCGCAACTAACCAAATATGATATCCTAACATTCATTCCAAAATTCATTGCAGCACTTTTAACATAATTTGATCGAACATCTCGTAACTACTGATTTTTTCGAAGTGCAGATTTGATGATTTCGCCAATATTTACAAACTATATTCAGTGGAATATATCTTGAATAATTAGAATTTAAATTACATTTAATGAATTCATAAAAAAAAAGAAGAAATAGGATTAGATACTCGGGAAAGCCTTGACCGAGCTTTTCTCCCAGTATTGAAAGTATTAGCCGATTCCGACTGACAAAACTCAGCGAATTCATAAAAGAAATAGTCACCATTATGGACTCAGAAAAGCCTTGACTTCTTTCTCAGCATTTGATTATGAGCTGATTCAGACCCACAGAACTCATATTGATATTTTTCTCGAATTTTGTTGGGGTAGATGGCTACTTCTTCAGCTAAGAAGGTGTTATATTCGGAAACCGCTGGAGGACGACGCAAAAGAGGAAGACCAAACCTCCAGTGGAAAGGCCAAGTACTGGAGAACCTGACGGCGCTTGGAATTTTTAACTGGCGCCAGCTAGTGAAGAACAGAGATGGCTGGCGAAGCATGTTATATTCTGCCTAAATCGATATTCGGTTGTTATGGCCACATAAGAAGAAGAAGAAGAAGAAGAAGAAGAAGAAGATAGGCAACGTTTAAATGGATAAAATTTGGTTCTTCTGAAAAATGTGCTGTTAAATTGAACATAAATGAAGCATATAATTATTTTATTGAACAAAAATTTTAATTCTTTTTTTCAACGTAGTCTTCTTTTAGTTCGATACATTTCAACAAGCGATTTTCTAATTTTTTGATACCTTTCAAGTAGTATCAACATTTTGTCGAAGACTGCTGTATATGTACTTTTTCAGACATTACTTCATTATTCGACGAAAATCTCTGTACACTTATTCAATTTCTATTCTTGGAAAAACTATAATAACCGCAGGGGTCAAATATGACGATGGTCAATTGATTCGAGTTCCAATTCCATGATTTATGAATATCAACTGATCGCTTGCATTGTCCGAATTACAAAGTATTTCTTTCTTTCTTGACTTATCTTTGCTCTTTCAATCATTCAATATTATAAAATGCATTTTATTAAAGTTTTCTCCATGAGACACATGAATTGGCTTAACACAACGTTCAGGATAAAAAAAAAAGATAAATAATGCGAAATAGATAAATATGACCAGAACGAAAGCAGAGTTCGGATAATATTCATGTAGCTTTCATTTAGGTTTCATAAAGTTTTTTTAAATAAAAATAATGGTATATAGCCATAATTATATCGCCATGCATAACCTGTGTCTGCTTTCAATGGATGTGAATACGACCAATAATGAACATATATCTTCAAAGCTCTATATTGCATCTACATGGTAACGTGGACTTATCAACCTTTGCGTACATTGCAAAATATTTCACATCTTTTTTTGTTTTTATCTATTCATTCTCTTGTGACCGTATTCAAATATAATGACATTATCACTATTTTGTTGTCACAGAAATGAATGACGATGCTTAGGCAGAAAAGTGGCTTACTCTACTCTTCTACATATATTTAAATATAATATAAACGAATTTATCACATTTATATTTTAATTTATCTATTCAATTTTTATTTTGTTATTCCTCTTAATACGAGTATATCAAGAATTTTTTTTTTTAATATCCAACAAAATTTATTATTCTTAGTTTAAATAAATTATAGTGAAATCAAGAAATCAGATACAATACATGTACACATACATCGTTCTAAATGCATGAAGAAATGAGAAAGAATAAGTTACAATAGAAAAACAAAATTGATAAAATATGTATGTGCATATGTGCATTGCAAAATCCATACACTGATATTCATTTTAAAGCAAATATATGTATTTCTTTCTATATATATATGATTTTGTACCA
This sequence comes from Megamerina dolium, assembly GCA_963854835.1. Classification (NCBI taxonomy): domain Eukaryota; kingdom Metazoa; phylum Arthropoda; class Insecta; order Diptera; family Megamerinidae; genus Megamerina; species Megamerina dolium. The sequence continues at coordinate 15,710,800 of OY978525.1, forward strand.
TGTGCTTTGTATTTAAATATTTATTTGTCTACGAGAAATTTTCGGCCGCCACTATCTATTGTCTATAAAGTTGATGGCATAAAAATGCCATATTATTTTATTATGTACGATATGTTGACAATGGAATGTATCATATATACAATGTTGCAGATACTCATATACATGTATATGAAGTTTCTCATTATTTATAAATGTTGTTATTTTAAGGTTATTTATTTAAGTACATATTTACATTATTTATAGTAAAGATTTCAAATAGAAATTGAATAAAATGAACATTCGAGAATAAATGCGGAATGTTTTCTAGTTTTCGCATTAAAGCACGAATTACGCGAACTCGATACTGGGATACTTAATAATACGATAAAAATATGAATTTGAAATTTTATGAAGAAACTAGTAAGATTTTTTTTAATGGCATACACTAGTCACTAGTCATACATTTATGTATTTTCGAAAAAGTGTAGCCCCACAGTAATTAAAATTGGGGCGTATGAAAAGAGTAGCTGAACTCCAAACATGTACATACGATATACGATTTCTCATTGAAATGAAATGAAATAAAACAATTTTTAAAGCTGATGGGCCCTGCAGATGAAAATTGAACTATGTCTACCTAGTCAAGTCATAAATATTGATACACAACTAAACGCATTCATTACGAATGCAATATTTCATTTTGACTACGATTTGACAGTTAACATTTATGCTTCATTATCACGTAAATCAGTTTTTGGCATCAATTGTTTACAATCATGGAATGGGGCGACATTGAAAATCGTATTGTTGTAGTTGGCCTATTAAAATGCAATATGGAAAAGGCGATATTTTTCGGACGTTGCGACCGCTTGGAATCATTCGCAATTTTGTGTATCGTGCTGGGAAGTTCTTTGAGGATACTGGTGGAGTACGAGACCGTCAAAGTTTGTGAGAACTCCAAAAGCGATCAAAGCCGTGAAGAAATAAATCGACCGAAAACCGCAGCGAAAACAGAAAATTTTGTGGCGGGAAATGCAAATTTCACAAAAATCCATGTCCATGAAAATTTGGAACTCAGCGCGTACAAACGACACACTGGACATCTGCTCACGGCCGCATTGGAGGGAAAACGCAAGCGAACATTGAAAGCGTTACACAGCCGGTACGAGGCGTACTGACAAATTCTGTTTACTGACGAGAATATCTTCACCATAGAAGAATCGTTTAATAAACAGAACGATTGTATGTATGATCGGTCATCCTGGAAAGCATCCCAACTCAACTCGAGGATTCAAAGAGGCCTCGGCTCCAGCTCACAAGGGAAAATGACTTAACTGTGGAATACAAGTTGTGGTGCGTATTACAGGGCATGGCTTCCTCTACTCGACACCCAAATATTGAGTCATTGCAGCGATCCCTTGTCCGTGCAGGGGACAATTTCCCCATGCATGAAGTGCGTTTCGCGATCGATGAGTGGCCAGATTGTCGCAAGTCGTGCGGGAACGCAAATGAAGTCATTTTGAATAAGTTGTTCTAAGATTTGTTGTCATTGAATAACCCAATAAAAAGAAAAAAAAAAGTTTTGAAAATTAATAATTCGTTTTCATTTGGCTTCGATTTTTCTGTGTACCAATATTTATGACTCGACTAGGTAACAATCCTAATTGCAAGATTCATCAAAGTTTAAGCATGAAAATCCAACTTTAATGGGATGAAATCATGTTTATATTAGAAAATGTTTATGTAGTTGATAGAATTTGATGAAAATTGCTCATTTTCTGCTATCAAATGGAAGCCGATGAGCTATAAATTTAGGCTATCGTATATAAAAATCGAAGGAAACTCCTTTTAATGATCTAAAATGAAAACAAAATTGTTTTATTTTAAATCTGCTCTTTTTTTTATATTGCAATATAGGTGAAGGTTAAATGAGCATTGCCTAAATGATGAAGTGCATTTAATAGACATAAGCATACAGACGAAACATCTACCATTCATTATGGTTCCGCATATCTATATGAGCGTTTACTACTTACATGTGAAAATAATTGAAAAACGACATTTATGAGAGATAAAAATCTCCTTACAGTCGGCTGGGGCCGACCAAATTATACCCTGCATATGTAGATATATATATAAAAAGTTTACTCGAATATCCATATTTTTCTTTTATTTCCACTTTTTGAGAAACAATTTTTGCATGTACTACTAATTTACACCCGAAATATGGTTGACTTTGACGAAGTACTTTGTATGTTATGAGGGGAGCTATATAATAAGTGGGCGTGGCTTACCTCTTTCTTGTAAATCCAATTAAATTTTCAATATTAATTCACACCTTAAATTTGTAAGTTATAGCGGTTTAAATTTTTAAAAATTTTCTCAACTTTGTATGGTAGCCCCATTAAGAAGTGGGCGTGGCATGTTGATTTTTTGCCAAATTATTTCCGTCTACGATATTAATTTAAGTGTCAATTGTGGTTATTCTAGACAGAAGATTGCCGAAGTTACAGCTGTTTCAATTTAAAATTTGTATGGGGGCTACGACAAACAGTGGGCGTGGTGCGCCCATTTCCTGTGAGCCTAGTTGCTCGTACAATACTAATCCATACCTTAAATCTCGTTGTTCTACGCTAAATGGTTTGTAAGTTATGGAGCTTAACAGTTTTAGTTTAGTTCCCTTAACTTTGTATGGAAGCCCCAATAAGAAGTGGGCGTGGTACGCTGATTTTTTGCCAAATTATTTCCGTCTACGACACTAATCTAAGTGTCAATTGTGGTTGTTCTAGACAGAAGATTGCCGAAGTTACGGCTGTTTCAATTTAAAAGAATTTCAGTCATTTTGTATGGGGGCTACAATAAACAGTGGGCATGGCGCTCCCATTTCCTATAAGCCTAGTTGCTCGTACAATACTAATCCACACCTTAAATGTCGTTATCTTACGCTAAAAGGTTTGTAAGTTATGGAGCTTAAAAGTTTTAGTTTAATTCCCTCGACTTTGTATGGAAGACCCATGAAGGAGTGGGCGTGGCACACTGATTTTTTGTCAGATTATTACTGACTACGATATTAATTTATGTGTCAATTATGGTTATTCTAGACCAGATTCTAGAAGATTGCCGAAGTTACAGCTGTTTCAATTTAGAATTTGTATGGGGGCTACGATAAACAGTGGGCGTGGTGCGCCCATTTCCTTTGAGCCTAGTTGCTCGTACAATTCTAATCCACACCTTAAATCTCGTTATTCTACGCTGAATAGTTTGCAAGTTATAACCGGTAATATTTTCTTTAATTTCCGCAACTTTGTATGGCAGACCCAAAAAGGAGTGGGCGTGGCACACTGATTTTTTGTGAGATTATTACCGACTACGATCTTAATTTATGTGTCAATTATGGTTATTCTAGACAGAAGATTGCCGAAGTTACAGCTGTTTCAATTTAGAATTTGTATGGGGGCTACGATAAACAGTGGGCGTGGTGCGCCCATTTCCTTTGAGCCTAGTTGCTCGTACAATTCTAATCCACACCTTAAATCTCGTTATTCTACGCTGAATAGTTTGCAAGTTATAACCGGTAATATTTTCTTTAATTTCCGCAACTTTGTATGGCAGACCCAAAAAGGAGTGGGCGTGGCACACTGATTTTTTGTGAGATTATTACCGACTACGATTTTAATTTATGTGTCAATTATGGTTATTCTAGACAGAAGATTGTAGAAGTTACAGCAGTTTCAATTTAAAAGAAGTACAGACACTTTGTATGTGAGGTTATATAGTAGTATAATATAACTCTATGTACAAAATATTGTTGTCCCAAGTGGTATATTATGTGAGTTATAGCTAGTTAAAGATTTTGAAAATTCCGAGGTTAGTCGCTTTGAATGCTTGGTGTGGGCGTGGTTATTGACCGATCATGCCCAATATCAATCCCCTCCGTACCCTTGGATCATAGGTTACTTGTGCCAAATTTCGTCGAAATAGCTCAATATTTACTCAAGTTATCGTGCGAACCAGCCAGGTGACAGACAGACGGACGGACGGACGTCGTTAAATCGAAAATTTAATCGACGCTGATCACGAATATATATCCATGTATATATCTCCGAAGATTCCTTCAAGTGGACACAAACATCTGACCGAAATGAATATACCATGCATATTGCATTATGCAGGGTATAAAAATATCCTTGTGAATTGAGTCAGTAGCATATGCATGCATGTATGACTAATTAATCGTATTATTTACGAAATTAAATAACTTGAAAATGTAAATTACGAACGGAAAATTATTTAAACTTATTTGCATGTACCGAAGTGTGTAGGTACTTATAATTAGTTATATTTTTTGAATTTTCTGCCTCTATATGTATGCACATAAGTAGATACAAATGTATTTAAGTGAAATGAATAGTAGGTACAAATAAATGTACTAATTTATATAAATGCAATTCCATGGAAAAGAGTTCATAAATGTATATATTGCCAAATGCACTAGCACAAAATTTACATTACGTAGATTCGAGAGTAATACAAGATATGTACATATTTCGCAAGTGAATTTTAAGAAGCTCTCAATTAATTTATAAATATATAAAGAATAAAATAGTATTCAAAAAATGAATATCTTTTCATATTTATAAAGTCATATTGCATATAAACAAAACTTAAAATTGGACTAGCCACAACAACAATATGATCTTCAAAAAAGTGTGAAAAATCATACACAACTCATATAAATGAATATGAAGATTCTTAAAGTTCGCCCTGTTATTGATGAATATCCTAAAAGCACAATTTTCATTACTCACTTACTGCTAACATATTCATATTGAATGGTAGCAAAATCAAAAGAACAACATGTAAATATATTCGAGTATATTCAACACAGTATTCAACAGCTATCTATAAGTAAGCCCCACTGTTTAATTTTCAGTCTCCTTCGAACTTCCGTTCAATTCATGAATAACAAATTTAAATCGATTCAACAACTCACTTATCCATAGTTGCAGCCAATAAATACTATATACTATATAAATAAGTAAGTACTATAAGTTGTCGCGCCTTTAGCGCTATACTTCGTTATCGTTGTCTGCATAAATACATATACTCGTATACATGTATATAAATGCTAGTAAGTGCGTATATATGATCCTTTGTAAATCCTTTTCGTTTTAATACAACATACATGTACAGATGTATTTATACATAATATTCGAGGGCTGTAAGATATATACCTAGCCTCGTCTTATTTCTCAATATAGCGTGTTATTGCATTTAATTTAATATTGATTTCATTGTGTTTTCTTAGGACATCAAAATAAATGACTTTGCTTCAGTGATAATGTCATCTTTCGGTCATAATTTTTGTTTGCAGAGCCTTATCTTCATGTTCTCAAACAGGAGATATTCGTAGGACTCTAAAGCGTCAGGGGTTATCACAAAAGCCAATATAGATTGGGATGTGAGGACCTTCAAATCTTTTAAATTACCTGGGCCTGATGGGATATTTTCAGGGCAGTTTCAATATTCGATAGGGTATATTAGAAACTGGCTGAAAACCAGTTTTGAAAGTGTTCTATACCTAAATTATATTCTCACCTTATGAAGGGAAGTGAAAGTTGCCTTTATGCCGAAGGCAGGCAAGATCACACATGTTAGTTCAAAAGAAGTGCGCAGATCCGTCAGCAGCCTTGTTGCGAGTTCTGGAAATGATGATATTATTGAGGGTCCTAGAGGTGTTAACGCCAACAAAACGGAACTTTTTCTGTTTACTAGAAAGCACAGGTTACCTGATGTGAGACCTCCAACCTTGAACGGTCTCACATTGTCATTTACTGTCAAAGCCCGCTACCTGAAACTAATGTTGGACAGAAAGCTGCTTTGGAATATTAATGTAGAGGATAGAGTGAGGGAGGCTGCTATAGCATACTATTCATATAAAAGAGCGATGGAAGCGAAATGGGGCTGGAAACTAGAAGGACAATCGGGTTCCTAACAGGTCATTGTCTTATTAGTAGGCAGACTAGGGCTACCGCATTATGATTATTGCAGAAGCTGTCAAGAGGAAGATGAGGAAGAAGCCGTAGAACATCTTCTGTGCGGGTGCTTGGCTCGGAATTGACTCTCTTGACAGCATAATCCAAAATTCTAACATAAAATTAACATAGAAAATATCTTTTATCAAATCGTCAAGATGGTTCAAGGAGCACCCAGTAGGATAAGGACTAGTTACCGTGGCATCACCATAAGCCATAACAGGCCTTAGTGTGTCATATGACAGCCACCTATAAATATAAACAAAAAAACCAAATCGATGTAGGTTTTTGTTATGTTCTAAGTTTATGTTCTATGTTTCGTACAATCTGTTACACTGCTCTTTCATATAGACGTTCGTGTTAGCTGACATATCAAACTGAGTTACGTCTCTAGTAACTGGCGTTTAAGTCGGAGAAATATTATGAATATGGTTGCAATTGGTATCCTACTTTATAGAATTCTATCATAGAATGTACGAACATTCATTACCGTATTGACGTGTTTCATATTAATATTAATGCCAAGTCGGTCCTTAGTTGGGTATATAACATACGTTCTTTGCAGATGCTATGTATTTGTTTTTGAAGTTGTTTTTGTTGTTTTTGTTGTTGTTGCATTTTTCGCATATTATGCTATAACAGACGCTTATGTAATTTACACTTTACTTTTAAATTAAGTTAAGCTGCATTTAAAGTGTGCATATTTTATAAGTTTCTCTTTTTATTATGTATATTTATTTCGTAGCACAATTTTTTATTCGTTTTTATTTTGCTGCTATATATACCAGTTCACCATAAAAACACGTAGGTGCTCGTTCGTTGCAAATGCTGCAAATATGTTATATGCTCAATGAATAGCATTTTCATTTGGCGTTTGCGATTTATTTAAATAAAGTCATCTGTTGCATGTACAAGATGGTCATCAGATCAACTTTTTTTCGATCATATGAACGACTAGCATAATGGACCGCTATTACCAATTCATCATATGTTAATTTTAATTACATTAATTACATTAATTTAATTTAACCTACCCGGGTGTTTTAAATATGTTTAGGGAAAGTTTTACGGATGAAGAACTAATAGGTGTTCGTTAGATAAATATTTCATATCTGATTCCTGTGCCATTATGCCATTATTTTTTTTTTCAGGTGCTTCAATATCGTTTTGTGGGGAAGTTTCGATAAGGAGTAAAGATAGGTTGTAAGAATGTCCAGCCAGAATGTTGAGTAATAACAATTAATGCAGATCGGTCATATATTTAATCCGTCGAAGGAAATTCTGGTAGCGGATGGAGCGATATTTATAAAAACGTAAATTTTTTTTTTGGAGCCCCTATAAGGCATGGAGATAGGGCATAAGTATGTTCAGAAGAAATGTTTGGGAGAAAAAATTAATAGAGGTCGGCTTTATCTTTGATTCCTCTAGAGGCAGCTTTGCGGTTATTTCTCAAATAGCATATGTTTGTGAGCTCATTTTGTGTGACAGCCCGCTTTGCTAGTACAAATAGAGAAAAAATGTGTATGGGAAAAAATATCTAAATCTTAAAACTAATATTGGTCGGGTGTATATTTCATCCTCCCTCCATTTTCTGTGCAATTATGGAGGTGTTGGATGATTTTCGGAAGCTTTTGATTATATTTTGTGTAACAGCTGCCCTTAAATTAAATTAAATTAAATTGAACTAAATTAAATTAAATTAAATTATATTAAATTAAATTAAATTAAATTAATTTTTAATTCCCTTCTTTAGAAGTTCTTTGGATTTGTGGATGAAAGTCTATGAAAACAATTAGATCAATAGCATCAGTATTAGTTGGCTATAAGGAATATTATTTAGGTTATAACAATGTCCATAATCATTAATCTTTACTTTAAGCAATACAGCAGTACGGATAACTGATTGCAGCAGTAGAGTTAAGAGCAATGCTACCACAACATAACAATACAAAATTTGTCACTTTTAATATATTTTTAATTGTCGCTTATTACAAATTGCATCGCACAAGTACACATGTAATGTGTGTGAATGGTGTTTTTTCAGAACTTGTGGATTTTAAAAGTGTTAATATATAAACAAAGGGCAGATGAGCCAATAATTGTTCAAGGTTTCTGTAGGAAATTGCACATTTCTGAAAACAATTTAGAAAAGTATCGAATTTTGATTCTTACAATTCTAAAATAAAACACCGGTCTATTATTCTTCTATTGTATATTCTATCTTATAACGATTTTCCAAATTTTATGGAATTAAAATAATGCAAACTTCTATAAAGTACCCTATATGTGTCATCAGTTGTTTCTTGTGGTTAGGCTCCGGATGTGTTTTGTTGGTAGTACATGTATACATATTATGTATACGATATATGTAAATAAGTTCAATTATATGCTAATTACATAGATATATTGTTGTAGACAACAATGAAGAGCTGCAACAATAACTGAAATAATTCTTCTTTACACTTCTTTGTTGACAATTAGTTACTTTATTGTTGGTATTCGTGTTGTTTGTATGTACTAACTGTTGTTGATGCATTTAACATGCTTACATGTTATATTCCATACGTGTTTATATTGAAGGACGTCACACAGAAAGCATACATACATATGCAATGGTTTCCATCTTCCACCTCTATGTAACTAATCTAAACGAAATGGTAAATTGTGAAAATAAAATATACAATGTATGTACATACAATACACGTAAACTGTACAAAATCAAGATGTAAGCATTTGACAGCTGACATTTGTAGCAGACGTTTGCTATTTGTATGGTTGTTATAGATTTTAACATTAGTTCTAGGTACAGTAATTTTCGGCATTTCAATTTGGTGAATTATAATGATAATTTTGATTAATTAAGATGTTATATGTTGTAATATAACATAATTTATCGATTTGTAAATAACCATGACAATTTTTAACAGAAAATGCCATTTTGAAAGAAATAGGCATTATAAAGTGTTTACCATTAAGAATGATAGGATTTGAAGTTCAAGTACAATACAGAAATTTTCGCCAAATTTGGTAAGTTTTGCCCTTATTCGATGGTATATTTTATGCCATTTATTATTTAAATAAAGTATCGTTCAAATAGCTCTTCTTGCATTGGCTTATCCGGTCACTCTAATTTTCGATGATTCTGTGCATTTCGGGTTATATAGCGGCTATTGTGGCTTATATGTTGGCTTCAAGCTCGTCAATAATTTTGGGTTGGTTGTCGAAAACACCTGAGATTTAATATAAACGAATAGAAAATAGTCCATTGGTGTTAAATCACATGATCTTGGTGCCCAGTTGTTAGGGCAATTTCGTGAAATTATCGAATCACCGATTTTTCCGCGGCTGTATGACAAGTTGCTCCATCTTGTTGAAAATAAATATTATCCGATTTGATTTCAGCAATTTTCGGAAATAAAAAAATCGGTTAACATGCACGGATAATGCTCGCCATTCACAATAATGGAACGTCCTTCTGCTTTGATAAATAAATATTTGGACGATTTCCAAACATTCTGATAACGCGAATTTGTTCATGATGAAATGGCAAACTTTACTGAACACAAAGAATATCAACATATGTCAAAAATTAAAAAACAAATATGACCTCCACAAGCTCCTATTGAGAAACACTGTACATATGCATATAATATGCAAATGAAATATCGATTCCTTTTAGGTCCATGTTATTATAATAAAATAATAATATTTTTAGGAAAAGCGGCATATAATAGCTTGTTATTTTTTTTTATTTTGAAAACTTCCAGTTATTGTGTTCAAATAAAAATATTAGGGACAATCTCTTATTAATTAAGGCTACCAAGCGCGAGACTGCTTATTACTTTTAAAATTAATTGTTGATAATTATTTCTATTATCTCTAAGCTAACAATGAAGGGGAGAATGACAGGCAAGACAAATGACCTCTGGACACGCTATATCATGGGCAAAACTGCGCAACAGATCTGGCCACGGCTACACTGGAACCGCAAAAAAAGTCTGCTCAGTCTAGATAGAGGCGTGTTGAGGGTCACGATCGGAGTAATTACAGGCCACTTCGTTCTTGGCACACATGCTAGAAGAATAGGATTGGGCGAACTAACGTACGACTTTTGCAGAAGCTGCAGAGACGAGGAAGAAGAGGAGTCAAACCAACAAGTAATGTGATCATGCCAGACACTTTGGCACAGTTGTATGTCACATCTAGGTTTCCACAATTCAGGGAGTCTCACTAGTCTTTCAACAGCAAAATTGAGGGATCTCACACCCTTCATTTTAAGGTCAAAATGGTTTGAGTTAGCGAGTTAGGGATAGAGATCATGTGGTAACACAATGGGCCTATGCCGGTCTAAGTGTGCCCCTTCGGGGCAGCCACCCATACCTACTTATATACCTAAGCTCAGCGGATGGTAGAAATCAACGCAATTTAAAACAATTTTTTTAGCTGTTTTTTTCTATAGATGTGCCATTCAATATTCAACTCCATTAGTTTGCAAACATTTTCAGAGAAATATACAAATTTCTCGTTATATTTTGTACTAGCTTCTTGAGTGTTTTATTATGTTATTTTACTAATTTTTAACTTTAAGAATCTAATCTACTGATTGTCCACTTAATTATATTAGTTGAAATGAGCTCATTATGAAATGTCGTATAATAAATGATTAATGAAGCATCAGCAATTTTTGTAATATCTTCTATATAAAAGGAATTTAAATTAAGACCATTTCATTCATTTATTAATGTCAGTTTTCTGTCAGAATAAGTTATCAATTACTAGTAAGTACTAGGAGCACAATTTCTCTCTCTTTTTATCATCACAATAATCATCAAATATTTATTGACCACTAATCAATGTAAAAGAATGCAGAAGACATAATCAAATTGAAAAAGTGAAAAGTTAATTTAATCACACAAAATCACCTCTTTTCTTTTTTTTTGGATAATCAAATTTACAGAAGTATCATTCATTGCTTTGTTACTTCTGTAGACATATGCATATCTGCTTTGCACATATTTACATAACAAATACCACAAAAGCGAGTTGCTTTTTTATTTGGCTTACATATCATACTTACATATGAATTTATGAATGCTCATATGAAAACTTTAATCACGATAAGTGCAATCACAAAAATTCCACAAATACATTCATACATTCATTCGTACAGACTAAAATGTGATTTTAATGAAAAAACAAAAAAAGATGAAGAGAGAGAAAATATAAAAATAGTGTATGTGAATAATAATAGTAAAAAGACAACAAGTAAAATGACAAAAAAATAAATGATTTTAGGGGGAAATGAAACAAATAGAAAGGCAAAAGTTTTACTGCAAATATGAGTGAACATTTCTTTGTGGTAACATTAGCTGGCTGCAAGTCACCACAATAGAAAAAAATAAAAGAATTGACATATTCAATTTTTCAATTAATTAAAAAATAAAAAGGATAAGTCATATGTGTATATATGTGCCTACATAGATGATAGTATAATTCAGCGCTTTGATTTGCCTATTGATATGGTTGCATATTCATTTAATGCAATGAGGTGAATGTCATAAATATATATTATATGACAGCATAGACATAATTAAATTATTTGAGCAATCGTTTCTCATTGCAAGGCTCTAAATATAAGGTGTAGTAAAAAGTCATCCATTATTTTTCCAATAGATGACTTTAGTAATATGTATCAGGCACTTGTATAAGTGCGATCGGACTACGCTAGATGGTTTTAGAAAGATACGATTTCGAACTAAATAAACTTTTCAGGCAGTTTTGTGATTGCTTGACTCAGTATTGTTTGAGCACACGTCAAAGATGAACACCAGTAAAGTCAAAATACGCCATATTTTACAGTTTTTCTTCGATAAAGGCAAAAACGCAAGCCAGATGGTTGAAAATGTGAATAGTCTTTATGGTCCTGATACTGTTGACTCCGTTCCGGGCATTTTGATGTCAAAGATGCACCACGCTCTGTAAGGCCAATTGTCGAAAATATCGATAAAATAATCGTAATCGTGGAGTCTGACCGTCATGTAAGCACTGTTTCTATTTTCCAGGAGCTAAACAATGTACAAAAAACCGTTTGGAACCATTTAAGTAAAACTGGATACAAAAAGAAGCTCGATGTATGGGTGCCACATGAGGTAACGCAAAAAATTCTCATGGACCGAATTTCCATCTGCGAATCGCTGCTGAATCGCAACAAAATCGATTCATTTCTAAAGCGGATGGTTACTGGTGATGAAAAGTGGATCACTTACGACAACGTCAAGCGAAAGCGGTCGTGGTCGAATCACGGTAAATCGACGCAAACGATGGCCAAGCCAGGATTGACTTTCAGGAAAGTTTTGCTATGTGTTTGGTGGGATTGGCAAGGAATCATCTACTATGAGCTGCTCATCTAGGGCCAAACTCCTAATTCGGACCTGTACTGTCAACAATTGGACCGTCTGAAGAAAGCAATCGCCCAGAAGCGACCAGCTTTGGCCAATAGGAGAGGAATTGTGTTCCTTAAGGACAACGCCAGGCCACAAACATCGATAGTGCCTCGTCAGAAGTTCCAGGAGCTATGTTGGAAGGTTCTTATGCATCCACCTTATAGTCCGAACGTGGCACCAAGTGATTACTACCTGTTCCTGTCTATGGCGAATGATTTTGCTGGTGAAAAATTCGCCTCAAGAGAAGCTTGTGAATGTCGACTGTCCCAGTTTTTTGCCAATAGGAAACGACGGTTTCTATGAGAGTGGCATTATAAAATTATCTTCAAAATGGCAACAAGTTATCGAATAAAATGGTGCATATTTTACCTAAATCGGATCATTCTAACTATGCTAAATAAAACCTTCAATTTAATGCAAACATTTCTTTTTACTAGACCTTATATAAATTCTAAGGGTTAACACCAAAAAAAGTTGGATACCAATGGTATGTGCTAGCTTATGACACAATTTTCACATCATCATTAACACTAATCCATGATTTTGAAGAACTGACATGATAAGCAATCATCGGGCTGGTTACATTTAAACGATTGACGCTAACGATTTCGAAGATATTTGATTGAGCTCCTTTTAGTTGCGAACCTGGGTCTAAATGTGGGATCTAATGCACAAAAAACCAACACACTAACCACTATAAAACAACTGTAGTGGTATATTTTACGTTATTCAAAAAGGAAGGTGTTTTCCAACACATCATTATGCTATGTACATGATAAAATTGAGTATGACAATATTCCAATTACGATAACATATAGTCAAGTTAATCTTTCGCGGAAATGTCGGAACTGTTAATAAAATTTCACAAATGCATTCCATGGAATTGAATAATATATGTAGACTTTCTTTCACCCTGTACCCTCATATGCTTGAATATTAAACAATTGTTTAAGAGCATTTTTCTATGACTGTTACCTACGCGAAATTAACCATTCAACTACAATTTGCGGTTTTATTGTTTTATTATTAATATGCACTCATTTATAAATATTTTTAATAAAAACAATAATAATAGTACAACCACATATGCAGATGTTGGTATATGCTGAAAGGCATTCAGTGTAAAATTAAACTAAACTAACTCTTTATAGTATATCTATTACCATACTCATTCAATGGCATACCACCAGTGCCAACATCATCAGCAGTAGGTGGTACTTTTAAAATAACAATCACTTGAGTATTGTTCGGAGACTTCTGTGTGCAAGTGAGAGGTGTTATACGTAGTAGAAAGTACAACGATTTGCAGCAAATTAACCAAAAGAATGTAGGTAATGAGCATATCAGAGGGGGGAAAAACCAAAAAAAAAAAAAAAACATGTTTAAACGTATGTACGAGTACGACTATTATATGAATAAGAGCGTACACATAATATTTTTTATAGAGGTGCTGAAAGAAAAAGAGAGATAGTTTTCAAGCCCAAATAATATCTGGAAGTATGCCGTTCGGAATCGGAAATGGTTTAGAAGAATTCCGCACGGCTTTTATAATTTCGAAGTTCTTACATTTCGCTGATAGGCAAATTAAGGATGATCCCGAAAATGCTGAGATTATAAATTTTTGGAATTTCTTCTATGAAATGATGCACACTCCAGAATCCCTAAAATGTATGAGCTACGTTGGTGTTAAACAACTTAATTGTATTGTATGTTAGTCGATATGTATGTTGGTGCGTATGCACTAAAGCAGACTTTAATTTGCACATTTTATGATTTTCAATTTTTTTCTACTTTTTTGCTTTTTGGATTTTTTGCCCTCTTATTATAATTTTTTTGTGCTTTTTTTTAGAATTCATTAGCAAAAATAAAAAATACAACAGTGTGTTTTTTTTATGAGTGCAATTTACTCTGCACTCTCACACACACACACACACACACACACACACACACACGCTCACACGTATGGTCGTATGTATCAACCTTGGTTGTTTCAGGAAGGACATTCCTGCATATATTTATGTATATAGCGGAGGTAGTGGCTGAGATTGGATGTATGTAAGTATGTATGTTTGTGTTGATGTGAGGTGTGAAAGTAAAGTGTTCAGTGTGAAAAAATGCTAATTTTCATTGATGTTAAACGTGATGTGTGCGAAAGCAAGCAGGTGAGCAAACGAAGAAGAAGTAGAAGAAGAAGAAGAAGAAGGGGGGGAAAAAAATTAACTTATTTAAGTGGAACATAATTTGAATTGTGATACATAATAAAGTCATAAAAACAGGCAGGCAAGCGGGAGTACATCTCACTTAAGTGAATAGTATATACATGAATATATGTATAAGTGTGAGTATAGTCATCAGTAGAGGGTCTCTCTAAGGGCTATTTGTATGCGGTTATATTAGGGGTTTTTTTTGTGTGTCAGGTATTTTCCCTTATATATACATATATATATATATATATATATATATATATATATATATATATATATATATATATATATATATATATATATATATACAATATTGTAGAAGTAAATTGAATGAATTTAATTTAGCATTACATACGTTAAAGTAAATTACTAGAAAATTTTGTAAACAAATTAATTTTCTTGATGTTGGCTTCAACGTTTCTTCTTCGTATGTATTACGAATGACTTTATACTATTCTTATTTTCATTCTGAATGTACGTACATGTTTACGTTTGCTTATAAAGTGGTTTTTAATGCAAAGCACAATGACACTCGTTGTCGATATTTGCTGTGTATGTGTGTGTGTGTATGTGTGTTTGTATGAAGAAGATTGTTGTGAAATTAATTTTTACCATTTACAAAGTGAAGCTTGAGAAGCACATAAAAATTATATTGATGCTAGAATATGCCACATCCCATTCCTCAATTTTTTTCTGCTCAATTTGCATTTATTTTCCCTTCTTTCGCTTAATGGTATCGCATGAAAAACGTTGTAACACAATTCCAAGGTTCATAGGTGCCATTACAAGTAAGTGAGAGAAAACAAAAAAAAAAAAAACGTCACAATTTCTTTTATTGTTTTCATTTTAATTGTTGCACCAATTTCAATAAAAATTTTATATTTCACTGATATTCATTTGCGTTCGTTCACAAAATTGCTACTATTGGTTCATACTATTGTTTCAGGCATACGAGCATTTTCCTTTTATTCGATTACTTATTAAGAGCTCATAAAGTGATTTTTTTTTGTGGCATTTCCTGTTTGTTTTTGTATTTTTCGTTAGGTACATGTATATATTCGAGTTTATTGGGATATGTAAAATTTAAATAAAAATTTCATTTACCAACTGTAATTGTATCGTTTTCCCTTATTTTTTATTCTATAATTGCAATTAAATATTTTATTGTATGGGGTGCTGAGTAATAATAATTATTTATATATGCAGCGAAGGCATTTTACTTTATATTTTGTGGTTACTGTTAATTGAATTTTATTTTGATGTATGCAGCGAAATATTTTCATAAAATATACTATTATGTAGGGATACTTAAGTAAGTACATAGTAAGAAAGGGCGTTGCTGTTGCTATCACAAAAAAAAAAAAGAAACAGTAAGATGAAATGAGAGTTATAAAAACATGTAATTCTTTAGTGAATTTTAGGGTAAGTGATAACATCCTGAAGAAAGAAATTATTTTCGTTGTACAATTATTGGGTTTGAAAGGTTGCCCTGTATCAAAGGCAAATGAAGAGCGAAAGCAAGAAACAAAGAGAAAAAGTGAGCTCAAGAGAGAAGAAAGGGAAAAGATAATTTCATCCAAAGGAATGAGATGTGTTAATTTAGTTTGGTCTATCCCTAATTTCATTTGAGCATCCTCCAGCATCAAAATGCAAGTAATTGCTTTCAAAAGGTTTCCATAACACTTCTGAAAGCCAGTTTGAAGCTATCACTTCGATATAACTTCCATAAGGCCTCCTAACTTTTTAGCGGTTTGGGGGTACAAAGCTTTCTTATCAATTATTGTTTCAATAGTGCTTTCGAAAGTATGTCATTAAGTGATATCTCTTTCCTGTGGCAGTATATTAGCAATAAATGTGTAAATTGATATTTAACTATTAATGTGTGACATTATACTAATTCCTACAGAAAATGAAATCAACAATAACTACTGCTGTAAATAAAAAAAAATTTATAATTTTTAATTAAGTTTTTAATTTTTAATTTTTTAAATGTATAATTTTTGATTCATTATCTTTTTTTCAGCTTCAATTAGGCTTTGATTATTCTATAAGTTTCCATAATGCCTTATTGTAACTGTTTAGGAAACAGCTATGGGATTTACACCGTACGACAAAATTCATTTTTTGCGTGCACACATGAGCAAGACTTATATATTTTGAAAGTAAGGCTGAAAAAATATACCCGGATCCAATTCTTTTTCAAGCTCAATTCGTTTACGTTTTTTAAATTATTCATAGGACTTTTTTTTTATTAATTTTCAGAATCAAAAATGTAAATTTCAAATTCTAATGTAGAATTGCCTTATGAATCAACATGAAAGGGTTGTTGTAACAGATTTTCACAAATTTTGTTCGATAATTTTTGTATTCAGAAGGGAGTTTTACATTAGTATATATATATAAATATATATATATATATATATATATATATATATATATATATATGTATATATATATATATATATGTATATATATATATATATATATATATATATATATATATATATATATATATATATATATATATATATATATATATATATATATATATTAGTAAAGTACAATTTTTTGGAAGTAAAATTGTGTGAGGGGAAATTTATTCTATAGAGCCTTATCGAATGTTAAATAGTTGCTTGAGATTCGATTAGTTCAAATTATACATACGCTTAGAACATTTCAATTTATTGATCTTGCTTAAACCTCATATACAACTTACAAAGAAAACTCGGTATAAAAGAAGCTAGCATAGAGTTAAAATTTATATTTTAATTTATAATTTTCGTTTGTAAATGATAAAAAAGTTAAAATTTTATTATTCATTGTTTTCATGAGAGAGTTTGTGCCAATAATTTTTGCATGGGATATTCGGACACTGTCTTTAAATATTATTCAGTCGAAATACACTTACTATTCTTCTTCTAGGCAATTAGGTGGATTACTCTCGCGCAGAATAACTTTAATCACATTGTTGTCGTGCCTATGTACTATATTGTGATTCTTAGTAGGTTACTGTATATCAGTTACCTCGTCCACCTCAGCCATCTCAACCAATCTTAGAGTATTGCGAAATGTTGTTTTTCAAATGATTTTATTTTAAAATATAAAGGGATTTTACAGTGGAACCTTTATATTCTCTTTAGGTTCCAGACTTAATGATATTGATTGTGATTCTTTTTTTATACATCCTGTTATATTTCTATGTTTGTGATCTGTCTCGCTCTCTCTCTCTCTCTCTCTCTGGCACATTTTATTGATAATTTCATAATTTTGTTAGCTTTCTGTTATTGGTCTGCGAACAATACCGTCCATTCTCGCATCTATATACTGCCCTATAATGCCATCGATTTATTAATTTGCTCCATTTTCATGAGACACATATTCTGCATATTAATACGCAAATACTCACTGAATTGAGAGAGAGAGAGAGAGATAGAAGGAGATGGAATGGGAAAGACTGATAGTGAGAAAAATTTACAAATGATGTTATAATTGTCCTGTTATGGCATTCTGGCAAAACCATCTAACAACCAATAATCAACAACATAATAAGCGTTGTCAGCACAAATACGATATATGTATGTGTGCAAGTAAGTATGAGGCAAAGAGTAGCTACGTATATAGAGTACATATATAACAATTAGTTTATATATACATGAACAAGTATGCAGTACATAGTGTTGATATTGTCAGCTTAGCTCATATGATGTACATACATATATATTGTGTATGATATTCACACTGATATTTGCATTTAGTATTGTGGATAGAACACTTATTATACATGCCATAAAATGATGCTAAGCAAACTCTGTATGTATGTATGAACAATACATTATATTAGAGGTATTCCTATTTGTAGGGGCAATTTAAAAAATGCATATTTCATCAAGCTTACCAGCGATTTATTTCCATTTCCATGTAAGAGACCTATATTAAAGTTTCATCGAGCGATTCACATAGTATGACTATTACAGAAAAATTAACTATTTGAAATTGCACAGAACTCAATATGTTCCATTGATGAATTAATATAATAATATTGCTTTAAAAACTACAAAAGAACACAATATGTCACCAAAAATATTATTTAGAATATTTTTAGCTACTATAAAGCCATTAAGATGAAAAGGATGAAAAAAAAAAATAGAATTGTCATAATAAGAACACTCCTAGCGTACATATGTTCAAATTGCTCATTAAATTAATTAACCATTGACGTCGTAGACATAAAATACATTTCCATGTATTTCTACTATAAGTATTTTTATACCCTGCATAATGCAATATGCATGGTATATTCATTTCGGTCAGATGTTTGTGTCCACTTGAAGGAATCTCCGGAGATATAGACATGGATATATATTCGTGATCAGCGTCGATTAAATTTTCGATTTAACGATGTCCGTCCGTCCGTCCGTCCGTCCGTCCGTCCGTCTGTCTGTCACCTGGCTGGTTCGCACGATAACTTGAGTAAATATTGAGCTATTTCAATGAAATTTTGCATAAGTAATCTATGATCCAAGGGTACGGAGGGGATTGATATTGGGCATGATCGGTCAATAACCACGCCCACACCAAGCATTCAAAGCGACTAACCTCGAAATTTTCAAAATTTTTAACTTGCTATAACTCACATAATATACTACTTGGGACAACAATATTTGGCACCTAGACTTATATTATATTACTATATAGCCACGCCAAAAGTGGTTGAGCCACGCCTACTTTTTAGCGTAGCTCTCATACAAAGTGTCTGTACTCCTTTTAAATTGAAACAGCTGTAACTTCTACAATCTTCTATCCAGAATAACCATAATTGACATTTAGATTAACATGGTAGTCAGAAATAATATGGCAGCAAACCAGTGTGCCATGCCCACTCCTTTTTGGGTCTCCCATACAAAGTTGCGGAAATTAAAAAAAATGTTACCGGTTATAACTTGCAAACTATTCAGCGTAGAATAACGAGATTTAAGGTGTGGATTAACATTGTACGAGCAACTAGGCTCTCAGAAAATGGAAGCACCACGCCCACTGTTTATCGTAGCCCCCATACAAATCTTAAATTGAAACAGCTGTAACTTCGGCAATCTTCTGTCTAGAATAACCATAATTGACACTTAAATTAATATCGTAGTCGGCAGAAATCTGGCAGAAAATCAGTGTGCCACGCCCACTCCTTCATGAGTCTCCCATACAAAGTCAAGGGAATTAAACTAAAATTTTAAGCTCCATAACTTACAAACCATTTAGCGTAGGACAACGAGATTTAAGGTATGGAATAGTATTGTACGAGCAACTAGACTCACTTAAATTGGGCGCGCCACGCCCACTGTTTATTGTAGCCCCCATAAAAATTTTAAATTGAAACAGCTGTAACTTCGGCATTCTTCTGTCTAGAATAACCATAATTGAAACTTAAATTAATATCGTAGTCGGCAAAAATTTGGCAGAAAATCAGTGTGCCACGCCCACTCCTTTATGAGTCTCCCATACAAAGTCAAGGGAATTAAACTAAAACTTTTAAGCTCCATAACTTACAAACCATTCAGCGTAGGACAACGAGATTTAAGGTATGGAATAGTATTGTACGAGCAACTAGACTCACTTAAATTGGGCGCGCCACGCTCACTGTTTATTGTAGCCCCCATACAAATTTTAAATTGAAACAGCTGTAACTTCGGCAATCTTCTGTCTAGAATAACCATAATTGACACTTAAATTAATGTCGTAGTCGGCAAAAATTTGGCAGAAAATCAGTGTGCCACGCCCACTCCTTCATGAGTCTCCCATACAAAGTCAAGGGAATTAAACTAAAATTTTAAGCTCCATAACTTACAAACCATTTAGCGTAGGACAACGAGATTTAAGGTATGGAATAGTATTGTACGAGCAACTAGACTCACTTAAATTGGGCGCGCCACGGTCACTGTTTATTGTAGCCCCCATACAAATTTTAAATTGAAACAGCTGTAACTTCGGCAATCTTCTGTCTAGAATAACCATAATTGACACGTAAATTAATATCGTAGTCGGCAGAAATCTGGCAGAAAATCAGTGTGC
Source organism: Megamerina dolium (assembly GCA_963854835.1). Taxonomy (NCBI): domain Eukaryota; kingdom Metazoa; phylum Arthropoda; class Insecta; order Diptera; family Megamerinidae; genus Megamerina; species Megamerina dolium. The sequence continues at coordinate 15,731,524 of OY978525.1, forward strand.
CACGCCCACTCCTTCATGAGTCTCCCATACAAAGTCAAGGGAATTAAACTAAAATTTTAAGCTCCATAACTTACAAACCATTTAGCGTAGGACAACGAGATTTAAGGTATGGAATAGTATTGTACGAGCAACTAGACTCACTTAAATTGGGCGCGCCACGCCCACTGTTTATTGTAGCCCCCATAAAAATTTTAAATTGAAACAGCTGTAACTTCGGCATTCTTCTGTCTAGAATAACCATAATTGACACTTAAATTAATATCGTAGTCGGCAAAAATTTGGCAGAAAATCAGTGTGCCACGCCCACTCCTTCATGAGTCTCCCATACAAAGTCAAGGGAATTAAACTAAAACTTTAAAGCTCCATAACTTACAAACCATTTAGCGTAGGACAACGAGATTTAAGGTATGGAATAGTATTGTACGAGCAACTAGACTCACTTAAATTGGGCGCGCCACGCTCACTGTTTATTGTAGCCCCCATACAAATTTTAAATTGAAACAGCTGTAACTTCGGCAATCTTCTGTCTAGAATAACCATAATTGACACTTAAATTAATATCGTAGTCGGCAGAAATCTGGCAGAAAATCAGTGTGCCACGCCCACTCCTTCATGAGTCTCCCATACAAAGTCAAGGGAATTAAACTAAAACTTTAAAGCTCCATAACTTACAAACCATTTAGCGTAGGACAACGAGATTTAAGGTATGGAATAGTATTGTACGAGCAACTAGACTCACTTAAATTGGGCGCGCCACGCCCACTGTTTATTGTAGCCCCCATACAAATTTTAAATTGAAACAGCTGTAACTTCGGCAATCTTCTGTCTAGAATAACCATAATTGACACTTAAATTAATGTCGTAGTCGGCAAAAATTTGGCAGAAAATCAGTGTGCCACGCCCACTCCTTCATGAGTCTCCCATACAAAGTCAAGGGAATTAAACTAAAATTTTAAGCTCCAAAACTTACAAACCATTTAGCATAGGACAACGAGATTTAAGGTATGGAATGGTATTGTACGAGCAACTAGACTCACTTAAATTGGGCGCGCCACGCCCACTGTTTATTGTAGCCCCCATAAAAATTTTAAATTGAAACAGCTGTAACTTCGGCATTCTTCTGTCTAGAATAACCATAATTGACACTTAAATTAATATCGTAGTCGGCAAAAATTTGGCAGAAAATCAGTGTGCCACGCCCACTCCTTTATGAGTCTCCCATACAAAGTCAAGGGAATTAAACTAAAACTTTTAAGCTCCATAACTTACAAACCATTCAGCGTAGGACAACGAGATTTAAGGTATGGAATAGTATTGTACGAGCAACTAGACTCACTTAAATTGGGCGCGCCACGCCCACTGTTTATTGTAGCCCCCATAAAAATTTTAAATTGAAACAGCTGTAACTTCGGCATTCTTCTGTCTAGAATAACCATAATTGACACTTAAATTAATATCGTAGTCGGAAATAATCTGGCAGAAAATCAGAGTGCCACGCCCACTCTTTCTATGGGCTCCCATACAAAGTTGAGTAAATTAAACAAAAATGTTAACTTGCAAACTATTAGCGTAGAATAACGAGATTTAAGATGTGGATTAGTATTGTACGAGCAACTAGGCTCACAGAAAATGGGCGCACCATATAGCTTCCGTACAAATGTCGGATTTATCTTAAACATTAAAACACCCATAACTTACTAAATAATACGCCTAGGTCAACCCATTGCAACCTATGTAGTTTAGTATTATAGGCAGAAATTGATCCTCCAAAATTGGTGAGGTACGCCTGCTTCTTAATGTAGGTCCTATACAAAGTAGTGGAAGAAAAGGATGGATATACGAGCAAACTTTTTATATATACCTCTACATATGCAGGGTATAATTTGGTCGGCCCCAGCCGACTGTAAGGAGATTTTTTTATTTTAATTATTCGAATAATGTATTTTTTTTTTTGCTGATTTGACTGTTTTTATTATTATCGCGATTTTTTGTTATTTTCAATTAGAAAATTACAATAAATTACAAACACTAAGAGTAATTTAAGTATAAAAATTCATATTAATGCCATTTCTATACATGATTATGTACGAGTATGTGTACATAGCATTGTGCAATTTCTATTTCATTTCAAACATTGTGAAGCGCACATGAGTTTATAAAATGCGGTTACCTAAATATTATTTGTAAACAAGTTGTCTACTTTGAGTTTGTTAGCATGTGTTATTTGTCATTATAGCTGTGGTATAGAAACTGTAGTTTATGTATATACAACTGATTGTCATCCAAATACATTTGAGTAGTGTATGATGACAATATTTCTGAAATTAGCATTAAAAGCATCAGTTGACACATATATATATTTATATGTATATATATATATATATATATATATATATATATATATATATATATATATATATATATATATATATATATATATATATATATATATATATATTGTTTTGATATACTGAATGTAGATAGAATATTTTACGAATAAAGACATGTGGAAATTTGCACAAAATTGAAATATATCTATTTTTGAAAAAATTTTCCTATTTTTTTTTCCTTGTTAATTGCAACAAATTTTATATTACTCATACATAGATCGAATTGTATGATATAGAATTTTAGCTAATGATTTAGTAGCACCGAAAAATGATGAAAAGCAAATGTGTGAATATAGAATGGATGTATTGAAAGTGAAAGCCATTTGAGAGAATTGCATAAGCCAAAAGGAATTTGCTAATTTTTTCCTTCATATAAGTATTAACAATTACTCATACGTCGCGTGGTACATTTAACTATGGTACTCTATAAAATATTAGAAATAATAATATTCATGTTGCTAGGCAAGTATGTAATTGAAATATTTTTTCCCAATGTAGTTTGGTTGATGTACATAAAATTGCACTAAGTAGGTGCTACTTTCTTTTGCGATTGAAGAAAAGAGAAATAATACTTTGCGTATCAATTTATGTGTACTACTGTTCGCCAGTATTGGTAATATTCATTTATTACAAGATCATACTTTGCATGCTAAAGAAACTATCGTCGCTGTAGAAGTGAGTGCAACTGAGGGCCATAATTTGTCGATTCGTAACCGTTCGCAATCACTCGTTTTCTGGTAGAAAGACTTTGCTCTACACCTGAATAAGATTCGAATAACGTAGTTATTGAAGCCATTAGAATCAGCTTTAGTGTTGCATGTTTGATGAATGGGTAGAAATCATCTTTAGCGATGAGGCTCATCTCTGAGTTAATTGGTATCTGATAGAATCGAAAGAATTGAGTAGGTCGAAGAACACCGTAGAATGTATTTTCTCCAAGCATTCAAGCATGTGGTGTTCATTGTACTAAAGAATGGATTTGTGAGTGAACAAATGTCTATATTTAGGCTGAGAACAATTCCCAAGAGATCTTCAAGAGCTAATTATATCCAGAAAAAGTCACTGTTTGATGTGGTTTGCATGCCAATAGCATCATAGATCCATACATTTTTAATACTTAAGATAGAGTTAATTTTACCAAGGGTCAGTGGAGTGCACTAATGGCCAATGAATTGCGATTTTTTGGTTCACTACTCCAATACCACTCGTTTAAATGCTAAAAGGTGCTAGAAAGACAATGCAACATGCATTCAAGTTTCATGTTATTGTGGCGAATTTTTTATGACTGAATCATCTCAAGCAATGGGCCTACTAATTGGCTACGTAACCTTGTACCGCTCTTTCTGGGAGCCATCAAGCCAATGATTTATGCTGATACACCAACTACGGTGTTCTATTTGGAGGCGAATATTCGGAGAGTTATTAGCGATATAAGGCCGTATGCGCTGAAAAAAAAATGGCACAAAATCGGAAAAATGACAGACCATAGGGTCTATTAAAGAACCGGAGGAGGTAAACACACCCGCGAATTTTTTTAAAAATACTAAGTGTTATAAAATAAAGCCAATAAAATCAAAATAGTGATTCAATAGTGACTGTGGCATAATTGGTTACTGCGTTCTCCGTTTCTCAACTGTTTTGTTAAAAAAAAATCTCCTTACAGTCGGCTGGGGCCGACCAAACTATACCCTGCATATGTAGATTTATATATAAAAAGTTTACTCGAATATCCAACTTTTCTTTTATTTCCACTTTTCGAGAAACAATTTTTGCATATACTACTAATTTACACCCGAAATATGGTTGACTTTGACGAAGTAAAAGGATTTTAAGATAATTCCGAGGCTTAGTATGGGAGCTATATAAAAAGTGGGCGTGGCTTACCACTTTCTAGTAAATCCAATTAATTTTTCAATGTTAATCCACACCTTAAATTTGGTGTCCTACGTTCAATAGTTTCTAAGTTATGGTGGTTAACATTTTTGTTTAATTTCCTCAACTTTGTATGGGAGCCCCAATAAGAAGTGGGCGTGGTACGCTGATTTTTCGCCAGATTATTTCCAACTACAATATTAATTTAAGTGTCAATTATGGTTATTATACCCTGCATAATGCAATATGCATGGTATATTCATTTCGGTCAGATGTTTGTGTCCACGTGAAGGAATCTCCGGAGATATAGACATGGATATATATTCGTGATCAGCGTCGATTAAATTTTCGATTTAACGATGTCCGTCCGTCCGTCCGTCCGTCCGTCCGTCCGTCCGTCTGTCTGTCACCTGGCTGGTTCGCACGATATCTTGAGTAAATATTGAGCTATTTCGATGAAATTTGGCATAAGTAATATACGATCCAAGGGTACGGAGGGGATTGATATTGGGCATGATCGGTCAATAACCACGCCCACACCAAGCATTCAAAGCGACTAACCTCGAAATTTTCAAAATCTTTAACTTGCTATAACTCACATAATATACCACTTGGGACAACAATATTTGGCACTTAGACTTATATTATACTACTATATAGCCACGCCAAAAGTGGTTGAGCCACGCCTACTTTTTAGCGTAGCTCTCATACAAAGTGTCTGTACTTCTTTTAAATTGAAACAGCTGTAACTTCTACAATCTTCTGTCCAGAATAACCATAATTGACATTTAGATTAACATGGTAGTCAGAAATAATATGGCAGCAAATCAATGTGCCACGCCCACTCCTTTTTGGGTCTCCCATACAAAGTTGCGGAAATTAAAAAAAATGTTACCGGTTATAACTTGCAAACTATTCAGCGTAGAATAACGAGATTTAAGGTGTGGATTAGTATTGTACGAGCAACTAGGCTCACAGAAAATGGGCGCACCACGCCCAGTGTTTATCGTAGCCCCCATACAAATTTTAAATTGAAACAGCTGTAACTTCGGCAATCTTCTGTCTAGAATAACCATAATTGACACTTAAATTAATATCGTAGTCGGCAAAAATCTGGCAGAAAATCAGTGTGCCACGCCCACTCCTTCATGGGTCTCCCATACAAAGTCGAGTGAATTAAACTAAAATTTTAGCTTACAAACCATTTAGCCTAGGACAACGAGACTTAGGGTATGGATTAGTATTGTACGAGCAACTAGGCTCACAGAAAATGGGCGCACCACGCCCAGTGTTTATCGTAGCCCCCATACAAATTTTAAATTGAAACAGCTGTAACTTAGGCAATCTTATGTCTACAATAACCATAATTGACACTTAAATTAATATCGTAGTCGGAAATAATCTGGCGAAAAATCTGCGTACCACGCCAACTTCTTATTAGGGCTCCCATACAAAGTTGAGGAAATTAAACAAAAATGTTAACCACCATAACTTAGAATTAGAATGTGGATTAACATTGAAAAAATAATTGGATTTACTAGAAAGTGGTAAGCCACGCCCACTTTTTATATAGCTCCCATACTAAGCCTCGGAATTATCTTAAAATCCTTTTACTTCGTCAAAGTCAACCATATTTCGGGTGTAAATTAGTAGTATATGCAAAAATTGTTTCTCGAAAAGTGGAAATAAAAGAAAAGTTGGATATTCGATTAAACTTTTTATATACAAATCTACATATGCAGGGTATAGTTTGGTCGGCCCCAGCCGACTGTAAGGAGATTTTTGTAGACATAAGATTGCCTAAGTTACAGCTGTTTCAATTTAAAATTTGTATGGGGGCTACGATAAACACTGGGCGTGGTGCGCCCATTTTCTGTGAGCCTAGTTGCTCGTACAATACTAATCCATACCCTAAGTCTCGTTGTCCTAGGCTAAATGGTTTGTAAGCTATGGAGCTTAAAATTTTAGTTTAATTCACTCGACTTTGTATGGGAGACCCATGAAGGAGTGGGCGTGGCACACTGATTTTCTGCCAGATTTTTGCCGACTACGATATTAATTTAAGTGTCAATTATGGTTATTCTAGACAGAAGATTGCCGAAGTTACAGCTGTTTCAATTTAAAATTTGTATGGGGGCTACGATAAACACTGGGCGTGGTGCGCCCATTTTCTGTGAGCCTAGTTGCTCGTACAATACTAATCCACACCTTAAATCTCGTTATTCTACTCTGAATAGTTTGCAAGTTATAACCGGTAACATTTTTTTTAATTTCCGCAACTTTGTATGGGAGACCCAAAAAGGAGTGGGCGTGGCACATTGATTTTCTGTCATATTATTTCTGACTACCGTGTTAATCTAAGTGTCAATCGTGGTTATTCTAGACAGAAGATTGTAGAAGTTACAGCAGTTTCAATTTAAAAGAAGTACAGACACTTTGTATGGGAGCTACGCTAGAAAGTAGGCGTGGCTCACCCACTTTTGGCGAGGTTATATAGTAGTATAATATAACTCTATGTGCAAAATATTGTTGTCCCAGGTCATATATTATGTGAGTTATAGCAAGTTAAAGATTTTGAAAATTTCGAGGTTAGTCGCTTTGAATGCTTGGTGTGGGCGTGGTTATTGACCGATCATGCCCAATATCAATCCCCTCCGTACCCTTGGATCATAGATTACTTATGCCAAATTTCATCGAAATAGCTCAATAGTTACTCAAGTTATCGTGCGAACCAGCCAGGTGACAGACAGACGGACGGACGGACGGACGGACGGACGGACGGACGGACGGAGGGACGGACGGACGGACATCGTTAAATCGAAAATTTAATCGACGCTGATCACGAATATATATCCATGTCTATATCTCCGGAGATTCCTTCAAGTGGACACAAACATCTGACCGAAATGAATATACCATGCATATTGCATTATGCAGGGTATAAAAAAAACATAAATATGTTCCCTTTTGGATCGTGCTTATCTGTCAGTAATCGATTAATAATTTCAATTTCGATTGACATGATATTGAGTGATCCTTGTGAGCAATTTTAGAAAAAGTGATCCTATATGAATTCAAATATTTCCAAAACGCACAACAATACTGGAAATGAAGCTCGACCAAAGAGTACTTTGGAGTCCCTAATGTTAACTGTATATACAAAAATACACAGTAGTACACATGCATCAACAGATTATGATGCGCATAGTAGAAATTCTATTTGCATATATACACGCTTTGCACGTACATGGACGCTCGATGAGAGTGATAATATACTATTTTGTTGTACATTGTGCAAATTTGGATCGTTGCGTACATATACGCTACATTATTTGTTGCCAAACATTGTCTATATGTACAATTATGTATGATGATGAGATGAGAGACCCAAATAAATTAGTAAAAAAAAGGAGACATAAAAAATAAATAAATAGTAAAATGACAAAAGTAGTAGGCAAATTAAATTGATATTATATTCTTTTAAGTGTCTATGTGTGTAAAATTTATACCCAATCCCTCTTTCATGCTCACTCTCTTCATTTTGTTTGTGATTGATTAAGTGTCTAGTAGTTGATTGAAAGTGAGAGTGAATTATTGATGATACATTTCATGTTGATATACATGTATCTACTCATATGTTGCAAAGGCTCTAATGAGTATAAAAGCGGGAGTTTTTTAAGAATGACATTCCATTGAATATGCAAAATTGGAAATGCAAATCATTGTATTACCTATGAATTAGAAATTGTATAACGTATAATCTAAAGATTTGTATTTATTTATATTAATTTATATTAAAATTAATTGAAGCAAAAAACAAAACGAAAATATTTGTATAAAATGTTGAGAAACGTATTTCTAAACATTTGTTCATTTACATAAAATAAATAATTTATTAGCATTTATATTGTCAATTTGTATATGAACATCTCAAGAGTATATATTACTCTTGAATACATATAAATATAAATTATATAAAATATATAATCTAAAGAAATGTCTAAATATTATGAATGAAATCATATTTTAATATGAAAATCTAAAGAAAATGCAATAATATAGTAATGTGCATTTAGTTTGTGGTCAGACAATTGTAATTGCGATTGCAACAAAATGGTTTTGTAATGAAAACATGTACGTGTGCATATTATTTATACATACGTTCATGTGTACTGGTGTGTGTATATTTATTGGAAATCAGCATATAATTGAAAAGTTCAATTTAGTGCCAACAACAATAACAACAAAAACAGCAACTTCGTCAACAATGTATGCAGATACAACTGATAATATAATGACAAGTGGGATGAACGATGAAATGAGTAGGGCGTTTTTGATTACGGTACGATGGCTTCAAATGAGAAAACAAGTGAATGAGTAATACTGAACATTATCTTGTATTCATAATATATAGTAATATAGTAATAATATAGTAATAAATTAAATATATTTTGCCTTATTTCGAATACAGTAGTCCACGCAGACCTCATCAGTAGTTAGAAAATGCCATTAAAGTTTTATACTTTTGAAAAAGACAGAAATGTCGTTAGGAAATTTCATGATTCAAGCTTAATTAAGTTTTCCATGCATAATGCCATCTTCAGAATATGTAATACTGAATACGTACATTGAAATTCAAGTGATACGTTATAGAGAAATTTATTTCTACTACTATAATAGTGTTGTTTCTTGATGAACTTTTCAACCAACCTTATATTATCACAAATACATTCATTCGATTATTCAACTTAGACAGACATTTACAATTTCATTGACAACAATTTGTTGATTTAACAAATAGACAACAGTTAACTGGCAACGAGCTACATTTTTGAATGCATAGATAGACAGACATAACAACAGAGAGACAAAGTTAGAGAATAATAGAGAAAGAGAGAGAGAGAGAGGGAGAGAAAATGTAATGAAAATACACAATAGAGTTGACATTTTATTTTGAAGTGTACTCGTTTGAATCTACGTTTATAGCACAAAGCATGAGCACGAATACGATTATAATTAATTTTATGTAAAATTGTAAATGTACAAATATGTGGTAATATAAATGAAAAGCTTATATTTGTAAGTACTTAACTGTGATATTGATATTAGATAGAGAAAATATCATGAATATTACTATTATATTTATTATAATTGATGCAATTTTTAGTAAAAACACATATTATTAGTATTCAAATATATCTATATAAACATGTACGTGCCTATTGAGTATTTCTAAAGCATAAACATATTTGTAGAAAATTAGTTGAATATATAGAGCGGATATTTGAAAATGATATTTTCAATATTTTCATAATAACTTTATTGCATTTTATAATTCAATTAAAGGAAATACAAATATTGAATTTATGCATATGTAGCTTGAATAGGATGAAGTATGAATAATATTATTTATTAGAAAATCACTCATATGTATAGTAGCATAGTACATATAATATTTTATGCTATGCTAAATTTTTGGCTTGGATCAATATTGATAGAATATTTTATGGTTGGATAGAATTTTTTTGTATGCATTTTTTTTTTTTTTGAATATAAGAACATATACAGTTTGTAATTATGAGTAAGCAATTGGTGACGGAGTTAGCTGGATGAGACGGAGTAAGCAATTGCTACAAATGTAGCTTTAATTCTTTTGCTACAGTGAACTCAAAATAGAGTATAAATAGTCATTCAACGATTTTACGATTAATACTTATTAATAATAAATGTTATTATGGTAGATGCCAAATATGTGGAAGAAATACATTTTGGAAATTTCTTTCCAATTGATGAAATTTTAGAACTAACGCAAGAGACTTAAAATTGGAGAGTATATTTTCAGGATTTGTTTTCGTTCATTTTGGGTGGGCGCTTCCTTAAAAAATGTCAAATTAGACTATGAGTTTTTTGATGAAGAATGGAAGTTGTTCATATATTTTTGCCCCTGGAGGCATCCAGGAAACGATGGGAGCCAACTTCATTGAAAAATGTCAATTTTGTAGGAAAGTTCCCTAAGTGGCAAGGACAGAGGGTAGGTATGTTCGAAAACAATGTTCAAAAGGAAAATCTGATACCTTTAGAGGCGATTCTTGGGTAACTATGTAGATTTTTTTTACCAAGTTTCAGAAATTTTTGTCTTCATTTGATATGGTAGCCTTCTCTAGGGGGAGATATAGGGGACATATACAAGGTGCGACAATTATGTATTAAGACTGCCTCTAGAAAACACAATTAAAACACGATATCTGCTAATTTTTCGGTATATTTATTCGAAATATTCTCCTCCTGAATCAATACACTTGTTACATCGATTTAATAGTGGTTCAAACGCGTATTTCAGCTCATTTTTCGGAATTGTCTCCAGTGCCCTCGTCGAAGCCCGTTGCATGGTCTGAATGCCATCAAAAAAGCATGCTTTTAACTTCAATTTCAGTTTTGGGAATAAAAAGAAGTCGCACGGTGCCAAATCAGGTGCATACGGCAGGTGATTCAACACACAGACCTGATTCCGAGCCAAAAATTGACGAACAATGAGTGCTGTGTGACTCGGTGCATTATCGTGCAACAGATACCAAGTTTTGGATCGCGGTATTCTGATCGAACACGACGGATTCTGGACATCAAACGCTTCAAAACTTCGAGGTAACATGCGGAAGTAACTGTTTGACAGGTGGAACAAATTCTTTGTGGATAATTTCTTTGCTATCGAAGAATGTGATGAGCATTGTTTTGATTTTTGATGGAACTTTTCGTGTTTTTTTTGGCTTGTGGTGAGTTTTTTGATTTCCATTCCGCACTTTGACGCTTAGTTTCTGGATCGTATTGGAAACACCATGTTTCATCATCCGAAACATTTGTTTTCAGCAAGTTTAGATCATTTTATGCAGCTGCAACCATGTCTCTAGAATGACTGACTCTCACTAATTTTTGGTACTCGGTCAATGTGTGTGGAACAAATCTCGTGCAGACCTTTATTTTGCCCAAATCCTCATGAATAATGAGTCGGATAGTTTCTCTGAGGATGTTTAAGGCCTCTGCCATCATTTTCACTGAAGCATTGCGGTCTTCTGTAATAAAATCACGAACTTGCTGGATCGCTTCCGGCGTCCGCACTGAAATTGGCCTTCCTTCATTTATTTCATCTTCCAGCGACTCTCTGCCATCCACAAAACGTTTATGCCATATAAAAACATTTGATTTTGATAAACAAGCATCGCCATACGCTTGTTGCATCATTCCGAATGTTTCTGATGCACTTTTACCAATTTTTGCGTAGAATTTAATGACCGCTCTTTGCTCCATGTTAAAATTTCAACATCAAACGAACACGTGTTTTGTAAAATAAATGTCAATAAACATTAAATGTCAACCAAATGCCATGAAATTTTGACAGTTAGTAGAGGAAGGTTGAAGCTTCAAAACGCATGTGCTCACACATAGATGGCGCGTTTGGTTGTTGAGGTATGGTTCGAGTCTTAATACATAATTGTCGGACCTTGTATGTTAATGGGAAACAGGATGTTGAAAAAATGAATATAGATCGGTCATACAGGGGTTATTTGGGGTGCTGGCAGCGCATTTGTTAAAAAATGGTAATTATTTAGAGCAACCCTTTTAAGGGATACCGATAAAGGATAAAGTTGTTTGGTGAAAACATTCCAGCAGGAATAGTAATGAGAGCTGGCCTCAATATTTACCCTTCTCTAGGAGAGATAATATGAGAAAAAACAAGAAAATAATGAAAATCCAGTTTTTTCCAATTTTAAGGCTCGTGAGCCAGTTTTTTATCTTGCTGTTTTTTTTAATAAATTAAATATTTTTAGTCTATGAGATTTAGGGAAATACGATTGCTTCTTAATATCCAACACCCTAATGTACATATATACAATAACAGATAATATCATAAAAATGACTTATTGAATAATTTAAGCATGGTCCTTTTAATATTCGTTTTATAAAGAGTGACCCAAAAGTCAAAACACAACTACCTAAAAAAGTTTTAGTGCTAAGGATCCGTTTTCGGACACTAGTAGGAAAGAAAGAAAGAACTAAAATTTTCTTACAAGACACTTCTGGTAGTATTTTCATAGCAAATGTTTGCTATTAGAAGAATTGTGATTCACAACTTAAAGGATGTCTTTCTTTCTCAAAAAGGACATATATTACTATTTTTGAAAAATATAAATATCAACTAAGAGTTGAGCACTAAAACGTCAAAACTTTTGCATTATTTTGATATCTCTTTCATGGGTTTCCCTCAATATAGGTCTATGAAATGTAATTGTTGTTTTCGTAGATTCATTAAAATTAAATTCATATTGAATTAATCTTAAAACATATTTGCGCCCATATACATTTAGAACCATGTGTTTTTTCCTAATGGAAAAATGTGATAATACGAATCATAACAGACAGCAAACACATAAACAGTATATAATAATCAAATATTGCACATAACGATTGTATTGCAATATTTGCATAATTTTAATTGTTTACTAGACTATAATAATAGCAAGAAATATGCATAAAGATGACAATTTCAAATACAAATGGATTTGCATTCAATACGAGACTCCAATAACCAATACAACATACAGTCGTGTAATTTGGAAAATAAACATAGAAACATACACTTACTAGGTTTTCGTATACAGTCTCTACTCAAATATAAATAATAGCAATGATCGAATAGCCTTTTGATTGTATTTATTATGAAAATTCATATTGTCTCTCTTTTAGTTACTAGGCGTCGAATAGCATACATAAATAGTACAATGCGTTATAAGTACATACGTCACGCAAATGCGTACATCATATGTTTTCATGTAAATAAAATGCAAACATATACACATATAAATACATATGCGTTCACATAAATATAATAGTATATGTAATGCATAAATTTGCACATCATATGTTAAAAGCAAACATATTCACCCATATTGATGTTGCACATTTCAGAACATTAAATTTCAATTTTGATTTGTTGCCTCATCTCTTACTTATATATATATTTGTATTATGTATGCCATTGTATATATTTGTATTGTGTATGCCATTGATGATTGCGTATATGTATGTGTGTGGTATTTGCGCATACATGTATGTTAAAATGAATTGTATTCATCATCAAATTCATACAATTTTAATATCACTTGCGAATTATTATATTTTGATTAATGGTCCACAATACAGATGAACGCATGAACATGCACACAGGCACACACACACATATTTACGTATTCATTTACATATTAACACATATAAACAAATATATAACAATATAAATAAATATTTGCTTTGCATATACAAGTATATGTAGATTAGATCTGTTAAAATTGGGAAAATTTGAAAATTTTAATATATAAATTAATATGATATCGGTAAAGATGCTTGATCAATATGCTTAGTATATGTTACATTAGTCATCTGTATATATGATAGGCATGTATGAATATTATATATCATATATCTAAAGAAAAAATCTTATAAGATGTGGTGCTCATTATATACGATACGTATACAATAGTCAACTAGGCATCAAATGTTTGAAATATAATAGATTACTATTTGGCAAAATGTCAAATATTTAACTATGTTGTAAAAAAAAAAGTATATATATAAAACATCATGACAAGAAATAATTAAATCGGAGACAAAATATTTTAAAGATAAAAGAATAAAATAGATACATACATTGATACGAAATTGTTTTTTTTTTAAGATTGAATTTTTAAAAATATATTTTATAGAGTACATTTATTTACGCACATAATCATTTGTATATATCGCAAAATATACATATATCTTCTAGCCATACATAAATATTAATAATTACGTGGCGGTTGCTTGCTATGTGAGCCTAATGAAAAATTTAAATGATTCAAATAAAAAAGAGCATATTTTCATTTGAATTTTGATTCAAATTTAACAGAAATTCTAAAATATATGATGCTACTATTTATATTTCGGGATCTGGCAATACTAACGTCAATAGCTAAAATCTGGCAACTCCATAATAAGGTTTGACATTTTTTAGCAGAAACGTGCCGCACAACGTTTTGATGTACAAGTGCTATTTATTTCGTTTACAGTGAGTTAAGAAAATCAGAATCAATTTGGGCAGAAAATGGAAATTTCAAGAGAAGGTTTTCGTTTAATAATTTTTCACAACTTTCGACGTGGATTATCTCAAGAAGAATGTGTCGTTGAACTCAGTTCATTATATAGCCATAAAGCACCATTAAAAACCATAGTATATCGCTGGTATTGTAAATACAATCGTGGTCGTAGTTCGGTCGCCGACAAATTCCGTGAAGGTCGTCCAAAATCGATTGTTATGCCACAAAACATAGATGCAGTGCATGAACTAATAATGCAAGATAGAGGCATCCTTGCACATTAGTTCCACTTCAATACATTCGATTTTGCATGAACAGTTAGTTGGAAAAAAAATTTGCAATCATTGGAGACCCCAGTCGTTCGATCAAAAGCACAAAAAAAGGCTGGCGTTGATTGGTGTAAGAAAATGCTTAAAAAGTTCGAACATGGTGCTTCAAAAGAAGTGCATAAAATCATGATAGGTGACGAATCATAGATATATGCATATGAATCGGAAACAAAATAGCAATCCACCGTGTGGGTGTTCCAAGACGAGCCAAATTCAACAAAAGCTGTTCGAGCCCGCTAGCACTTTGAAGTAAATGGTCGTCTGTTTCTTCGGCTGAATGGGTCATGTGGCCACTGTTCCACTTGAACAACGTAGGAGAGTCAATTCTGAGTGGTATGCGACCATTTGTTTGCCGGAAGTCTTCAGAGAAATTCGCAAAACCAACCGCCAAAGATGAATCATTCTCCATCATGACAATGCGAGCTCTCACACATCTCGTCAAACAGGTGAATTTTTGAACAGTCAAAATATCGAATTGATGGCTCATCCTCCGTACAGTCCTGATTTTACAACCAATGACTTCTTCTTGTTCCTGAATATCAAAGCTAAACTGAGTGGTCAACGATTTACGAGCGCCAAAGAAGCAGTTGAGGCGTTCAAAAACCATGTTTTGTAAGTGTCTCAAGAGGAATAGAAAAACTGCTATGACAAATGGTTTGAACGAATGCAAAAGTGCATTGATCATCATGGTGAATATTTTGAAAAACAATAAAGCCGTTTTCATTTAAAAATGTTTGTTATTATTTGCAATTGTAATTAATGAAATTTGTATACTAAATGGATAACATATATAAAAAAAAAATGATTCGGCGAGGTAAACGAAAATTTAGTAATAATATTGGCTAAACCATTGCTAGCACAACTAAATAATTAGGTGATTCGCAAGGTCTCAAAATATCTATCATTGTCATAATGTTATAAAACTATACAATAGTTTAAAATTCATTGTTGTTGTTGACTTACATATATAAACGACTTATCCGGCTACACTTATTTGTGGTATTTAAGTAATTTCTTTTAACTGTTTGTGTGCTGAAATTACACATACTTTTAATGAGGCTAAGTTCACAAGCATCATATTTGCTTTCAACGTGAAATATTGACATGTCTCTAAGCGACTTTGTGAATGACCTAATTATGTATACAATATTTACTGCAACAATGACCTCGATCACTTACTTCTGTTTTACACATTTATACGCTGGATTTTTATCTTTTTTACTAAATTAAATGGAAAACTTTTACACGATTGTGGTTGGAGAAATTGTTGTTAATTGAGTCATCAAAAATTCAAACAGAAACTGAATGTGTAACAAAATTATTTCTATAATATATTTGCTATTCATTGGGTTGGAACTAAAGCGATTATTAATTTGATGTGCTATTGTATAAATTCATTCATAATTGTACTGGCCTTGTGTTGGTACATGGGCTCTCCATTTTGAAACCAAATTTAGTCTAATAAATTAAGTTTTTTTCAAATATACAAATAATTTTCTTTTTCCTAACAATGTTCCACTGTCGTCAGTACAAGCCTAAATAGATCCACAGATTTTGTTTAGAACTTTTCTGTTGAAAGCTGCAACAACCTCTCATCTAAAGTAGAAATTGTCCAGGCTTTTGCCAGGCGCTATTTTCAAAAAAATTAATGTTGAGAAATTTGCGAAGCTTGGTTGTCGTTCTTCGAGAGAATACTCCACTTCTCAATTGCTTACTAAGCTCAAAGTATCTACTATTGTACTTGTTAGTAAGAGTGCTCTTAGGCATAATCTGTGAGACGAAGTTACTACTGGCGTTATTTTTGGTTCCAAGAGAGACAAAGTATTACAATATATCCCCAATTTAGACTGCACCCATGGAGTTACATAGTTTTGCATTAAGCTCTTATCAATTTGTAGATCTTTTTTTCTAGATCTTTTTCAAGCTTGAATCATTTCGCAGAAAATTATAGCACACCTTTCAACAATTACGTCTTTGGAAATGCGAAAGAAATGGAAATGGAATTACAGTATTTTTTACGTTTATTTCAATGTTTTATTTAATATGTCATTCTTTGTTTATGGGAGGTGACGTAGCTCAGTAGTTAGTGTGTTGGTCTTCTGATCTGTAGGTCGTGGTTCAATCCCCGGCTCATGCATAACAAATTTAATATCGAAAAGATTTTTCTTTCGAACGGTAACCACCTGTCGGCAAGCAATTGGCAATTCTTCCGACAGTAACAATTTTCCATGAAAAAAAGCTTCTAAAAGAACTCTGTGACAAAACTCAGAAAAAGTGATATCACAAAGGTTCTGCCGTTCGGGACCGGCTAAAATAAGTAGGTCCCTTCTAATACTATCCAAAAAATTTAACACGCACAACAGTAATGGAAGAGAAGCTCGGTCAATGAGCCCTTTGGGTCTTTAAGTGTCACATATTTATTTTTTTTATTCTTTGTTTATAATTTATTATCATTTAAACAGTAACTTCAGAATAATTCTTTCATGCAATAGAAGCCAAGGTCCAAATAAGTAAACAAATTTTCTGAGTGATTTCTAAAATCTTCTCCTGATGCAAATTTCTTATCACAAATGATAAAAAAAGATAATAATCTGGGCCCATACTGTAAGGTGGATGCATCAGATGGGTCAATATAGACGTGGACTGAGGTTCAGACAATTTCTGGTCAATCGCTAGCTTCAAACTAGCTAGTTCAACTGTTGAGGATAAAGGTTCGTGTTTAGTGTTAAGCAGTTAGAGAAGCTCTGTGACAAAGCTTAGAAAAATTGATGTCACAAGGGATCTGCCGTTTGACACCGACTAATATAAGTAGATCCATTCTAATACTGTCCAAAATTTAACACGAACAACAGTGCTGAAATAGGAGCTCGGCCAAAGGGCACATCGGGGCCTATAAGTGCAATAAATTATATTTTTTTATTAAGTGTTTGGCCAGATGATTTCATTCCAGTATCGCCAAATGTAATTTGATCAATAAGAATTTTTGCGTTGATTCGTGTGGGACCCATATATTAAGCTTTTGTAAATGTCATTGCTTAATATCGATTTGTGGTTATATTCCCAGCTTCAAATTTTATGAAATAGTAACACTAAATATCAACTTGTATAACCGAAGCTTTTTGCTGCAGATAGTAAGAGGAAATTTTCAAAATATATTGTATTTAAAGTAAAAGTTTTAATCAGAGGTCTTTAGCTTCTATTTATGTAAGTATGGAGTTAAACATTATGCATGTAGGTTAGTAATTTAAAAATATAATAAATCGAATTTCTTAAATTATGTAATTAAAAAAAAAAAAACAAACAATATTTATCTGTTTATTTATATGTTCTACTACGGTAAAATCAAAAAGAAACCATTTTCCATCTTGTTGGCTTTAAAATTATATATTTCATGTAGATATCCTTCAGAATATATCGCTTTAAGATTTATTATATTTTAATAAACTTATTTAGTAACGATTATATTATAATAATGCTGATGATTATGATGACGACGGATGGCCTACTGACAGCAATATATAATGCCCTCTTGACCTCGAATTCTTAAATACTATGCTCGTACGAAAAATGTTCGTATTCACCTTGAAAATGTAAGAACACATGCACAAAAAATTACAGCTACAACAGTTGAACAGATGAATCAAAAAAAAAAAAACAATAATAATTGGTTGACGCCATCATTTAGTCTGCTAGTCAGTCACTCAACCAGCTCGTCAGTCAGGCATTTACAGAAAGAGCCAATGTTGACCGCTATGAACCATTGCGAGGGTGTTGGCAACAATAAGTTTTGTGGCGTGATCATCGAAAGGCATATTCTGTACGTGTATCGTTGCACACAGTTTCACATACATACGCATTTAAATAAATAAATAAAATAAGCAGATATCAGACGGCAACAAATAAGAAAAATAAGAAATAATAATAAAAGAAAAAAAAAAAAAAACAAAAACAAAAACATTGGTAAATTTTGAAAAATGCGTAAGTGTTGAAAGCAAAAATTTTGAAAAACGAATAATAAATAAAAGAAGCATATAAAAAAAAAAAGAAGCATATACGAGTACATATATGACTTGCCTTCACCCAATAAGAAAGAAAATGCGAAAATAAGAGAGAAAGCACGAAAGAAATTTGTATAGTTTATTTTCATTTTCATTAGTTTTTTTTTGTTTTGTTTTTTTTTTGTTTTTATTTTTTTTTTGTTAGTAACATGCGTGCTATAAAAGCAAATATTTAATTTATATTAAGAGGAATGTTAAAAACAATTAAAAATTATAATGCAATTTCATGACTTTTTCCGCTTTTGATGTGGTTTTATAATTTCCGCATTTTTACATTTTTATATTGTACAAAAGAGGGGATTCCAATATGGATTGTTAGAATTTAATTTTATATTTTTGTTCGAAATGTCATTTGCTTTGACAATCAGAAGGATGGTAAAAGTTTCACCACTAGGAATAACTATTTAACAGCATATTTTCAAAGCGCAACGCTCAAGAAATATATGTGCCGTAATAATAAAACTATTACAGCTCTGAGCTCCTAGTCAATGGACCGATGATGTCGATTTTATGCCTTTACTCTTGGATTTGAATTTACATCCGCATAAGGTCTAACTAGTTCAAGAACTAAAGCCAATGGATCAATCGCAACAATCTAGATTTGTTAATTGAACGAATGAACCGAAAAAAAAAACAGTCGATGATATTCTTTCAAAGAAAATCTTTGAAAGTGATTACCATAAAGTAATCAATAAAGCCCACCAGTCCTTTGACGGCTCTACGTTCTATAGTTCTTGCTTGATAACCCTTTTGTAATTATTTTATTTCATATTTTTATTTTCATTTATAGAATATTTGTGGTAATATTGTGCCACCATTTTTTTTTTAATATCATTAAAACCATTTTCATTTATATTATTTCACTTCCGACAATACACACAAAATTAAGTGAAAACACGTTGTAAATAAATTTTGAAACTGATTAATTTTCATAGATATAGAAAAAAAAAAAAAAATAATAAAATAAAATAAAATCATTAAACTATATAATATCGTAGATTGTATAAAATATAGATCAAATAGAATCCTATGAACCCCAAGCATAAGTTAAAATGCAGTTTTATTAGTTTCAAAAGTATTTCCTATGACGTTTCGCATCAACTATTCCTCGAAGATAACATGACTTTATTATGAATAACCACGTAGATATTTTGTTGCTGCTGTGATTGACTGCGGGATATTTTAGGGATATGTGATACTAAATCGTATGTACTTGGGGAAGTAAATGGAAATTTATATCTACAAAATGTAGAAACTAATTATATAATTTAATACAAAAAATGTAACGAGCAACTGAATGAACTTAAGTCGATTAGAGATCGTCTTAAAACTTAATTGACTCGGCTGAACTTAAAAATATACTCTATCATTTGGGATCTGTATGAAAAATAGATGGATGTCCATGTTCTGAATGAAATAAAATAGTAAGAGTAGCACTCATATTTTTCATTGAATTTTTCATTTAAACCAAAAATAAGCTTGGTCGCAGGAAAATACTTTTTCACATCAGAAAATTCAAAAATTTCCAACTACTCCAGAATCCAATAAGTATACGATTTCAGTGGTATTGGAGCTTCATTTATTGTATTAATAAGATCTTATACGTTCAACTCTTTTCACAGAAATGGATTCACTCATCTGTAGGACGACAAAAGTGCTGTGGCCCACACTAAGTAAGAAATGCTCGCATAAACTCACTGACCTTAACAGAAAGGATATCTCAACCTATGTTGGAGTGGTTACCGACCACTACCTCATAGGACTTCACGCAGCGAGAATGAGGAGAGGAACTTGAGACCGTCTCACATCTGCTGGGTACCTGCCCTGATTTGTGCAAAAGTCGCAAAAAATTGGGATATTACCAGTTGAATGACTTAGCTCCCTTATCAGTGGTTGATATTAGCAACCTCCTAAATTTCGTCAAAAGTTTTAGTTGGTTCGACGTAGTAGAGTAGGAATATTCGTGTGGTACCACAATGGGCCTTTCTCTGGCCTACGTGTGCCCTCTTTTTGAGAGGGCAGCCACTCTAACCTAACCTAACCTAACGTTAGTTGCAGAAAACAAATTGGAGGACTTTAAATGCTTTCTCAACGTGCCTACCAGGCAGGTGGCAGACAAGCAGATAGACTGATAGATGAACGGATATATTATTTAAATCGCTTATGGAAGAGATGCTGATCAAACATGTAAAAAATAAAAAAATTAATATGTGGCACTTAAAGCCTCGAAGTGCTCTTTGGCCGAGGTTCTCTTCCATTACTGTTGTGCGTGGACAGTATTAGAAGTGACATACTTATTTTAGCCGGTTCCGAATGGCAGAACCCTTGTGACATCACTTTTTCTGAGCCTTGTCACAGAGTTTTTTAGAAGGTTTTTCATGACAAATTGTTACTGCCGGAAGAATTACTGAGCTACAGCACCCACATCAAACATCTGATCAAACTCAATATGCTCAAACATTTGGGTGTAGAATATAAAGATTATATTCAAAAATATCTATGAAAATATTATCTACAAATGGTTAGCCCTGAAGTTGAAAAATGTTAAACTACATCTAAGATACTTTGTGTATTCATATTGCGAGAGTATTATTAAAAATAGGTTGACCAAAGGCCGAATACTCTGATTCAAAAGATATTTTGAACTAAAGTATATTTACTAAGTTGTAAAAATTTGGAAAAAATTTAAATATTTCATAAAAGCCTAAAATCTCTTGTTTAAGAGAATGGTTGATTGTTGCTGTGCCTGAACAACTAACTTAACAAGAATGCGTTGTCGCAAATCAAAAGTGGAAATTTACATTGTTACATTGTAAGTAAGAAACTTTTTCGCTCACATGCGTTTACGCGAGGTTTAATCTGAAATCCCAGATAGGAATCTTGCATCGACTGTGTCCAATTCATTAAGGCTTCCTCTGAAAGATAAGAATTAAGGTTTATAACGGCAAACAATGTTGAAAATTGTGCAAAAATAGGGAAACGTTACAAAAAGAGTTTTTGTGACAAAATTTTGAAAATAGTGATGTCAATGACAGGTATGTTATTCATAGTATGTATGTTAATAATATAGTATATTCAAGGATTTCAATTTAAGTCATACGAGTAAAATCATGCTAAGTGTATATATATATATAGCGAAGTATATTTCTATATTATTTGGTTACGAATTTTTCTTCTCCTCTATTTATTAAATCTCTGATTTTTGATATTTTCCATAAGAAATTGGCGCAAACATTTTCGAAGGAATTCAAAGTGCTCCAGTTGGTCTTTCTGTGACTTAAACATGGCAAATATCACGACAAGATTTGAGCATTCATTCATATAAGACATAATCGAAATAAAAAATGAAGCCATAAGATCACGAATATCGCTCTATGTTCGTTGGTTGGCTTATGGAATTGGAATATACATATATAAATTCTGGTGAAATCATTTATCTTTGGCGTTATCTTAGAGTTCCTATTACAACGGAAGAAGCACAGTGTTTGATAGATTTAGGCCAGGCGGAGTACTTGGCATCATACGTCTTTTGGATCAAGAATAATTATACGATGTCTCCCAATAATGACCCGTATTTGGATGTATTTTTTTTTTGGCCTGATTTTGTACAATTTACTGATTTTCCAGTATTAATGAAATAAGTGATTTTAAATTAAAGTAAAGTGAAAGGAACCGAAATAAAGTGAAGACTTAAAAGCGCAAGTATAATTAACCCTGTTTTCTTTTCAGCTAACCGGTGTTATAGTCCCGAAAGGACTCAGAACACTTAGGAGCTTGGGTTTAGGTGTGAATCCCATGTATTATACCTTTGAGTCTAGCCGTTAAGTATTTAGTAAGTGTTGTGGAAAAGTAATACACAACAATATCCTCCAAACCCGATACTCAAAAGAGGCTGAATGAAAAACATAAATGGATAAGAAAAACGCCAGATAATGTTCTAGAAAAATATTCCCCGGTGGAAAATAGTGGGAGAACGGAGAATAACAAACTACTGTTAGCCTTTTGTTTCCGAGATAAACATCTTCAGACATCTCCCTTTTTCGTGAAAAAATCTAACCTTGAGGAATAAAACGGTCTTCAACCGGGCATCCCATCTCTCTCTTTTTAACAAGCCTATGCTGATCAGGATCAAAACATTTTTTCTAATTTTGCAACACAGTGTTATTTGTGTAATTAAGAAAAGAACAACAGTGAACAGTAGTAAACCGAACAACGGAGGTCATGTGATATGTAGTGAATTTATTTTATTTCATGATGACATTGGAGAATTCGCTGAATTGGAAAGATAGCGTCCCTGCGTCCTGGACAATACTGACCTTGTCTATCTTGGAAAATTAATAACATTTCATTATGTATATTCTTGCATGTGACGCTGAATGAACTGAACACTGAAAGAAGGCATCAATACTATGAAGATGTTGCATTAAGACCCAGCTAGAGGACATCAATGGAAAAGAAGACCTAAATGCTAATTGATGGGTAATAATTGACCCATCAATTTGCATTTAGGTCGAACAATTGTCAGCACTTGGAATTTCTATGTAGCATCAGCGAGTGAAGAAGAGAGACGACCGACGATGTATTTTATATTCAAGCAAAATAGCTTGTACTGTAGCTCGTTTCTGTAACTCTAGTAGAGAATATGACGTCAGAGTGACCTCATTTTCTACTATTGTGTAATGAAGTAGAGAATTACTCCATTGAGTTACAGGAAGCAGCTACTAGTCAAATAAGTAAGTAAGTAAACACTCGTAGCTCATTGAATCCAAGGAATCTTTAAAATTAGTTTCAATGTTTCTAAAAGCATAAAACACAGTTTAATCGGTAATGTATTAGCCTACTGAGTGATTTTTTTTTTTGAAATTTCAAAAAAAAGTATTTAAAAGCTTTTTAACCCATCAAAAGTACTGAATGTAGTTCATGGAATTCTACAAAAATATTGTTAAAGAAATTTAATAGGATAATAAGAAATTATAATCATCTGTAAGATTGCAATAAGACGTTATATATTCAACACATTCAATTATGTATATTAAAAAAGTTTACAAAGTTTTAGAAAAGCTTTGTTCATTAAATTGTGCAATAGTTACTAACTCCAAAAGAAAAAAAATTCGAAATGAAATCACAGTATGAAAAATTTACAGTAGGTTGGCAATGACAATCGCTAAAATGGGGTGAAATAACAACATGGAACAAATTGCAAAATTGAAAAAATAGTTTAATATTGTAGTTGTAATAATATCTACATAGTATTGTAGTACAGAATACGAATATATGCCATAGCAAACGGATATGAAAATGCTACATATATGAAGTTGTAAAATACAAGTACTACATACATACCATACCTTTACCAATATGCCTACATTGTGTTTATTTGCGTGGGATATGCAAATGAATGAATCAACACAATAGTGAATACATTTGTAAAAGTACAAGTAGTAAGGCATTTGGAATTTCTATCAACGTGTGAGATTACTTTTATATGCTCGAATGTGTGAATTGAGTGTGATTTGAAATATTCATTCAAATATCGTAAAAAAATGAAATAAACAACAATAAAAGGATATGTCCATTTGCACCACCTTTTGTCGTTGGGCCTAACATGTTACATATATCTGTTACGAATCATTTGTTTCAGTATTTTCTTATACATACAAGGGTATACGATGTACTATATGTATATTGTTTTTGTGCAAGCGCATAATGTACGGAATGTAGTCCCTTTTCGTCTAAAGAATTTTAATTTTGGAATAATTTGTTTTCAGTGATGCCATTGATTTGCTGAAACTTTCGAACAATAGCTTAAATTATTTACTTCTAATGTGTAGTAATAATACTCGTATAAAGAAAAATCAGAAACAAAGAAAAGAGAATAGAACAAAGTCAAATGGAACAAGAGAAATATTTTTGGCACTAAGTTTTTTCAATTCTTCTTCTTCTTTTGATTTTAGGATTTATTTCCGTATATTGTTGTTGTTGTTTTATTTGTCAGTTTTATTACAGTGTCGTTTTTCCTTTTAGCTATTATTGCTGTTGTTTTATTTTGATGTATTCACTAGATTTATTTTATATCTTATTTTACATTTACTTAAATTATATGTTAATGATGTACAAGAGTCGTTTTCGAATTGTTGGCAATTGGTTTGTCGCTAGTATTTTATTCTCTTTTTTATGATTACATTGATTTTCGTTATTTTTTTGTGTTTTTTTCGTTTTTTTTCCCCCTAACAATTATTACCCCACATTGTAACCTTGATCAAATCATTTGAACACGTGACTTGGCATTTAAATTATCTGTATTATGTAGCTATCAGCAATATATGTTTATTTAATATGAATTTTATTTTTATCTTAAAATGTCTTTCTTTTGTCAAATAAATGAAATAGTTTACTTTATTCATTTATGTATGTATTTATATGAACGTATGTTCTAATCATTATTTATTTGCATAGACATTTGACATACATTTGTATAAATTTAATGACTTGGGATAATCATTAAAAAGATTAAAAAAAAAAAAAAAGATTTAAAACAAATTTTGAAACATTGACTCATTTATAGATAGTGTATATATGCAAAGGGTGTTTGTTATGTGCCAATATGAAGTATATACCTAATAATTTCTTTATGGGATTCATTAAGCCCATTTAAAGTGGAAAGGAAGGAACTTTTGACAGCGCTATTAGATCGACCAATGACTTAATGCGATGGAAGCGCCAGTCGAAGGGAAATTTGTACCATACAAAGAGTGTACTTCGAAAGAACATGATGAAATCGGTCAGCTATACCTTCAAAATAAGTTCTCAATCACGGAAACTAAACTTGCGTTTTGTAAAACAATATTAAGTTAAAATTACTGCAGGTGATAACACTGTAAGGCGTTTTATAAACAAATTTTGTGAGCTCCGGTAGTCTTAGTAATGCTAAGCACCCATCCAGAGGACGAACAAAATGTTCCGCTGAAAATATTAACAGTACTGACGAGGCTCCGACGACTTAGGAATTAGACATTTCTCGAACTGCTCTTCGAAACACAATTCGTAGCGATTTGAAGGTGCGTCCATACAGTCAATTTATTGCGACTAATGTTTCCAGGGCGGTTCATGGTGATTTTGACTAACATAAGTTGTGATATCGCCGCTATATCGGTCGAATCATTGGCCAAAAAGCTAATGGTTTATACATTTGGTGCATGTGATGATAGGTGGGTGGAGGGTTTAAGTAGGTTTAGGAAAAAAATTGAGAAGCAAAACGATCTCTGTAGGTAAACTGTAGTAGAAATATAAATTTTGTGGGGCAGCCTCCTTAACCGTTGGGAAAGAGCGGTAAATGTGCTCCAAAAAATCTTTTGGGGAACAACTTTTGAAGGTCAGTCATACATTTGATCCATAAAAGAAGTCACTTCCGGGCAATTATGATGATATTGATCGATTTTCGTTTTAAAAAATTCAGAAAATGCCTAGAAAATTGCAAAAAATACTTTCCTTGTTGTCTTTCAATCTATCCAATAATTCATATCAATCATTGTTTCCCCATTGTTTCGATAAGTAAGTAACATCTCTGTACAGTAGAAAAAAAAAAAACGAAAGTACTTGGCAACACTAAACTTAGATACCACCTTGTTGTTGTTTGGTAATATATTTATCGGTGCCAGTTAAGTATAAATGTCGAATAAAATACAGCTGTTGATGAGAAAAAGATTACATCTAAACTTAACAGTATAATTTGCTATGCATCGTTTAGAAAAATGGAGTTTATTGAAATACGCATTCGAAGGAGAACGATTATCGATTGAGAGGCTCAAAATAAATATTCATGTTGATTTATGTATTGTCTATGTCAAATTCAAGAGATAAGGGACTGAAGGGACATAATCGGTTTTATGTTTTGAAATTTTCACAGCATCGCGGAGGAACATACAATATGCTAGCGGAAAACTAAATGTGAGACAACGAAAAACGAACTATAATTTCGTTTATGTGTTTTTTTAAGGTAAGGCGATATATAGATATATTGAAAATTTGATTATCAACAATTGGGCTCAAGTTCATTAAAAATTTGAACTGTCGAAACGGTGTTGTTATAGTTTTAATTTACATTTTTCATTGATGGCAGTATCAAAATTGTTTGTTTATCTGTAGACTTTGTGAATTTTCTCAATAAATTTAGATCCAATTTTCTATTTTTCTAAATGGGTGTTCATTAAGGGCATCATTAATTAATTAAAGCATTTGGCGATTATATAAATTTAGAGTTAAAACTAACAAACTTTTTAAAAATCACCTTATATTTGTTGTTGATTTTATATGAGCAATATTTATTTTTGTAAAAAAAAAAAATAGTAAAGAATACTAAAAATTTAAACTTTATTAAAAATGCTTATATATGGTGTATAAATTGTACTTATGATAAACTTAAAATACAAACAATCATAAAACAGTTTAAAGTACATAAAAATATATATATAGTATATATTAACTATATATTAAGTGCTTATCAATTTGTACTTGCAGTATCACAACAAATATATAAGTGCGATATTTATAGAAAGGCAAAAGAATAATATCGACAATTGAAATATGGTGCGAGTATTGATAAAGATAAATACATACGTACGTATATTGGTTGTACATAATTAAGTATTTATGATTGTATTAAGAAATAGTCGACAAACTTCTTGGAAAACTTATTAGTATCAGTTCTTACATAGTCGTTATTCTTGTACCACCACCATGTACCACCCCATAGACGTAAACAAACGACTTAAGAGTAATTGAGACTAAGCTAAATATATTTTGTTATAGTAGTTATGGCACGCCTTCATAAATATTATGTATAATAGGCAAATATGTATATGGCCAGAAGAAATATTTCATAATTGAATATATAGTATGTAATACATATTGCTAATTCATTTATGTATATTCTAAATGTAGTAAGGCTTTTAATTAAATTAAAAATTAATAATATTTTGCGACAGCGTCTATTGACATTTTTGCTTATCAAAGAAATTATAATATATCTTTTCAGCATATGACATATGCGTCTTTGTTGTTTTTATTTTTATCAATACCTTAGATAATACTAAAGTAGTATGTATTAATATGTAGAACTTACCCCCTTCGGGCTCTGAGTCATCTATATAAATCATATTGCTTTTGACAATTCGATGTTCACGCAAACGAGTACCTATTTTGAGGCCGTTAAATTTCGCGAATACACAAACACGTTTACTTAATAATAAATAACTAATGCGATTAACAAAATTTAATTTAATTAAAATATTTTCTATGGAATATTATTTTGATACACAATATTTTTTGCTAATGGTTTCGTATTATTTTCTATTATTTCACTATAATGAAACCAAATGACAAAATAGCACTGTAAAATTATTTTATTTGTAATTTAATATTTTTTTTTTTCAATTTTTCAAATACATACATACATATACTTGTATTTTAAATTTACTTTAAAATTCACCGATTTTGAAAATATTTTTTGGAATTATTGTATGTGTATAACTATTTCATTTATTTTTTTGCTTAGTATGATTTGGTTTCAAAATTAAATTTTTATTATTTTCCACAGATTTTCTTTTTTTTTACACCAAAAAATCACAAAAAAATTTGAATTTTTCATATATTTTTCATGAAAAAATATTTCACAGCAATCACAAAATATAATTTTCTTCTTCCAACATGTACTACTACTAAGTATCAACAGCAGTTTTGTTAACGCGAACGTGTTATTTGTTACTGGTCGCGTCGTTGTTGTCGTATATTTTTGCCTTCTCTTTTTTTCCGTTTGTTTGTTTTTTTTTTTTTTGTGGCGGGCGATTTTTGTTTGTTTGTTTTTATTCTCTTTTTTGTATGATATTTTTATTTTAGTTTTACTGAATTGCGCTCATTTTGCGTCTGTGTGTGTTCCTTTTGGCTAGTTGGTTTGCTTTCTGTTTATGGTTCTCCGTATGCATGTGTATAGTTGAAGCGTTGTTTTGCAGTAGCAGCAACAGTAGCAGCAACAGTATATAAAAACAGCATTCATAGCACTAAGGCACTAAACGACAATATGATTTGCTTTGAATACCGCAAAATATCTAAAAATAAATAAAAGATACAAAATGAAAATCATTAACGAAAAGCTTACACATACATATGCATAAATACGACTATTTATGTGTATGTATTAGTAAAGGGAGAGCCAACCGAAAGAGTTAAATTGAGAAATAAGCGAATGCGTGAAAGAATGAAGAAGAATTATAATTTTGCACGGTCTTCAACGACTTATTTTCACCATGGGCCCGCATAGGGGTGAGCATGTTTGCCAGAATTAGATCACCCAATAAAATATGGACCCGTGGACCATGCTCAGTTGTCTGACAGTCATTTTAAAGAATATGCTGGAATTTCTTGAGTAGATTAGAGAAGTGATTTTGTTAGGCAGATGATGAAGATGTTGAAGAAGCAGTGGCGAGCCTAAATTTTGGAATACCTCGATCATATACACCTTGATTGTTCTGTGTGGGAAAATTATTGATGTCCGTACTTTTGGATTTTGTGCAAAATTGCTAAAAGAAGTTGTGGGGAGTCATTATTTTATAATACCTCGATCATATACACCTTGATTGCTCTGTGTGGACGATATTTTGATGTCCGTACACTTGGATTTTAAACATTTTTTTAATCAACTCAAAAGCTAATGATGGCTTAGGGTTTAGGTTACTGTGGCTGCCCGCTCTGGCTCTGAGAGGACACACTTAGGCTACTTAGCTCCATTGTGATATCACCGAGCTTCTCTTCCAATACTTCCAATTGTATTTATATTAGCCGGTTCCGAACGGCAGAACCTTTGTGACATCACTTTATCTTAATTTTGTCCCATAGCTCTTTTTAGAAGCATTTTTGGCAAATTGTTACTGCCGACACGTAGTTGGACTGGTAGCAGAAAATTTCACCTGGCACTTAGGAAAGTGTTGCCAATTATACCAAAATTTCATGTGATTACAAGTATCCAATATACCTTCGGTTTTGAGTGTAGGGCATATAATAGCGAAAATGCGAGTTATACATAGAAAGAACTGCAAAAAATTAGCTTCTATAGAAGAAATATTAATACATTCTGGGATACATAATATTGACATCAGAATAATAAAAAATTGAAGTAGATTAACTTTGGTATTACCGAAGCTACAATAACCTACAATATCTCGGATAGTAATCATATATGTTACACAGTTTCAATAAAATATACTTTTGTACTAGAGGTAGACGTAGTTTTCATTCCATATCACCCATTTCCTAGCATGATCGTTTCCTGATAAGAAGAAAGTCATATCTGCCGAGCTTCAGTCCTATAATTTCAAATGTTTATGTGCAAAGTCAAGAGAGATACATTCGAAAACTAATTTTTGGATGGCTGGTAGGTGTGGTTTTATCCAATTTCACCTAAAATATATTCAAAGTCGCTGATTTATTAGCGTATGTTATCATTTGTAGCAAGTTTGTGCCCTATTTATATGATTATTGGCCGCAAATGCGAAAATATTTATTCGATAACATACTTTTGTAGGGAATGTAACGCCAATTCTCGAATTTGTTTATTCATTAGTAAATATAATCTTACTCGTAGGTATCCAAGTTTCGCTCCATAGATTAACACCTACCTAATGAGAATTATATTAACGTTCTTTGATGACAAATACATCGTAAAATGATAAAAATCAAATGCAGACTTTGTGCCGACTCTGGCTCATTGCAAATATTTATATATTTCGCTGATAAACTACAACACTATATAATTTCTTATCAAACGACATTGAAAGAGAAGGCAGGAGCATGCTACAATAGGTGGTATAGCTTCAGTTTGAAAAGATATTCACAAATATCAAAGGTCTGCTGATATCGATACAAGATCTAGCGATAGAGATGAGAACTATCTGCATGGTAGAGGTAAATATCCACTCCCAACCGATAATTGGTGAAAGCGTGGCATACACGATAAGATTCTTAATGGCTGCCTTGTCATATGCCTAATGATCTGTATGGCAAAGTTTTAAAATGTGGGCAAAGTTTTATACAAAGAATAAAAGCGAAAAAGTATGATATCTTATTGAGTATGGAAATCGAATCATTAATTCGACAAGGACAAAGAGGAATGTATTTTATATGGGAATATTAATATATTGACTGATAGAAGAATTTCTTAAGCGAAATGTATTTTCCGCTACAGCTAATTTCCCATTAGTTATCAGTACCCCATATACGTATAGATAGAAATATTTATAAACTTGTGTGCGTAAAAACCTCGTATTTGCGTATATATGAATTTGATATATGCACTTTGTTTTTTTGCTACTTGTTGGTCTTCTACTCGTTGCTCTTATTCGAATTAATATAAAAACTTTTATGATTTTTATTTGTGAAATATTTATTATAATTAAATTTTTGTGGGTGCCGTAGCTCAGTGGTTAGTGTGTTCGCCTTCTGATCTGTAGGTCGTGGTTCAATACCCGGCTGATGCATAACAAATTTAATATCGAAAAGATTTTTCTTTCGAACGGTACCCACCTGTCGGCAAGCAATTGGCAATTTTTCCGACAGTAACAACTTGCCATGAAAAAGCTTCTAAAAAGAACTCTGTGACAAAGCTCAGAAAAAGTGATGTCACAAGTGTTCTGCCGTTCGGAACCGGCTAAAATAAGTAGGTCCATTCTAATACTGTCCAAATTTAAGACGCACAACAGTAATGGAAGAGAAGCTCGGCCAATGAGCCCTTTGGGGCTTCAAGTGCCACATATTTATTTTTTTTATTTTTAAATTTTTGCCAATTTAAATAATGTTTCTAATAAAAATTGTAAAATTTATATCAAATACATATTTTAGACGATCTTCATTACATTTTTTCTTTGAAATTAATAAAAATGCAAAAAAAAACTTATCATTTTAAATAAAATTTATAACCAAATATTGTAAAATCGCAAAATGATAAGTTCAAGCGAACTTATAAATCTTATCGTATAGGTTGGTGTATGCTAACAATATTATTTAAAAATAATTAAATGACGCATTCGATGGAAATTGATAGTAACAAAATGATATGAGAAATATAGGTAATGGTGTCTGTCTGATTGATAATTTAATTTTGTGTTAATATTTCATTGGAATTGTAATAATTAAATTACGATGAAAAGAAGATATTGTAGCATTGTCACATTTTTTTACAAATTTATAAAGTATGAGTATAATGAACCTGCATCTATTTTTATATAAGGTATAGATAGCTATTATGATATTATGTTATTGAAAAATTCCAACCCTTCGATTTCGTTGTTGGTTTCGTGCAACTAACTAATTATAATACGTTTCATGTAATCTGATTGCGATTTTGACTAAAAGGTTTTGATATCATGTATATATATATATATATATATATATATATATATATATATATATATATATATATATATATATATATATATATATATATATATAGAATACAATATATTTGCATATGCGTAATGGGCCTGTGTGACCTTAGAAAAATTTCAAGGTTAAAATCATATCAATTAAAGTTATTGGATATCTTTGTTTTGGGGTTGTAGTATGTTATGAGTTAGATTAATTGAATCTGTTCATATAAAAATATATGTGGATAATTTGTCTACGTCCGCATCAGACCTATCTTCACATATTTCGTAATACGATAAGTTTTACATATTAAGCATAACCGCAAATAGCATTTTTGGACTTGTTTTTTCATCGTTAACCTTTAGAATTATTAGTTGAGATTATCTAAATTTAAAAATAAGCAACATATATGCTACTAGATGTCCAGAGTGTACTAATCGTATGGAGGAAACACTTCTGCAGTGGAGGAGATTGCCCGATAACCCCAATTACAGATGATGGTGTTGATGTTCACCCACCCGACTATGACGAGGTTGAAACGGCCATTTTAAGGCTGAAGAACAACAAAGCTGCAGGTACTGATGGCCAGCCTGCCGAGTTGTTTAAGATCGGAGGCGATGAGATTCTCACCTGAATGCACCAGCCAGTTGAAGCCTATGCTCAACAACCTGATTGGACCTTATCAGTGTGGCTTCAGACCTGGTAAATCCACCATCGATCAGATTTTCACACTGCGCCAAATCCTGGAGAAGACCCAAGAAAAACAGATCGACACACACCACCTATTTGTTGATTATAAAGCCGCTTTCGACAGTCCGGTAAGGGATTACCTCTACGCAACAATGTCTGAGTTCGGTATTCCTGCAAAGCTCATTCGACTTTGTAGAATGACACTGCATAACTCCCGTTGTGCAGTGAAAATTGGGAAGGACCTCTCCGCACCGTTTAATACCGAACGTGGTTTCAGACAAGGTGATTCGTTATCATGCGACTTCTTCAATCTTATTATGGAGCAAATAATACGAGCTGCTGATCTACGACATAATGGCACTATCTTTAACAAAAGTGTCATGCTGTTAGCGTTTGCCGACGATATTGACATAATCGGCATGAACACGCGAGCAGTCAGTGCAGCATTCTCAGAGTTGGAAAGAGAGTCGCGTCGGATGGGTCTCACGGTGAACGAGGGCAAGACGAAGTATCTAGTGTCAACAAACAAGGAGTCCCGGCGTCTTGGACAGGACGTCACTGTTGACAACTACGCTTTTGAAGTAGTAAGGGATTTTGTCTATCTTGGAACCAGTATTAACAGCAGTAATGACGTCAGCCTGGAGATATTGCAAAGGATCAATCTTGCAAACAGGTGCTACTTTGGCTTAAGTAAGCAATTGAGAAGTCGATCCCTCTTTCGAAGAACGAAAGTACACTCTACAAGTCTCTCATCATGCCTGTCCTAACATATGGCGCTGAATCCTGGACAATTTCCACCTCCGATGAGCGAATGCTGGAGTTTTCGAGAGAAAAGTCCTACGCAAGATCTTTGGACCTATTTGCGTTGGTGGCGAGTACCGAATAAGGTACAACCATGAGCTGCACGAGCTGTATGCCGATATTGACATAGTAAAGCGCATCAAAATCCAGCGGCTGCGCTGGCTAGGTCATGTCGAGCGAATGGAAGAACACGGTCCAGCTAAGAAGGTGTTATATTCGGAACCCGCTGGAGGACAACGCAGAAGAGGAAGACCAAACCTCAGGTGGAAAGACCAAGTACTGGAGAACCTGACGGCGCTTGGAATTTCTAACTGGCGCCAGCTAGGGAAGAACAGAGATGGCTGGCGAAGCATGTTATTTTCGGCCTAAATCGATATTCGGTTGTTATGGCCACATAAGAAGAAGAATAGACGCTATATGAAAGGTTCCTTCAGTAGGAAGTTATGAGAACATATTATATTATTTCGTATATCATAAATACCTATTAATATATTGTAGCTTATATGACCTAATTCTAATAATAAGCACAATAAGAAAGAATACTCACACTCGTATACGAGTACAGACAAATAAGAAGAAAAACTGTTTAGCCTTGGAAAATTGTCTAAAATGGAACAAGCATTTTTCAGTTGCCTTTCCAGATGATTCAATTGTTATTGTTATTATTGAATAATCTAATTTTTAACACTTTTTTATGCTTGCTTGAAATTTATGCGATAGGAAGTTTACTCCATTTTTGCGCATGAATGCACTTACAACAACATCAACAATAATAATAAAAGCAACAACTACTAAAATTCAGTCACATAGTCTTTCGGAAGTAAGTGATTGCCAATATTTTCTTCCATATCCAGTTAAATGAAAACAAATTGACAAATGAGTTGTCCTACAAAGTGCTCAAGTTAATGCTTATGAAATATATATCTGTAAAAATGGAGTTAGCAATATTGGAGCATTTAAGGAGTAGGTATGATAAGTATGCATTGGATTGCCAACTAAGTAAGTGCCGATTTCACACATGGATGTTTCTGACTATACACATATTTTTGATACTTTTTGTCAATATTATGATTTGTTTCTTTTTGACATTGGTTAGCTGTCACATTTCCTTTGCTTAAGTTTGGGTTCAATTTGTATATGAACATATCGGCAATTTCTTCGTTGCCAACACAACATATAGAAGAAAAAAAGAAAAAACCTCTACTGATGTATTAAAGGGGAACATAAATATTATATGTGTCATGTACATTATAAAGTTTAAGCCTTTTAACATGAATTTCCATAAAAATCATTGAAGTAAAACGTCATTTTATGACGTTTTATTATGTAAGGACATTCACTTCTTTCGAAGGCTGCTTTATAATCGAGCAATAGACTTTTAGTATTGATTTATTATCCATCAGTTTTCTCTGGAATTGGGTGTAGTGAGAAAATTTTATTGACAGTGTATTTGTGAGGTTCAATAGGTACATTCGAATAGCGCAATCATGTGGCTCTGAATTGAGTTAAAAAAAAAAAGAGTAAAAATAAAATAAATAAAAATCAAAAGAATAAATAAAAATATTTTTTTCAGAGTGTAAAGCAGCTTCATTTTAAGTAGCTTTCTTAACAATTCAATTAATAAAAGCTACACGAAAAAATTGTGTATTTATTTTCCTGAGTTCCTGTTAGAATTAGTTGGAGCGGTCAAATTTCGGTTTCAGTGAATTTGAGAGCTCAGAGAAGTACACTCGTAAGGCACAATAAGGTTGCAGTGGTTTGGTCTTTAATATCACAGTACCATCCGTATCAAAGTTAAAATAATTTTTGGAGCATAAGGGAATCTCTCTTCTTAAATAGTTTTGTCAATAATTCAATATCTGAACGAAGTACTCACAAACTTTATATCAATTTAGAAATGTATTAGTTTAAAATTAATAAAAATAAAATTAATAATAATAAATTAATTGAATAAAATTAATATACTCACAAGGAAGAAGGAAGCAATCTATACTCTATAGGTTATATATAGTTTTTGTACACATTTTGGATATTAATTTAGGGCACTAATAATTTACAAAAAAAATTCAATAATTAAAGTTATTAATCGCTATTCAATCTAATTCTTATTCTAGAGTGCCAACACACTTTTTTTTTATTTACAATTTTCTGTTTTTCTATTCGTTTAATACATTGTACACATGTAATTAGGGTAGAGGTGGGATGTTTGAGCCATGTTTCGTTTTTTCTTTTGGACATAAATTCGCACTGGATGAAGACCTGTAGACGTTTGATATGATGTAGGAGAGATCAAGGTTGTGGCTATACTTCATTATTTTTCTAATATTGATATGTTTTGAATTTATGACACAATAATGATATTCAAATTTAAATATTATTGAAAACACTACTTGTAAGTGAATGGTTTTAATATTGACTGACTGATCGAGTGATATATAATAAATAAACTCTCTCTGTTTGAAACAAATTAAAAACAATAATGAGTCATTAGTCCTATGACATTTTAAGACTTATAGCATTGGTGATATCAAAATCGAAAAGCAGAGAAACAGCGAGCGATGACTCCAATCGCCCTTTGGTTCACATCATCCGATTGCACGCTACGGATTCGTATATATTCAAAGTGAGTCGAAAAGAATCAATCATTTGGAAAAATTCCTGACATTACTACGGATATTGCTACTCTTGAGCTATTGCTGCTACTAGTGTTGTTGTGCTTTTATTTCTCTCTACATATTTATGTTTTTGTGTGGCTGCGTATAAATTGATTTTTGTTAGAGGGCTTTTACATACTTCACTTTTCCATACACTTTTATCTGAATATATTCAACTATATGAAAAGCAATAATCGAATATATCTGATATTATAATATTGATTTAATGTACTGTAAAATATAGTGGGCAAAGTAGAGAGGGACACTTTTTTATGGTAACATTGTAATGAAACCATTATGAAGGACTAGAAATTGTATAAGTTAATAAACTAAAATCTAGGAAAAATATATTCAGCAGACTGAATTGAATATTAAATAAAGTCGATTTAAGCAATTACATATTATTATTATGCTGCAAGTTATGAGCATGCACGTGTATGTGAGAATTTTTATTGAGCATTATGAATATTATTGTTATATTATTTTGTATTTTATTGATTTCCTCGACTTGTCTGTTGTTCTTATTCTGCTTGTTATTCTTGTTATTGTTGCTGCTTTTGTTATCTTTCATAATTTTCTTTGCATTGATTTTCATTTGCATTTATGTACGCTTTCATTATGCTCATTTCTTTTGTCTCAATGGTAAAATCAGTCATGTAAACATTTCGTTGTAGTTTAATTTCGATTTTAAAATGAAATTTATGTTAAGGAAGTAGCAAGAAAAAAAAAATAATAATAAAAAAAAAATTACATATAATAATATTAATATACATACTCATATATGATTTAAATGTGGTAATTGTGAAATGAAAAATAAAAAATTAATTGAGTTATGTTTACTAACTTCGTAGGTATGCTTTTATTATCAATGCCTTTTCTGGGATTATGTATGATTTCTTGAGTCCCTAGAACTCCCAAATTTACGAGCTTTCCGTAAAAAGTTCGAAAACCAAAAACTAGTAGGGGTGTGAAGGGGCAAATAGCGTCACATAGAGGACAAAGTTTTAATATATATGTCCAGGAATCGCTACTGGATTGTTAAAATGTATATCGAAACTGAATTCATTTCTTTTTCCAATCATATCGTGGGAATTTATTTACCCTTATGTGGGAATTTTTAGAGAGCGCCTCAACAAAATTAGTCTTTTTACAAATTTCGATTTCTCCCATCCCCTGAAGCGGTAAACTATAGATATCAGCCACTAATTTCTCCTCCTCAGCATTTTCTCGAATATATTTATTTCTTGTCTTTTAGTATTGGAAGGACTATTCTGAAAAATAAACCCAAAACATCTTAAAATCTACGACCTTCATTAATTTTTTTCTCCCGAACATTTCCTCTAACAGACTTACCCCATATCTTCACTCCACCTCAAAGCGGCGACTCCCATACTAGTGAATTGATTTTGAAATTTTGGAGTCTCAATAATGTTCACAAATAAATTAAAATTTGCATTTTATTCACAACCGAAACATTTTCGAAGACTACTATCTCATACTTGCATAATGATATAATCTGATTAGTTGAATTGCAATCATAATAAGCTCAATTGATAGCAAATAATCTGTATTAATACTTTAATGTTACATATTCTATTATTACACATATAGGAGAGATTTGTAATCTTTAAAGAAGAATACATCTTCTAAATTTTTGCAATATTTGCTTACGATAAGAATGCCTGCTACAACAATAAAAATAAGCTCTGACTTTTCTACTTGCATTGTTTGTACATATTTATGCTTGTTTTGAGTTTTCTTATGAGCATTTCTATAACATAAACTCTAGATTTTTTTTTTACCTGAAGTAGTTAAGTGCTGCCATGAATTTCATGAGAGATTTATGCAAAATACGAATCCATAATATCAACAAATGCGCCAACAGCAATAACAGAAATAGAAGTACTACATAGAAGCAGCAATTGCAGCAGCTATTGTAAGTAGTATCAGCAATAAAACCAACAAGATCAAGAGCTTTGAAATTGAACAAAAACAGGAATAACAAAAAAAAAAAAAACAACAACAACAACCACTAGAATAATAGTAAATCCTCTAGATTGCATCTGTTGAATCAATGAAAATGCAGTCACATCAGCAAGGTATCATTCTTTGTGTGTAGTGGGATGGAAAATCGACTAAAAACAGGAGCAACAACCAGCAAAGGTAAACTTAAAAATGCAATTCCATGCAACACCAACAAGTGTGCAAGAGAAGTAGATTTTATAGACAGAAATATATTATATGCACTACATATATGTACGAGGACGGTCCCAAAACTACCCGACCTGCATATAGATGGCGACAGTAGTTTGAAAAAAATTACTTTGGTGAAAAGTGGCAACCTTATGAAACATAAGTTTTAAGTTTCAAGGCGCCACGTTGTTTAGTATTTTTTTTACAGACATCGAAAGTTAACGACCTCAGTGAATTTGTGAACATGGAAAAAATTGGTCACCGTTATGTAATTCAATACTTTCATTTGAAAGGTCTCAATCCAACGAATATTAAAGCCGAACTAGATTCTACTCTGAGGGGGTCTGCTCCTTCGTTTAAGACCATAAAATATTGGGTGGCAGAGTTTAAACGAGGTCGTGCGAGTTGCCAATACGAACACCGTAGTGGTCGACCAATTGAGGTGGCCACGCCAGAGACGGTTAAAAAAATCCATAAAATGGTATTGGATGATCATCCGGCTGAAGGTGTGTGAGCTAGGTGAAATTACAGGCATTTCAAAAAGTGCTAAACTTTTTATATTGACCGAAAATTTGGAGATGAAATAAGCTGTGTGCAAGATGGGTGTCGCGTTTGCTCACAATAGAACAAAAACAACATCGTGAAGATGTTTCTATAGAGTGTTTGGCGATGTTTCACAGAAAGAAAGCGATTAGCAACCATGGATGAGACATGGGACCACCACTTCACACCTGAGACAAAGGAGCAGTCAAAACAGTGGACTGAAAGGGGAGAATCGTGTCCAAAGAAGTCGAAGACAGTTCCATCTGCAAGCAATTTTATGGCGTCTGTTTTTTGGGATGCATTTGGGATAATTTTTATTGATTATCTTCTTTAAGTGATGTATTTAAAGAATAAAGGGCGCATTTGGCGAAAAAGAAAGCGTTGTTTCATGAAGAGAATGTACCAGTTCACATATCCGCTATTGCGATGGCCAAACAGATTCACAAATTCAGCTCTTTCGGATGATTTTCTATTTCCAAATTTGAAAAATTGGCTTGGTGGTAGAAGATTTGCACACAATGAAGAGATGGAGTCTGCGGTAGATGGCTATTTTAATGAGCTAGACAGTTCATACTATAAACAGGGTATCGAAGCTATAGCATATCGCTGAGAAAAGTGTATAGAGCTAAAAGGGGATTATGTTGAGAAATAAAGAAAAATGTTCCCAAATTTGTTGTGTTTTCTTTGTTAGGTCGGGTAGTTCTGGGACCGACTTCGTATACACTAGTAGTTTTGCATACATACTAATAGAGCAATATAACATTTCTCACATTTCTTTTATATAACTGTCTGCATATGTATTAGGGTGAGGACAACATGTATACGATTCCAAACACAATTAGCAAATGTTTGAATGTGAGATTTTTTCATTATTTTCTAAATGCCTATCATTTAAAAAATCGTTTACAACTGCACCTGATGATTTGCTCTCTCCCTCTCTCTCTCTCTAATTTGATAAATAAGTCTATGGAGTAGCCTCCAGAATACTTTCACTAAGAAATATAAAATTTTGATCGATGGATCATTTAACAATCGATCTTATGGGTGGCAGTGTTTGTTTTAGGTTCAACCTATTATAATAATTCTTCAGAAGTTATATATCTGGATATCTGGATAGGACTATAAGAATGTGCCGGTTTTCTCCATTTCATATTCAAATTTAAGAACTTGCATATTCGCTCCTAGTACAAAAGAATTAGGCCTGAATTGTTCAGCAATTAATTTAAAGTTAATGAGAACTGGTGCCATTAGGTTTAAGTACTCCAGTCCTGTCTGGAAGCGTGAAATTTAGTAGTAATATTATTTTTGATAATGCAAAAATTGCTTAGACTGTAAGATGACAACTTTTGTGGAAGTAATTTTTATGAACCACTCTAATGTAAGTACTATTCGTACTTTATTGATTCATCGATTCAAATCAAAATATTAGGGATAAAAGTTTTGAGCTATAGATTTTTTGGAGTATTTTTTCATTGTAATTGCTTTTTTTTGGTGAGGAGGTGCTACTACATTGAACAGAAATGTAATAATATTTTTATATTGAATCGGAAGTAGAAATAATTCAAGCAACGTATAAACACAAGCCATATAAAAACACAAAGTAATGTTGAGATGTGACAATAGAGAAAACAAAAATATTATAAAAATCAATGTTAAAAATTGAAATTAACCTTACAACAAGACCAGAGATTATGGTTACGATGGTGAATACAGAAACGATTTCAATTTGCCGCATTTCAATTTAATTGCATATGCAATTGACACAATATCGAGTAACGCCATAAATAATTAAAGTAACCACACAAAACAGCAGTACGTCGCTTTCATTGTGATGCATGGATTATATCGGTTGATTTTCTTAGCACAAGCATCGTCTATATACATATGTTTATATATATGTATAGTATAGTAATATATAGTTTATATATGTATTATATTATATATGTATAAATTAATATTTTAATATCACATATATGTTTATATGCATTTCCTGGATTGGTGCACGGTTGTTTGCAAGATTTCGTACTAGTGTTAATTTTGTTGATATTATTATTATTATTATTGATTTTTTGTCATCTAGCTCAAAATACTATAGATAAGAAAATAAATAGAAATAAGCTTCTTTGCATTATGATATATTGCAAGTACATGTAGCTATTATGGAAAGTTCGTGGGTTCAATCTCCGGTTGAAGCATAGCAAATTTAAGATCGAAAATTTTTCTTTCAAACAGGTGGGTACCTGTCGGCAAGCAATTGGCAATTCTTCCGGCAGTAACAATTTGCTATGGATAAGTTTCTAAAAGAACGTTGTGACAAAGCTCAGAAAAAGTGATGTCGTAAGAATTCTGCCATTCGGAACGAACTAGAATGAGTAGGTCTCTTCTAAAACTGACCTAAATTTAACACGTACAACAGTAATGGAAGAGAAGCTCGGTCAAAGAACCCTTCGCGATTCATAAGTGCCACATGTTTTTTATTTATTTTTTTATTATTATGGAAAGCACTGAAAAACTGATTTTGTGTTGTTTTCGAAAGGCAACGTGTGGCACTACTTCAACCTTGGCTACCGTAAAGTTAGTTCTCCCAAATGTTAACACTTCTATTTAGAAGAGGTCCTTATCGCGGCCACCACTGGTTAATTTCATATATGGAAGCGGCATAACTTGATCGATTTCAATCGGCAAAGGGCGGATACTTTTGGTCTCACTGTTCATCGGTCGGTTACAATCCACATTAAGGTGAACTTCTTTAATATCAGTCTCATCTGCGTTCATGTTTCGACGACAGTATGAAATACGTTGGAATCAAATATTAATCCAAGGTGCCAAGATTGACTGGAATACAAGCCTTCACATAGAGAAAGCTTGATATAAGGAAGATGCAAGTAGCAGGGACAGCATTTGCAACTAGACTCCTGGATCTGCATATATAAACCACTCCCCAGCTTGATGATAAAAATTTACTGTGGGGCCATAAATTTCACTCTATCAATCATGCTTCGAAGAAGGTAATCAGTTATTACCGCCTTCCATGCAATGGGTGTTATGATCAGGGATGTCGCGGCGTTATCACAGAGAAGGATGGCTTCTACCGAGAAGTCTTGTGAACCAGATAATAATTAAGTCATACATTTTGACTCTTTCCACCTACTCTGTGAGGATCACAAGAGCTTTCGAGAGAACATTTTTAGTTTCGATGCTCGGTGGTGGATTAGGTACTGACGAACCAACCAACGATTGGAATTTAAAACTAGATAAATGAAAACAGAGATGATTTTGAAATTCTTTACGAAAGAATAACAAAGTAACGAATGAACGAAGCTTGTTACACCAACAAGATAATTTTTAATTATTTAGCGTTTCTTCACTTTGATTGCTTCGAGCATAGAGAAATAATTATAAAGGGATGAAGCGTAAATAATTAAAATTTGAGAATAGATAATTGGTTTTTTCTGTGACAATTCTGGGGCAGTTTTTGTGTTGCTGTGACACATGGTGGGTATTCTGCGAAGTCAATGCTCTAGTCTCAAATTATGTCGAATATTCAGTATCAGCGCATATAATTTAAATAAAAAAATTTTCATAATAATTACTCATTCTTCATTTTATAAATAACATTATGTCAATGTACTTATTCATAAAAAAAGACCCTGCAAATAACATGAACACAAACATTTTTTTTTTTAAATTAAAATAAAAAAGTAAACGTCATACACGCTCAAAACATTGTCATTTTCGAGACATTTGCACATTTTTAGCTTTTCACATTTAAATGTGATTTTCATGAATCACCATCATTGCATCTTTGAAAATGTGAACATTTTCAAAACTAATTATAATGATCAACCGGAAGAGTATCTACATATCGACCTACAGATGCATCGAAAATAATGCATTTACATAATTGAATAAATAGATTTTCATAATGCATTTGAATATTTGAAAAAATCAAATTTTGGTTGATTTGAAAGACTGTAGCTAAACAAGCGTTCAGTCAACTTTTACAAAGCAAACAAGAAAATATTTGAAATAAATATGACAAATTAGATAATAGCAAGCAGATATTAATTCGCGTATATTTAAATGATTTATTCGTACCTGAGATGAGTTTGTTTTTTGTTTGTTTTCAAAACATTTTTGCTTATATTGAAATTTTGAAATGTACGAATGTTGCAAATTGGTATAAAATTGTATCTAGAAAATACGAGTACATCTTTACAAGTCAGTGCAAAATATAATAGGCACATAAAACGAATCATACAATATATGCATGACGAAATTTATTTATTCATTTTTATTTCAATTGAATATTGTTGTTGTTGTTGATCGTGATGGCGATGTTGATGTTGTTTGTTCTTAAGAAATTGTCAATTTAATTGCAACAATTTATGTTTTTCTATCCATTCATAAAAATGCAGCTTCATAAATACATATTAGAATTTGTATATTTTAATTATTTTGTGATTTATTTTCTATATGCATATATGTAAGGACTATGTCGCAAAGCATTGAACATGGGAAAATTTATTAAATCCTTTCAATTGGCAATAAAATTTTAACATTTTGTGAATGCTCATAGAAAAATATATTTTTTTTTTGTATTTGTAACAAATATTTTAATTGAAAAGCCTAGATTTTAAATAAAATATTTAAGTTTTTTATATGGTCATATAGTAATTTGATTGAAACTTATGTATTCAGTTTGTTTTAATTTTAAACAATTGAGACAAATATACTGCTCGAAATACTAAACAAAAACATTTTATTTATTTACAAAACTAAGCTTATAATTAAAACTATGTATATCTTAAGGGGTTTACGACCTATGGCTGCAATGGTCTTCAGCTGATTTCGAAAATATGCTGCGCCCTATTTCTTACTAAATTACAATTATTAGAGGCTTCTTACTGGTACAGTTAATTTGTTTTCAAGCACATTCGACAAGTTGGAAAAGCCATTTATTTTGGATTCAAATTCTTCTTTAACATTTCCTCATAAATTTGAATTAAAATTGCATATATAGAATCCTGAGTAAAGGGCGTAGGTATATTCTCCCTCCAAAAATACATGATAGTGATCTACTGGGTCATCGAGGTCCTCAAATAGGCTCGACATGGATCGGAACAACCGAAGAAGCTACACATGCTATACATATTTATATCGATTATGATAACAAAAATCGAATTTAAACCACAAGAAAGGAGTAAGCGAATGGAAAGTGGAATTGAACTGCTGTGTGTCAAAGGTTTAGATTTCTGTGGTACAAACTAAAAATAAAGAGTGCTTGCGGGGCATTATATTATAGTCTTAATGGTAGTCTAATTCCCATATTAGGCGTATTAGAGAATGGGCAAACAGCCAGAGTTTTCAGAGTAAAGGTTAGTAGGGTTTCAGGGAGGCTTATAATCACCAGTTAAAAAGAGTAAGGAGTGTTCTCTTTTGCTTAAAATAAGTATCACAATGAGCTAGTACACCCCTAAATGCAACACGCTCATTCAGGGTGATCCAATAAGAGCTTCCGGAATTTTTTTTTTTTGAAATAAAATGCATTTAAATCAATTCACTAATAAAAAATAATTGTAAATGAGATGTAAGTTTGAT
This sequence comes from Megamerina dolium, assembly GCA_963854835.1. Classification (NCBI taxonomy): domain Eukaryota; kingdom Metazoa; phylum Arthropoda; class Insecta; order Diptera; family Megamerinidae; genus Megamerina; species Megamerina dolium. The sequence continues at coordinate 15,776,189 of OY978525.1, forward strand.
TTATGACATTTAATGCTTAAAAATAATTTCTTTTAAATGTTTTCCCCAACTGGGTCTTACATGATCCATTCTATGGGTGCAATTTTCCAGCACTTTTTCCATCATTTCGGCCGATATTACATTAATTATGCGTGTTATGTTCGCTTCTAACGCAGATATCGATTGTGGTTTATCGACATAAAAAAGTGATTTCACACACCTCCATAAAAAGTAATTCAATGGCGACAGATCACAAGACCTTGGTGGCCAATTCACGCGTCCATTTTTATACCCTGCATAATGCAATATGCATGGTATATTCATTTCGGTCAGATGTTTGTGTCCACTTGAAGGAATCTCCGGAGATATAGACATGGATATATATTCGTGATCAGCGTCGATTAAATTTACGATTTAACGATGTCCGTCCGTCCGTCCGTCCGTCTGTCTGTCACCTGGCTGGTTCGCACGATAACTTGAGTAAATATTGAGCTATTTCGATGAAATTTGGCATAAGTAATCCATGATCCAAGGGTACGGAGGGGATTGATATTGGGCATGATCGGTCAATAACCACGCCCACACCAAGCATTCAAAGCGACTAACCTCGAAATTTTCAAAATCTTTAACTTGCTATAACTCACATAATATATAACTTGGGACAACAATATTTGGCACATAGACTTATATTATACTACTATATAACCTCGCCAAAAGTGGTTAAGCCACGCCTACTTTTTAGCGTAGCTCTCATACAAAGTGTCTGTACTTCTTTTAAATTGAAACAGCTGTAACTTCTACAATCTTCTGTCCAGAATAACCATAATTGACACTTAGATTAACGTGGTAGTCGGAAATAATATGGCAGAAAATCAGTGTGCCACGCCCACTCCTTTTTGGGTCTCCCATACAAAGTTGCGGAAATTAAAAAAATGTTACCGGTTATAACTTGCAAACTATTCAGCGTAGAATAACGAGATTTAAGGTGTGGATTAGTATTGTACGAGCAACTAGGCTCACAGAAAATGGGCGCACCACGCCCACTGTTTATCGTAGCCCCCATACAAATTTTAAATTGAAACAACTGTAACTTCGGCAATCTTCTGTCTAGATTAACCATAATTGACACTTAAATTATTATCGTAGTCGGCAAAGATCTGGCAGAAAATCAGTGTGCCACGCCCACTCCTTCATGAGTCTCCCATACAAAGTCAAGGGAATTAAACTAAATCTTTGAAGCTCCATAACTTACAAACCATTTAGCGTAGGACAACGAGATTTAAGGTATGGATTAGTATTGTACGAGCAACTAGACTCACGTGAAATGGGCGCGCCACTCCCACTGTTTATTGTAGCCCCCATACAAATTTTAAATTGAAACAGCTGTAATTTCGGCAATCTTCTTCCTAAAATAACCATAATTGACACTTAGATTAATATCGTAGCCGGAAATAATCTGGCAGAAAATCAGTGTGCCACGCCCACTCCTTCATGGGTCTCCCATACAACGTCGAGGGAATTAAACTAAAACTTTTAAGCTCCATAACTTACAAACCATTTAGCGTAGGACAACGAGATTTAAGGTATGGATTAGTATTGTACGAGCAACTAGACTCACTGGAAATGGGCGCGCCACTCCCACTGTTTATTGTAGCCCCCATACTTACTTACTTATGTGGCCATAACAACCGAATATCGATTTAGGCCGAAAATAACATGCTTCGCCAGCCATCTCTGTTCTTCGCTAGCTGGCGCCAGTTAGAAATCCCAAGCGCCGTCAGGTTCTCCAGTACTTGGTCTTTCCACCGGAGGTTTGGTCTTCCTCTTTTGCGTCGTCCTCCAGCGGGTTCCGAATATAACACCTTCTTAGCTGGAGCGTGTTCTTCCATTCGCTCGACATGACCTAGCCAGCGCAGCCGCTGGATTTTGATGCGCTTTACTATGTCAATATCGGCATACAGCTCGTACAGCTCATCGTTGTACCTTATTCGGTACTCGCCACCAACGCAAATAGGTCCAAAGATCTTGCATAGGACTTTTCTCTCGAAAACTCCAAGTATTCGCTCATCCGAGGTGGAAATTGTCCAGGCTTCAGCGCCATATGTTAGGACAGGCATGATGAGAGACTTGTAGAGTGTAGTTTTCGTTCTTCGAGAGAGGGCTCGACTTCTCAATTGCTTACCCAGCCCAAAGTAACACCTGTTAGCAAGAGTTATCCTACGCATGATCTCCAAGCTGACGTCATTACTGCTGTTAATGCTGGTTCCAAGATAGACAAAGTCCCTTACTACTTCAAAAGCGTAGTTGTCAACAGTGACGTGCTGTCCAAGACGCCGGGACTCTTTGTTTGTTGACACTAGATACTTCGTCTTGCCCTCGTTCACCGTGAGACCCATCCGACGCGACTCTCTTTCCAACTCTGAGAATGCTGCACTGACTGCTCGCGTGTTCATGCCGATTATGTCAATATCGTCGGCATACGCTAACAGCATGACACTTTTGTTGAAGATAGTGCCATTATGTCGTAGATCAGCAGCTCGTATTATTTTCTCCATAATAAGATTGAAGAAGTCGCACGATAACGAATCACCTTGTCTGAAACCCCGTTCGGTATTAAACGGTGCGGAGAGGTCCTTCCCAATTTTCACTGCACAACGGGAGTTATGCAGTGTCATTCTACAAAGTCGAATGAGCTTTGCAGGAATACCGAACTCAGACATTGTTGCGTAGAGGTAATCCCTTACCGGACTGTCGAAAGCGGCTTTATAATCAACAAATAGGTGGTGTGTGTCGATCTGTTTTTCTTGGGTCTTCTCCAGGATTTGGCGCAGTGTGAAAATCTGGTCGATGGTGAATTTACCAGGTCTGAAGCCACACTGATAAGGTCCAATCAGGTTGCTGAGCATAGGCTTCAACCTTTCACACAGTACGCTCGATAGAACCTTGTATGCGATGCTCAGGAGACTTATTCCACGGTAGTTGGCGCAAATTGTGGGGTCTCCTTTTTTATGTACAGGACAGAGAACACTGAGCCTCCAATCATCAGGCATGCTTTCATCCGACCATATTCTGCTTATGAGCTGGTGCATGCGGGTGAGCAGCTCATCGCCTCCGGTCTTAAACAACTCGGCAGGCAGGCCATCAGCACCTGCAGCTTTGTTGTTCTTCAGCCTTAAAATGGCCGTTTCAACCTCGTCATAGTCGGGTGGTGGAACATCAACACCATCATCTGTAATTGGGGTTATCGGGCATTCTCCTCCACTGGCGGAATTGTTCGTAGCATCGCCATTCAGTAACGTGGAGAAGTGTTCCCTCCATAGGCTCAGTACACTCTGGACATCCGTAACCAGATTCCCATTTCCATCACGACAAGAAGAGGCTCCGGGATTTAAACCTCCACTCAGGCGCTTGATCTTTTCAAAGAATTTTCGAGTCTCATTCTTGTCGGTGCACATCTCTATCTCCTCACACTCGCGTCTTTCCAACTCCCTCTTCTTGTGCCTGAAAAGACGTCTCTCTGCACTCCTTTTCTCTCTATACCGCTCCTTAACAGCTCGCGTTACGCCTGCACGCAGGGTTTTTCTGTAGGCGGCGTCTTTCTCTGCGGTAGCGTCGCGACGCTCCTGATCATACCACTCATTCCTCAGAGGCCGGTAGTAACCGATTACCTCCTCGGCAGCAGTAGTCATGGAGTGGGATATATGTGTCCACCATGCGCATGTATCATCAAGTGGGGGAGTGTTCTGCATAAGCAGATCCGATAGTCGAGTGGAAAATGCATCTGCTGTCTCTGGTGATTGCAGCTTACTGACGTCGAGCTTTCTCTGTGTGGGACTTCTCTTGTTATTTGCGACACATAGGCGTGTGCGCACCTTAGCTGCAACAAGGTAGTGATCCGAGTCGATGTTGGCACCACGGATCGATTTCACGTCCATCACACTGGAAGCATGCCTTCCGTCAATCAACACATGATCAATTTGGTTTCTTGTACGATGATCTGGAGACAGCCATGTCGCTTTGTGGATGTCGAGATGCTGGAATCTGGTACCACCAATTACCATGTTTCGTGCTGCGGCGAAGTCGATCAGCCTCATTCCGTTATCGGAGGTGTTTTGGTGGAGGCTGAATTTTCCGACAGTTGGACCAAAGGTACCTTCCTTGCCAACCCTGGCATTAAAGTCGCCAAGCACGATTTTGATATCGTGGCGGGGGCAGCGGTCATAAGCTTCTTCGAGGCGCTGAAAGAAGCTCTCCTTGGTCACATTGTCCTTCTCATCCGTCGGAGCGTGGGCACATATAAGGCTGATGTTGAAAAATTTTGCCTTGATGCGGATTGTGGCCAGCCGTTCGTTCACAGGCGTGAACTGTGAGTCAAGATGTCGCAGTCTCTTGCTGACCAAAAATCCACATCCTAATTCGTGCCTTTCAGCATGGCAACTGTAGTAGATGTCACAGGACGCTCTTTTGGAGCAGCCCTGTCCTGTCCATCGCATTTCCTGGAGAGCGGTGATGTCAGCTCTGTATTTTTCGAGGACATCAACCAGCTGGATAGAGGCACCCTCCCTATAAAGGGATCGGACATTCCAGGTGCATATCCGTAAATCATTGTCCTTTTTTCGTTTGCGGGGGTCATCAACAAAAGCGGTAGTCCTTATCCGAGGCATTTTAGTTTTTTTCATTGGGGGGGTTTTTTATGTGGCGGGTCCCAAACCCAACGCACAACCTCTAACCGAGGAGATTTTCGCCACTCACTTCAGCCGCCTCCCAGCGGGTGCCAGGAAGACGTTGCCCGGTGGTCGCCACATGGAGGGCCCCCATTAATAATAATGAAAGCGCCATCACAGAGTAAGCAGAGCAAGCTATATGACTACCCCTCATTAACAAATAAAGGTATCATCACATAGCGCTCAGATCAAACTACATGACAGCCAGTGAGTTGACTTGCGATGAGTTCAACAAGGATTGCGCTAGCCCCACCTGGTTGAGGCAGTTAGACACGTTACCTTGCGAAAACACCACCAGACCACCAGTTGTAGCCCCCATACAAATTTTAAATTGAAACAGCTGTAATTTCGGCAATCTTCTTCCTAAAATAACCATAATTGACACTTAGATTAATATCGTAGCCGGAAATAATCTGGCAGAAAATCAGTGTGCCACGACCACTCCTTCATAGGTCTCCCATACAAAGTCGAGAGAATTAAACTAAAACTTTTAAGCTCCATAACCTACAAACCATTTAGCGTAGGACAACTAAATTTAAGGTGTGGATTGATATTGAAAAATTAATTAGATATACCAGAAAGAGATACGTCACGCCCACTTTTTATATAGCTTCCGTACAAAGTCTCGGATTTATCTTAAACATTAAAACACCCATAACTTACTAATTAATACGCCTAGGTCAACCCATTGCAACCTATGTAGTTTAGTATTATAGGCAGAAATTGATCCTCCAAAATTGATGAGGTACGCCTGCTTCTTAATGTAGGTCCTATACAAAGTAGTGGAAGAAAAGGATGGATATACGAGCAAACTTTTTATATATACCTCTACATATGCAGGGTATAATTTGGTCGGCCCCAGCCGACTGTAAGGAGATTTTTTGATATTATGCGTGCTATGTGGCTGATTTTGGAAATAAATTTCCAGAATTTGTAAACGTTGTTTTGGCGTAAATCTATTCATGGTAAAATGTCAATGAATAATGAACACAATTGTCATTCGAACATGACATTTGTCATGCGTGATATGTTTGAGAATTCCTATTGGAAAAAGTAGCTTCTACTGAATCACTCTTTACAAGTTGCCTGAATCAAACTTAATCTAATAGCCTAGACAGACGGCAGTGTTAATCCGGACTAACGGCGCATTTAATCCGAATAAAATACTAACCTGACAGACGGCAGTATTGCGGATTAAGTAAACAGCTGATTGCTGTTTTATTAGGTCTGCTCACTTACATTACTATCACTATCAATTTCTCTCATCTGTCACTCCCGATAATCGAAAATCTACAAGAAGTACGCGAACTTAAAACTATCAGAAACTTGTAAATTGACATTCATCGTTCGTAATTGACAGCTGGATTTATTTATTCGCCAATGCTTTTCATATTGAAAACTGTTAACAATTGTTGAAAGTATTTTATAAGCGAACACACCTATTGTTTTGTAAGTTGGATGGAGAAAAATTCACAATGGAAATTTTTCAGCAGTGCTGCCATCGAATATTGCCCTAATCCTCTTTAATTTTGAGAAATAACTCGTCGAGTTGATGCGAATTATCTGCAGTTAATGCCTGAGTTAATTCGAATTAAATCGTTAATCCGGTTTAACGCTGCCATCTGTCAGGGCTATAAACTACAACTGCATGTTTCGTCGCAACTGTCATTGCCTTAGCTTGTTGTATTCTCCTACACGACATGGCTATTCGAAAATTTTCAACTAGGGCACGCCTTCTTCAGTGGAATATCCGAACTCTTGCTACTAAAATATTGAAATAATTCTCTCATCTGAACTTTTTATAACAAGTGAAGTGATTTTGCGCATTATCTCTTATTCCTCAGTAATTATTCTTGCTTTAATTTGCCATTTTTGTCATTTCACCATCAATATATGATTGGATATTTTTTAGAACTTTCTTTCGCCAAATGTTGTGAGTTCTTAATTAAATTCTTAATTTTTAAGAAAATATTATTTAGCAATTTTGTATTGTATTGCAAAAAGTTCCCCTTTTCTTTCTATACTTGAAATTGACATGATAATCTTCTGTGGAAGGACTCAGCACAGGAGAAGCAATAAGCGCTTAGAATTTCCAATTGGCGCCAGCAAGTGAAGATCGGAGATGATTGGCCAGCATAATACAATCTGCCAAAATTGATCAATATAGGTTGTGATGACCAAATAATAAATAAGCAAGTAAGTAATGATGTCAGAAAGCATTACGAAGGCAAAAAATATGACGGGTAATTTTTTTCGACACAATCATTGTTTTATGTACTATGCAATCAAAATTTTAGTGAACATTTATAGCAGGAATCTCATAAAAACATTTAACTAACTAAAAATATATATTTTCTTCTTGGCACAAATGTATATCGCATAAATAATTGAATTTTATTTTATGTAAATATAGTATATATGCCTATATAGGTGTATATATAAATGTATATAAGCATATGAATATATAAATATATACAATATAATATATAATATAATACACAATATATGTATATATTTTTTTAAAACCACTAAAGCCATCTTTTTATATATGTCGCCACATATTTTTTCGACGACGATTTTTAAAATTTATTTGCATTTCTTGAAATACGTACACACAAATTAGTATTAGCTGCCAAAATGTGTGTACCTACCTACATACATATGTATATTACTATATACATGTTATATATAATTAAAAACGAAAAAATATTGTACTTTCTGCGTGGTATTTGCAATCGAATACGTTGTTTTTAACTTGTTAAGATTCTAGTTTGTTTTGCACTTTTTACCAAAGGCATACATTTATTCATTGAAGCTTTTATAAAGTACATATATAATTTTGAATTGTCAGAAGTCATAAAATGAATATGGGGTCTTTTGAAAAATTGCCTATTTTATATAAATTATATTTCATATATATAGAATATATACTAGGTAATTTAGCTTTTCCAGTAGTTGACATAGTCAGAATCTTATTCGAAACACGTTGTGAGCAATGCCAACAGAATAATCTAAAATTAGATTTAAGAAAATGTAATAAATTAGAATAGAATATACAAAAACGCTAGCAGTTTATTTACTGAATTATTCTTTAAGAACATAAATAACAAATATAATATCGAAAAGATTTTTCTTTCGAATGGTACCCACCTGTCGGCAAGCAATTGGCAATTCTTCCGACAGTAACAACTTGCCATGAAAAAGCTTCTTAAAGAACTCTGTGACAAAGCTCAGAAAAAGTGATGTCACAAGTGTTCTGCCGTTCGGAACCGGCTAAAATAAGTAGGTCCCTTCTAATACTGTCCAAATTTAAGACGCACAACAGTAATGGAAGAGAAGCTCGGCCAATGAGTCCTTTGGGGCTTTAAGTGCCACATATTTATTTATTTTTTTTTTCTTTAAGAATGCACATTGTTTGACATTCCAAAATTGTGCCATGTGCCTTTATGGGAACAAAGAGTATTGCTTACCATTCGCTTTGCAATTTTCACAATCTAACAATATCCATTTCCATATGATTGAAAGTATTTGTAGGATGGTAAATATATATTGGGTGTGTGAATTAGTAACCGACATTTTACGTTACATTGCGCCATGCGTAAGCGCGATGTCGTACATCATTGTCCGAAATGTCATTTTCAATGTCTATTTACTTCCTGTCAAAATCAGTCAAATAATTTTTAATTTGGTTGTGCTCATCATATTTTTTTTGTTCACGATGGAAAATTTTGAGAATTGGCAAAAAACAGCATTTGCGGGAAGTTTTGTTAAGTTCGGCTGAAAGTCATCGTTTGCTTGTGGAATTGTATGGCAACAATTCTCAATCCAATACACAGTGTAAGGATTGGTTTGTAAGCTTCAAAAATGGAGATTTTGATATCAAAAACAAAGAACGCTCTGGACAGCTGATAAAGTTTGAAAATGAGGATTTGGAGATATTACTCGACCAATACCTGGTCGAACCATTACGGGAGAGCTGTACCGACAACAAGTGATGCGGTTGAAGAGAGCAATGATCGAGAAACGGCCGGAATATACGACCAGGCACGATTCGGTAATTTTTCGCCATGACTATGCACCGCCACATATTGTTATTTCGGTCAAAAACTATCTTGCTAATAGCGAATGGGAAGTTTTACTTCATCAGCCTTATAGCCCAAAACTGGCGCCTTCAGATTACATTTTGTTTCGGTCCATGCAGAACGTTCTTAATGGAATACGCTTCACTTCAATCACCGGTATCAAAAATTGACAATACGTTTTGGGCCGCCAAGCCGGAGAAGTTCTTTTGTGATGGAATACATAAATTGGCAGAAAGATGGGGAAATGTCATGACAATATTTTGAATGACATGTTTTTTAGAGAATTCTTAAAAATAAATGATTTTTGAGCACTAAAACAGCCGGATTTTACTTCACACATCCAATATATATATGATATCCATTAAGGTCGTTCATATTTGCAAATTCAGCTCAAAGAAAAACTTAAAATTCAGGTAATTCGAAGTGTTTTTGGCTAAAGAAGTGAAATGTAATACTTGTTTCAAATAGATTTTTACATCAGCGTAGAGCATAGCACCCTTAGGAAAAACATAAAGAATTGTTTGCAATTCCTTATGGAAATAGCGGGACAGATATAGCACTAAGCGCGGTATATATATGGCCGATCTCAATTAACTTTGCCTTACCAACATTTCCAAATGAACTTACTCTCTATCTCCACTCCTTGAGTGTGATCCCATAGAAACTGTATGCAAAAATACACGCAATTCGAGAAATAGCTGTCAGGGAATAAACTCTAGAGTAGTGCAATATTGCCGACTCCTTATATTTTTTTTCAAGCCAACATTTTCGGTAAACATACTGGCAGTCTATTTCCCTTTTTTAGAGGGATGTTTTTATAATTGATGTAAAATCTAAAAAGTGGGTGGGCCCAAATCTGGAGTTTTTATTGGCTTCCATTGGAAAAGAAATTTAAAATAATCTTAATTTTATATTTTATCCTAATCACAGTTGCCAAAATTTTGTTCTAATCAATTTGATTCACCATAATAAACATATATGATTTTGTAGGTATACAAGTATCCTTCCATGAATAGAAAATATTCCATAGTAGCCATTTAAAATTTGAAGATTTATGTAAATATCCGATTAAACGTAGAGATTTATGATATTATAGTAGTGTTGCACAAACTGTAAGAGGAGTTTTAAATATTTTATATTTTATTCTTAGCAACCATATTCGTTGCTTTACATATAGAAAACATACAGGAAATATATATAAGAGAAAAAAGACCATTCTTATGTGTGCACAAATGTGTGAAAGTTGTAAATGAAATATTTGCCCGATATTGTGGGTTGGACATCACACAACCTTTCCAAATAGGTGTTACTTTGGGTTAAGAGTGAAAATATGAAGAAAGATTGGATTTTTTTTTTCTAAAATTTCATTAAACATATTGTTTCGATTGCTTAAAAAGAAACCTCATCCACAAGATATTAGCACTTTAAATTTGTATTTAAATATTGACAAGAAGCTTTGGCTCAGTCATAACAACAGAATGGAGTGTGACTGGTTAAGAGATTCATACTAAAATCAATAACAGGTTTCAAGACTTCAATAAAAATAAGTTAAATGGGTGCAAAATATTGTTTGCTTGTCAGAATTCAACTATTAACAATCTATAGGGCTCTTTCAGAAACTGTTTTAAGACATTTTTAGTCAGCGGAATCGGAATGTGATCAGGAAAACTCTTAAACATAATATAAGAATGCTGAATTTACAAACAAACTGAGATTAAAGTTATCTAATGTCAAATATCGGTTGTAATGGCCATATAAGTAAGTAATGTCAAATATTTTATATGCTATTTCTGTCGTTTACATCATTTGATTGTCAAATATTTGACATTTTGTCAGATACTAGAAACTACTTATCATAAGGTCGACTATTTATACACTTTAGTTAGTCATTATTTCAGCTCTACTACTCAAAAAGTTGTGGATCTGGTATCGATAGTGGAGTGCTATACTAAAAAATATCTTTATTGATCTACTTTACTTCATATTATTAGAGTGTTGCTGTAAAATATAACAATTGCCGTGTTTTTTTCGACAACTCGTTATCTTTCTGCCAACAAAACGACATAGATGATAAGTTTCCTAAACAGAGTTGATTTGCTTTTTAAATTCTATATCAATTTTAAATAGAAAAAATGTTGATTATTTAATTTCTTAAATGTATCAAAAATAGTTTAACAACTTTATTGCAATATTCTTCATTTTCCTTTTCTTCTTGTTTAGAACAGTTTTGACGTTTAAGCAAATAGATATCGATAACTAAATGAAATGAAACTAATAATAAATAAATGAAACTAATTGGCAGCGCTGAATTAGCGTCTATAGTTATAGTCGCTAAATATTTATCCGCTATATATTTATCCGTGCTAGCTTTGTACGAGTGTCGAATAAAACACTCCTTATATATGAGTTAGTTATATATGTTTCACTTACGTTTTCAGCCACTTGCCAAAAAGATTAATTAAAAATTCTAATCAATCTTATACATAAGCACACACAAGTTTTGATATAAAATTGTATAAATTCACTGATATCAAATTAATTAATTATGTATTTGAGCAAATCGAATGTAATCGAATTATAAAAATCAACGATGGTTTAATTTGACATGAAATGCAAACGCAAACAACGAAAAAACACAACCACAAAAACGAAATGAGAGAGCAAGAGGATCGAATACAGTAAGAACAATGGCGCCAAATGTTGTAACCCACGTGAAATGTATAATATTTTACTATGTTGTTGTTCTAGACTTACACAAGTATTCAACAATGTTTGTTTTTTATAAAATAATTTGTTGTTGTTGATTTTTTACATTTACACATAAAAAAAAAATTCAGTCTGTACGAGAACTCATTAATGAAACAACTAAATTGATATTTCGAAAATTGTCACCAGATAGATTTCTAGAAATGTTAATTTCGAAAATTTTCAAAAATATTGTACATACAAATTTTTTTCAAATTTTTGTATTTGTTCTTATTAAAGAATAATTCTTTAGTACATACAATTTAATGAAAATCAAAACAAAAATGAGCAAAATTTACTTTCTAATTGTTCTCAAAGCGAATTGTAAATTTCGAAATGTGTTTTATATACGAATTTCGATATAAATACTAGGTACTCACTAACTATTTTATGAGCAATCTGGTATGTGGCACGAGTGTACGCGATGTTGTTTTGTGTTTATGTACATATTTTGTTGGAAGCTTATCTATTTTGGAAAACGTATAAAACAGAAATGTGTAGAAAATGGTCTGAATAATTTGCTGTTCTGTTTTTCGATCAATGATTTCGTAAGTTCGAAATGTTTACATTAATTATAATATGTTTTCTCTTGTTTTATTTCACTTTTTTCAAGATCTCTGCTATTTTTGTACTTAATATCTAAATATCTACAACATAGAGAATGCTATTCTTGGGAGAAAGTCGAAAATAGCAAAGAGAGAGAGAGAGAGAGAGAGAGAGAGAGAGAGACGTGTACAAAATGCATTGTGTGAATTTTGTGTTGAAAATGTTCAATGAATAACACTGTCCAACAATATTTGGCCATATTTGGATCTGCCTGACTCATGAAATTTTTATTAAATCTTAAATTGAGATAAATTAGTGTTTGGAAAGCTATAGAAAAATTATGCGAGACATTTTTTCATATTAAGATTTAATATAACCTATGAGTAGTTATCGTTAGTTGTTAGTTCGGTAAAATGTTTAATTGTGAAGACACCTCTCTTCTTAAACTCGTTAGATTTATAAATGAGAGATAAATTGAGAGTAAAGAATATATGACTATCATGACTATGACTCTTTGTGTAAAAGGCGACTTCAGTAACGAGTTTTAACGAGTAACGAAAAAATTATCTGACTTACCAACTCCGTAGTTTATTATTCGTTACTTTGGCAATTTGATAATTTTACAAAAGGAAAATGAACGGGAAAGCCGAGTGTTCAGTTCTTATGTAAACACTCAAGAAAGCAAAAAAGTACTCCTTGCAGAAAGAATGAATTTGTATTTGTTTCTGTCAGAAAAGATGGGGTTGCTTGAAATTTTAAAACCAAGTTGCATTTGCAGTCTATCCAACTCGAATTAAATTTATTGCTTTCTTAAGTTCAACTGGAAACTGATTCAAAAGTAACTTCACAAATAAATATTCTTTTGCATTATTTAAGCAATTTTGTATGGAAATTTGCCTTTTCTTAAGAGCTGGACACTAAGCCTAACAAGTAACCAAGTAGCGAGGTTGGTGTGAAAATGGGCATTCTGTCAATCATTTTCATATTACAAGTTTTAACTCAGCTGTATGATCATTAGTCAATTTTATTGGGTTTCGCCAAAAATTGTTCTAGCTTGGAACAGATCACATCCACTGTATAGTCAAGGTTTCGATTTATTTGATGTCCCTCAAAATTTCTTTAATGGTAGATTATTTGCTTCTGAAGATTTCATCAAACAACACCAACACAAATATCTGCCAGAGAATGAGAGGAAATTCTATGGACGGAGCATTATAAAGTTGATGAAAAGATTGCAGAAGATCATCGTACAAAACTTTCAATACATCAATTACTAATGTGCATTACAATATCAACAGAAAATTTTATTTTTTTCAATTTTTTTACATCTGCCTTGCATACCAATATTTGATGCACAGTATACGTTGACGTTGTATGAAAATAAGAAAATGAGCAAGAGAGTTGCTATGTTATTGAAGAGAAATAATGAATATAGAATATATAGAATTTGTGCGTGTACATGGAAGGAAGTGTTGTTGTTGTAATATTTTGTGTATTCTCATTTTTCTTTCATTATTTAAATATAAATATGTAAGTATAAACTATGTGTGGATGTTATTTGCTTATACATTCCTTTACGATTTTGAATATAGCCTTTGAAATTTAAAAATATGTATTTTTTCCTCTCCCTACCATTTCCTAATTTTCATTCTCTCTTTATTTAATGCGTATGATACATTTTTCATATGTTTTTGTTAGCATAATATCTAGTTTGACATCACGCTATTGCGTTATTGCGTCTTTGCGTTGATTTTTGATCTACGTATATTAGCTTGATGACGATATCAAGAAATGTATGTACATATTTCTTATTGGCTGAATTGTGTTTTCCATGTTTTTCACCAATATTTAATTGAATAAAGCAATTTTGGGTTTGCGTGTTACATATTTTTTTATGATCTGTATACAGACATTTACGACATTAAGAAAATATTTATGACAATACGATTATGAGCTCGTATTCTACTTCATTTAAAATGCATTATATTCAATTTTATAGGCATTGCACGTACTCTGCAAGACAATACTGTATTTTGTATTCTCTAGGCATGTGTGTAGTGTCATAATCATTATCTTAAAAATGCAAACATTTATCAATTACATTCCAAATTTATTTATTTTTATTTTTTTTTTATATTATTTCTTGTAGGTTTCTGTATATACGAGTATATATGTACTATGGTGAGTCAAATTGATTGGGCGATACAATCTTGACAACACATAGAATGAGAATATCCGCATAAGTCTAAAGACATTTGCTCAAAAACTCTTGAATTTTGACAGAATAGTATTGCTATTACAAATTGTATGAATCACAACTATTTCCCAAAATTCGGAAGGTTAAAATTGTTCTAAGACATAACTACGGTTTCTTGGGTAAATGCTTATACTTAGAATTATTCGCAGAGGTTTTGTTGTTGGTATAGGATTTGTGAACAAAATAATTATCCCGCCCTAACTTACTTATATTATCCTAGTGTACAGTATGAACTACACATGGGTCCAGAAATTGAATTTTATTTTTATTATTATTGTTCTTCTCTTTAATTTCCTAGATAATTTTAAACCTCCAAAAATTGCAAAATTTTCAGAAAAAAAATTGTTCTCTCTAATGCTGCCAATTTCTCGATAAATTGGAAATTACTTCAAAAGCATTTCCACAAAGTTCAATTGAAATTTATATCACAAAAATGCAGTTACAACACAACTTGAAAAGAAGGTCTGATGAGTATTTGAAGAGTTGTTAGTGTCACATATACCTATAACTATAAGCAATATAGATGGTTAGAGTAGATAGGTAAAGATCAATAAAATTCGTCGATAAATAATTTTTTTTCGAAAAAACCGAAATCAACAACTAATTACTAGTTTATAAATGACTATAATTTTAAATAGGAACTTTATAATACTTTCAGATCATCTTATATTTTAGGAGAGCGCCAACCAATAAACTTACTACTTTGTTATCTGCTTTTCCATGATCACAGTGATAACTGCCACTACGATGCTCATGTGTGAAAATCAAGGAGATAATCATGTTTCCGTATTTCTTTCGGATCCAAATATTTCTTTAAAGCAGCTAGCATAAGATAATTGGCATTCCAATTAAGGATTCCTGATCCTTAGGCTAGAAATAAGTGATGTTGGTCAATACATTAAGAACTCATTACTAAATTACATGAGAATGCACAATCGGTCCTTAGGATCATACCAGCAAGCACTACACTTTACACCCATTCCTCTTAAAATCTGAAAAATTGGGTTTGCAAAACAAAAGTCCCGAAAAGTTCTTTGGCCGAGTTTCTCTTCCAGTGCTGTTGTGCGTGTGAAAATTTTGACAGTATTAGAAGGAACTTATTTATTTTAGCCGATTTTGAACGCCAGAACCCTTGTGACATTATTTTTCTAAGCTTTGTCACAGAGTTCCTTTAGAATCTTTCCATGACGAAAAATTTATAATTTCTGGAAAGTACATCTTGATCACTTTCCATGCTAAACTGCATTGTCACCATTTTTATATTAACGGTTCATGATCATGATGAAGGACTATTGAAGATCGTTTGGCAATTATTTTATTTGATGTCTGACAACTTTAGTCTCTCAGTATCATTTCTTTCGATGGGATTTGGTGGAACTTTCTTTCTCTAAATTATTCATACAACGTACATGGCCTAAAATAATGTCTTTCTAAAAAATAAACCTAATATACAGAGCGATTTTTTAGCAACTTTCTTGTTGGCAACACTGTTTTTGGCAGCTCAGCTGTTTTCGTGTAACATGTTACTGTGAAACATGTGCAGTTTGGTCCGAAGCTCATTTCTGGTTGAATGGATACGTGAACAATCAAAATTGCCGTATTTGGTGTGAAGAGGAGCCAGAAGCATTGCAAGAAATTCCAATGCATCCCGAAAAATGTCCTGTTTGGTGTGGATTATGGGACGGTGACATCATTGGATCGTACTTTTTTAAAGACGATGAATGCAAAGAACGTTACTGTGACTGACGAGCGCTACCGTGCGATGATTACAAACTTTATTTTGCCCAACATAGAAGAGCTGGACTTGGCTGAGATGTGGTTTCAACAAGACGGTGCACATACCACACAGCACACGAAGAACAGTTCATTTCACGTTTGGGGCCGGTCAAGTGGCCGGCTATATCGTGGGATTTAACGCCTTTAGACTATTTTTTGTGAAGCTATGTTAAGGCTCATGTCTACAGCGACAAGCCCACAACGGTTGACTACTGGAAGCCAATATTGAAGAATTTATTCATGAGATACCAGCCGATATGTTGGAGAGAGTATGCCAAAATTGGAAACAGCGCATGAACCATCTGAGGGGCAGCCGCGGTTAATATTTACATGAAATCATCTTTAAACATTAAATTATATAGACCGTTCTGTCGACTCAAATACAGATTTCATACATTTCTCTAAATTTTATGTGTTTTTTATACCCTGCATAATGCAATATGCATGGTATATTCATTTCGGTCAGATGTTTGTGTCCAATTGAAGGAATCTCCGGAGATATAGACATGGATATATATTCGTGATCAGCGTCGATTAAATTTTCGATTTAACGATGTCCGTCCGTCTGTCCGTCCGTCTGTCCGTCCGTCCGTCCGTCCATCCGTCTGTCTGTCACCTGGTTGGTTCGCACGATAACTTGAGTAAATATTGAGCTATTTCGATGAAATTTGGCATAAGTAATCTATGATCCAAGGGTACGGAGGGGATTGATATTGGGCATGATCGGTCAATAACCACGCCCACACCAAGCATTCAAAGCGACTAACCTCGAAATTTTCAAAATCTTTAACTTACTATAACTCACACAATATACCACTTGGGACAACAATATTTTGCACATAGATTTATATTATACTATTATATAACCTCACCAAAAGTGGATGAGCCACGCCTACTTTCTAGCGTAGCTCCCATACAAAGTGTCTGTACTTCTTTTAAATTGAAACTGCTGTAACTTCTACAATCTTCTGTCTAGAATAACCATAATTGATACTTAGATTAACACGGTAGTCGGAAATAATATGGCAGAAAATCAATGTGTCACGCCCACTCCTTTTTGGGTCTCCCATACAAAGTTGCGGAAATTAAAAAAATGTTACCGGTTATAACTTGCAAACTATTCAGCGTAGAATAACGAGATTTAAGGTGTGGATTAGTATTGTACGAGCAACTAGGCTCACAGAAAATGGGCGCACCACGCCCAGTGTTTATCGTAGCCCCCATACAAATTTTAAATTGAAACAGCTGTAACTTCGGCAATCTTATGTCTACAATAACCATAATTGACACTTAAATTAATATCGTAGTCGGAAATAATCTGGCGAAAAATCAGCGTACCACGCCCACTTCTTATTGGGGCTCCCATACAAAGTTGAGGAAATTAAACAAAAATGTTAACCACCATAACTTAGAAACTATTCAACTATTCAACAAGGACACCAAATTTAAGGTGTGGATTAACATTGAAAAATTAATTGGATTTACTAGAAAGTGGTAAGCCACGCCCACTTTTTATATAGCTCCCATACTAAGCCTCGGAATTATCTTAAAATCCCTTTACTTCGTCAAAGTCAACCATATTTCGGGTGTAAATTAGTAGTATATGCAAAAATTGTTTCTCGAAAAGTGGAAATAAAAGAAAAGTTGGATATTCGAGTAAACTTTTTATATATAAATCTACATATGCAGGGTATAGTTTGGTCGGCCCCAGCCGACTGTAAGGAGATTTTTTTAAAATCAAATCCGAAGGTTCTTAAAAAATCATCCTGTAGAAACAAAAAGAGGTCTTCTAAGAGTTCAAACGATTCTGCATAAAATTAGAAAACTAACATATCATATTGAATTGCATTGTCAATTGTCAATTGTCATTGTCATTGTCGAATTACCGATTTCGATTAGAGGCTGAAGTAGGGTATTAAAAGGATTCATTCCGTCCACTTCAAGAAATAATTTCAATAGGCATAAATATAGAAAAATGGTAAGGAGAAGTTGGAAGAACAGTATGTAGTACGTAGTATGTATGTGGTAGTATGAAGGATGTTCGAAAATCGATGAAAATGAAATTAGCGTAGTATAATGAACAAATTTTTTTTTTTTGATAAAAAGGTGGAGGATTTTAAATAAATATAAATAAACAAACGAGCTTCATTAAATGCGTTGTTGCAGTCCATTGTTCGCAGATTAGAGAAACTAATCTGAAAAGGATACTCTTTCAAAAATCACTTAATTAAAATGTCCAATTATTGATACGAGATCTCAGTTAATGCTTGTCTAGTAAATCGTATATAATGATGCTTTTTATTTACATTAAACAGCATAATATCAGCTTTTAACAAATTTTGTAGAAGAATAACAGATCACCGAGACAATGTCTCAATAATACATTTGTCACCATTAATTGTATTAATTAATTTGTTTCGAGATGTTTCTCCTTTAGTTAATCCTCTTTTTGTTCCAAACTTACTTTTACACCCTACTCTTACTGTACATTTTGCAAAAATTCAGTAAGTAGCTTGTTATATTTACTGCTTGTAGCATTTTTAGAAATACATACTTACTTTGTATTCGTTTTGGAAACAATTTCATTTTGTCATTTAAAAGGATTCTTATCAAGCGAGTTTAAACCATATGCTACGCTATTACTTCCGAGTGCAAACACAACTACATACACACACACACACACACGCTAGATGCAACATCTGTCTGTGTTTATGCACAGGTAAATCACATACATATATTTGCATTGGTATGTACGAGTATAACGGATATTCCACTAAATATACTGCTTGCATTCTACTGCAATCTGTTTATTTTTGTGCTACTTTGCAAAAGCTACTATTGCTTGTGTGCTTCTCGTTTTTCATCTTGAAAGCAAGACAGCCAGCACGCTTTTTGTTGATGCCTGCTACTATTACTATGTTACCGACAGTTTTTTTGCTCTTTAAAATTTTTGTTTTTTTTTTTATGTTTTTACGTATAATACAATGTATATCTTTTTCATCATCAACGATATTACTTAGTGTATACATCTAAGTGTGTGTGTGTGTGGATTTATATATCTTTGTTGCTATAAACAATTGTTGTGGTTGCTTAAAAATTATTACAGCTACTTTGTAAACGTTAAACCTGTCATGAGTTGTGAAAATAGGTAGTATATGTATAAATATATACATTAGTTCACACGACATACGCTTAATTAGTTAAGCTCTCTCGCATCTAATGCTTAGGTGTAAAAATGATAGCATAAATTTTATCATTTCAAATTTTCACTTGATTTACTTAAAATAAAAATTTGAGTAAAATAATTAGATTCTCAGGATGTGGAAAATAATATGTTCTATGTAACATATGACTGAATTATATGGATAGAATAAGGGAGTACATACATACTTTGTATGTTTGTTTATATATTGGCGATGAAATAAGATATTTGAATTAATAAATAAATGTAATTTATCCACATAATAAGCATCCTGTGAATAATCTTGTGTGAGAAAATAGAATATAGAATTATATTTTTAGATAATAAACTGTGGCATTCAGTTGAGCCATCATTTATGGAAGTTCAATTGAAACATTTTCGTGCCAATAGCCATTTTGGTTAGTATTCAATTTCGTAGAACTCTATGAAGGCGGTCCCAGAACTACCCGACCTGACATATAGATGGCGGCAGTAGTTAAAAAAAATAATTACTTTGGTGATAAGTGGCAACCTTATGAAACATAAGTTTTAAATTTTAAGGCGCCACGTTGTTTAGTATTTTTTTGCAGCCATCGAAAGTTAATGACCTCGGTGAATTTGTCAACATGGACAAAATTGGTCACAGTTATGTAATTCAATACTTTCATTTGAAAGGTCTCAGTCCAACGAATATTAAAGCCGGACTAGATTCTACTCTGGGGGAGTCTGCTCCTTCGCTTACGACCATAAAATATTGGGTGGCAGAGTTCAAACGAGGTTGTACGAGCTGCCAAGACGAACACCGTAGTGGTCAACCAATTGACGTGGCCACGACAGAGACGGTTCAGAAAATCAACAAAAATGGTATTGGATGATCGCCGGCTGAAGGTGTGAGAGCTAGGTGAATTTACAGGCATTTCAAAAAGTGCTATACATCGTATATTGACCGAAAATTTGGAGATGAATAAGCTGTGTGCAAGATGGGTGCCGCGTTTGCTCACAATAGAACAAAAACAACGTCCTGAAGATGTTTCTATAGAGTGGTTGGCGATGTTTCACAGTAAGAAAGCGATTCGTAACCATGGATGAGACATGGGTTCACCAGGCAAGGTTATGGCGTCTCTTTTTGGGATAATTTTTATTGATTATCTTAAAAAGGAAAAACAATCAACGACGAGTATTATGCTAATTGCATTGCATTGCAAAATCAATGAGTTAAAGCTCGAATTGCTTCAGCACGCACCTTATTCGCCAGATTTAGCTCCTTAGGATTATTTTCTATTTCCAAATTTGAAAAAGTCGTTTCCCAAATTTGTTGTGTTTTCTTTGTTAGGTCGTTTAGTTCTGGGACCGCCCTCGTACTTACAACAAAATGTAGAATAAAAAGAACAGTGTATGAGGAAATTAATAACAAACTTCAATAAATTATTTAAACCATTGCGATTTTGATGCCTAAACATTCTTGAAACGTGTTATTGTATTTATGACTAGTTTTGAAAGTTTTTTTTTCTTTACTTCTGCGAAGACTGGCCAATTGTGATACATACCATGCATCCACGCACTTAAAACTTAACTTTTTCAGAAACTGAAACCGAAATTATCTAAAGTTTTCGTTAAGCCGTTTTTCTAGTTACAATCCAATGATCTGGTAAGACTGAAAATACATTTCTATTGGTGGTTTTACGTATTGGCTGCAAGGAATTCGTCATCTTGTTGTTGAGGGTAGCCCAGATACAAGTTGAATCTTTGGTGGGATGGTTCGATCTCTGGCACAATTAATCATAATGCCATTGCGCCCCAGTAACTACATAATTTGTGCACTACCCTGACCTGATATCCCATTGAAAGATAGTCAGAATTGAGAACAAGTGATAATTTATGGAACGTGACTGAGAGATATAATATATGTATAATCATGGCATCACTGTCAGTGTAAATGTAAATATCTTTACTGAATACTACATTCGACCCTAGCCATTTTGCTGCTTTATTATCTCGAATTGGCAGATGCTGCAGAAGTCGGGCAAACAAAACCTAAGCCTAAATCTAAAAAAGATGCCACCTCTTATCTCTAATAAAATGTATTATGCAGAGAGATTAATTGAAATTCACAATATTTAATGTCCGTTGTATGGGTTACAAGTGAGGAATAACATGTTTAAAGCATTTCTGCTCTGTTCATCGTTAATCATTAATTGTTTATCGTATTTTGTATTTAGTAAAATTATATTTATTACAGGAATATTTAGAGGAATATAATTTATTTGCATAAAGAATACGTATTACCGAAATAGTAGTCGTAACATAAAGATTTATAATTCGAACTGCGAATCCTTGTACTTGTAGTTCTTCATTAGTTCTTGTACCACTCTCTGGACCATAGGTTCTCAGTAAAGCATTTCCATCTGTTCCGGATTTACAGTCATAGGAAAACTGATCTTTCGGATTGAGGATTTCAAACAAGAGCATGTCTGGAAAATTTCCGTTGCTCCTTTCCGCAGTGTGTGGTCTAGTCACCGCCATTTTCGTAGTTTGATGTAGTTGATCATTGATTTTAAGTTACATTATTTGTATAAATCAGCGTTGTTGATAATATTAGGCCACCACATTTTGAGTTTTAAGTTAAACAAAGACAAAATGAAAATATTTGATTCAATTTCTGATTGTTTTGTAGCACTATGATGCTATGAGTGCTATATTTAAACGAGAAATTAAGAATAAAATTTTAAAATTCTGATATGTTTGGAAGAATATAACTTTTTGTGAAAGTATCTAAATTATGAGAGGACCATCTTTATTATTTTTTTAAACGATGTCACTTTACAATATAAAGACAATGATTCAAATAGTTCATTCATTTTGGATTTACTTTCTATATATTGTAACGAGTATCGATGGTTGGTTACTCATCACTATTGTGACTGACACTATTGTGAATGACACAATAGTGGCAGCATCGAAACGAATGTAAACAAAAAGATATAGGCGATAACCAGAACAAGCCAACGAGAAAGAAAGAGATGAATCTCGACTACGATAAAGGAAGATTCTGGAGTGTTACCACAGAGTATAAATAGAGCCAGTGTTGACAAATGAAAATCAATCGAATCTCGAACGTGATTGCGCAAACATCGATAAAGTATTAGAGGCAAAGGTTGCAAGTAAACAGAGTTGATTAAATTAATTGTTGCTGTATACAAATGCACAAAATAGGTGTTGCAATTATTATTGACAGAAACCAGTGATCGAACAAGGTTGATTCAAATAGAATTAAACCTTCACAAAATAAATACGTAGAATATCAGTAATTATTCGACAATTACTATGGATATGAAATATGGGTGAGATTGGCCAACTGAGAAATGGGTCAATTGATGGCAGTTTCGAAGCAATTGTAACCAAAAAGAATAGGCGATAATTAGAATAAGTCAACAAAAAAGAAAGAGAACGAACTAGATAACGATAAACGATGATTCTAGAGTGTTGCCACAGAGATTAAATACAGGAGATTTATTGGCGAATAAATCAATTCAATTTCGATAGTCGCCGAGTGAACATTACACGATGGGAAGTTATAGTAGCAAGAGCAAAGTTATTGTAAATTAAAGTATTGATTAAATAAATTTAGTGTTGCATATATATATATATATATATATATATATATATATATATATATATATATGTATATACATATATATATATATATATATATATATATATATATATTTATATATATATATATGTATATATATATATATACATTTATGTATATATATATATATATATATATATATATATATATATATATATATATACATATATATTGGGTGATCCAAGTAGACATATTTTTTTCAATAGCCTTTTTTTGGCAACTCACGTGTTAGTCGTGCCATGCTGTCATGTTATTTTTGTTTAGTATTGTTTGGCATTTCATCATGGAAAGACTTACTCCTGAACAACGTTTACAAATCGTTCAACTTTATTACGAAAATTCACGTTCTGTGAGGAATGTGTTCCGTGCATTTCGCTCAACTTATGGTCAACATAATCGACCTACTGAGCGTACTTGTGCAAGAACTGAAGCCGCCCGACCTTCCCAAACGACATCGCTGCGCTCTATGGGCTCTTGAAAAGTTTCAAGAAGATCCGACGTTTTCGAGCCAAATTTTGTTCAGCGATGAGGCCCATTTCTGGATCAATGGGTATGTAAACAAGCAAAATTGCCGTATTTGGGACGAAGAGCAACCTGAAGAGATTCAACAGCTGCCACTTCATCCAGAAAAAACCAACGGTTTGGTGTGGTTTGTGGGCCGGTGGAATCATCGGTCCATATTTCTTCAAAAATGATGCCGGTGAGAACGTAACCGTCAATGGCGACCGTTATCGTGCCATGATATCCGACTATTTGATGCCTGAAATTGAAGCTTGTGATCTCGGCGACATTTGGTTTCAACAAGAAGGCGCCAGCCACTTCCCTCACATCGCATCAATCAATGGATTTATTGAGAGAACACTTCGATGAGAGAATAATTTCACGTTTTGGGCCGGTCGATTGGCCACCAAGATCGCGTGATATCACACCGTTAGACTTTTTCCTGTGGGGATATGTAAAGTCTAAAGTTTATGCGGACAAACCCGCTTCGATTCAGGCCTTGGAGCAAAACATCACGCGTGTCATTCGCCAGTTACCAGTCGAAACGTCATCGACGTAGACGTAGCCGCGGCCAACATTTGAAAGACATAATCTTCAAAAAATAAATGCCAAAGAATGTTCTGTGTTTTTTTCTTATATATATATATATACATATATATATATATATATATATATATATATATATATATATATATATATATACATATATATATATATATATATATATATATATATATACACACATATATATATATATATATATATATATATTTATATACACACACACATATATATATATATATATATATATATATATATATATATATATATATATATATATATATATAAACACTCTGTTAAATGATTCGACAATTATATCTATTATTCATACAAGAAAAATACAGATGCTCTGAGTACATTCAAAAGGACTAAACATATAAACATACGCACTTCTGATGTCACAGATTAATAGTTTGCTATTTCTTATGCTGCCATTTAAATGGAATACACTCAAATTTGATATTAACATGAATAATAGTGGATAAATGTGAGAGATATTCAAAAAAAAAAAATAAATAACATATATACTCGTACATATATATATAAAAAATAAAACATGTGAAACACTAAAATGAATTTGGACTACAAATTTTATTTATTTTATTTAATTTCACACACACACAAAAAATCTTCTAAATACATAATAAATGAAAAAACGATTTATCTTTTTAAACTTAAATAAAATGCTTCAGTTTGTTTTTTTTTGCTCCATTTAAATATTTCATTGCACTAACACCGGCTAATAAATATATTCTAGCGATACTATGTAGTAGCTTCCGTTTCTTGCATTTTTTTTATTGCTCTCGCACAAACACAGAGTTATACATTTTCATCTTCTTCTCCTGTATTTCTCTCTCTTTCTCTGTTTTTTTTTTTACACTCCATATCTGAATCTTATCTGCAAATTGTGTAGCATCTGAAAATGAAATTCGTAACGATGAAGAAAATAAAATTTATTTCACCTCGTATTGTGGCTCACGTGCTTTGGACGGTAAATTATAAGCAAACGGTGTAATATACGAGTATGAGCACATATTCCTTACACACACACACACTAGATGTATGCATACGAATAAGGTATGCAATAGCGTCACCAAAGAGGTATGAAAATGAGAAAAGCATTTTTTTCGAGGTGGGTCAAACATTTGATTTATTCATATATTAGCGTTTAAATTTAATTTAATTCCATCGTTTTCCAAAAGAAATCATAATTAATTATATTTACATTTTTTTTTGAATTATGTTAAACATACATATTTACATCCATTATTTTTGCATGATTATTTTTCATTGTCATTGTCATATTTAGTAGTAGATATTTAGTATAAATTTTTGTTGTTAAAATTATGAAAGCTTATATACGTACAAGTGATTTATCTATCATCATGAAAAATATGGATTTTCTTAAAATTTATTTTGAAATAAATTTAAAAAAAACGAAATATTTTTCTTCTTAAATTAATGCAGTTGTTGATTTAAATATGTTTTTAGGTCAAAGACATGAATAGTTTACTATACGTTACGTAGATTAGCAAAATTTCAAATGCGTCAGATGAGTGAATATAAAAAAAAAATATTTTTAAGATCTATATATTTTTTTTTTAAATTGCCTAAAGATGTTGTATAAACGAGTTTTTATTTTTTTTTATTAGATTACATTGAATTGGAAAGTGCATTAGATTGTATCACAAAAATCATCATATTTCACTCACCTCGAAGGTGTTTCAGATGCGTGGAATATTCCCTTGAGTTAAAGTAAGTAAAGAGTCTTTTTTTAAAGTGAATCAGTTTCCGATTGTGGTAAAACGGTATAGCAGTTATCAAATCTTATAACTCATATTGAAATTTTATTACGGAAAACGTAGTTCTGTCATCCAAACTCAAAGATCGCTGCAACCATCTTATGGTTGACATAAATTTTTCGCATTTTTGGCTCAATGGGTATGTGAATAAGCAAAATTGTCGTGAAGACAATGTCTGGTGCGGTTTGTGGGCTGGTGGAATCATTGGTCCATAATAAATAAATAAATAAATATGTGACACTTAAAGCCCCAAAGGGCTCATTGGCCGAGCTTCTCTTTCATTACTGTTGTGCGTCTTAAATTTGGACAGTATTAGAAGGGACCTACTTATTTTAACCGGTTCCGAACGGCAGAACACTTGTGACATCACTTTTTCTGAGTTTTGTCACAGAGTTCTTTTAGAAGCTTTTTCATGGCAAGTTGTTATGTCGGAAGAATTGCCAATTTCTTGCCGACAGG
This sequence comes from Megamerina dolium, assembly GCA_963854835.1. NCBI lineage: Eukaryota > Metazoa > Arthropoda > Insecta > Diptera > Megamerinidae > Megamerina > Megamerina dolium. The sequence goes on from OY978525.1 coordinate 15,802,454, forward strand.
TGGGTAACATTCGAAAGAAAAATCTTATCGATATTAAATTTGTTATGTTAGGCGAACACACTAACCACTGAGCTACGGCACCCATTGGTCCATACTTCTTTAAAAACGTGGCAGGCAACAACGAAACCGTCGATGGCTTCAATTGCTACAGTGCCATGATAATTGACTATTTGATTACCCAATTGCGTGGTAAGAATGTGGAAGAGATGTGGACCCAGCAAGATGGCGCTACATGTCATACATAGAGCATAACAATTTCTCGAAATGGACATGTGAACTATCTTGCAAGATCTTGTGAATTTTCGACTCTGGAGTATATTTTTAGTGGGGATATGTGAAGTGGCTAGCTTATGCTGATAAACCAGCAACTTTGGATGAATTGCAAACCAACATTGAGCGAACTATTGCCGAGATTATGCCCCAATTGCTTGAAAAAGTATCCGAAAGTTGGGTATCCAAATTACGCCGCATTCGAGCTAGAAGCGGTGGCCATATGTCCGATTTCATATTCTAACACTAATTGCATAAAATTATCCTTCCAACAAAGCATAAAAATTTAGAATATTACATTTTGTATTTTTTTTTATCAAATTTGAAAGTGCTTCGCTCTAAAAAAACCACCCTTTAAAAGCGATCGAGCTGAAAGTTGGCACATAATATAATTTTCACCATCGAACTGATGAGCTCGTAAAAGGACGGAATCATCGGATGAAAACCACGTAATGTGACTATAACTACAGAATTGAGATAATATATAACATAATATAATCTAAGTTTGAAAACCACACCTACCTTCCATACAAATGTATGTTATTGAATGGATATTTTCATACTTTTCGTGCGAAAATATAAAGTTATCAAACTTAAACTTGGTGTGTACGATTAAATTTATAAAATAGTAGACTTACTCGATAATGAGCTGAATCGGAAAAAAACCACGTCTACTTTCCATACAAAATTATGCAGTAAATTGTGTGTTTTTCACATTTTACTCGCAAAAGTATTAAATTATCGAGGTGTAACTGGCGATATGTGATCATATTGATCAACTAATAGAAACATTAGAAAATCGACTGAGTCGGATAAAATCCAAGCCTAATTCCCTTATAAAAGTATGTAGTTAATTGCGTATTTTCACATTTTACTTAAGAATATATAAAGTTATCAAGCTAAAACTTAGTATATACAACTATATTTATTAACTACTAAATAGACATATTCAAGAATGAACTGGATTGGATTAAAACCACTCCTAAACCACTAAACCACTAATATAGTATGTTCTCGATATTATTTTGCCCACAAATATATTGGAGTAGTAGGGACATAAATACACATTTTATTCTATAATTTTTTATATATTTATTTTTTTTTATTTTATTTTAAATATTTTATATTAAATATTTAATTTAAAATATTCATTCAAAATGTCCGCTCTTGGCCTTCACGTTCAGATGCTTCCTTAGATGACCGTGCATACACCCTGTTATTTTGCTTGTTAAATTTTTCCTGTACTGTAAAAAAATTTTTTTTGGTAAATAAGATTTTTCTGCGCATGTTATCATTGTGCTTTACCAAAAGACGTTCACATTTGTCCATTCTATACTTTTCAAAGCTGCATTCTACAAATGGCAGGAGCGGTGTTTGAAAGCCCTAGGACCCATGTTTTTTTTTTTTTAATAATTCCAATATGGTATTTTGCAAGAGCGGATTTCGCTGAATTCTTGATTTCATAGCTTTGATGACTGGCTTAACCGGTGGCGGTCTTTAACATCTCCAGTCTCTACAAAGAGTTTTATGCACTGGTATACGAACATGCGACTAACACCGAGCGAGCGACACCATGGTGAGAGCTGAAATAATTTACAATTCCCAGTGCAGATGAACGCTTTGCAATTTATATTTTATAAGCCATGTGGTAATAACGGGGTATGTTCAATTGTTCTATTGAAATGAGTGTGTTCAATGTTGTAACAGTATTTATGTCTCTACAAGTATAGCTATATGACTGAAGCAATGGTCATACGAATATTTTATTTATTTATTTATATTTATTAACGTGCAGTTATGCTTGAAAGTAGGTTTATCGCGCGAAAACCACGCCTAATTCAGCACAAAAAGTTTTTTTTTTACTAACATATCTGTCGGTCATCGGTGTAGGTGCGTTTGGAGGTTACCCATAACTTGTATAAGTTATTTGTCTTTGATGATGCTTGGTAAAATTTTTTGAAAAATATTTTTGTCGACGACATAAACCCTTTACCTTCTCCCAAATGTTGACTTTTAAAGGCTTTTTCGAAAAAGGTCCAAAATGAGCCATACAGGTGGTAGTTAGAGGGTTGAATTATTTCGAGAAAATAATCTTCGAAAAATTTTAATATAGATCTCCGAAGCCAAGAACTATCCTAAATGTAATTTTACATATGATTTTTCAAATTTCATGATTCTACTTTTGACCGAAAATAATAAAATTTTAAACCAATGCAAAAAATATGACTTAGCGGAGCAGAAACGGATTAGGGCTTTTGTTACTGCAGTCAAATGCGTTGGAGACTGATTTGGTTTACATCGAGGAATGAAGCACACTTCCTGTGTATTTATACTTTCAACTTTTTTTTTAAGGATAAGCACGACATGCCACCTGTTCGAATCAAAACAACCTCAGATTCGACTAGACATAGAAAATTTTATTGCTGGAAAATATTCTTTTATGTTTTATGTGGCTGTATAGTTTATGCCGAATTTCTTTGAAATATTTCAATGCGAGTATTTGATGCGTTTAAGCTTTATGTTATATATGAAAAATATAATAATTATTTTTAAAATATATTGTACCTATACTTTAATATACTTAGTATTACTCAAATATTTAAATGGAATTGTTTATATAAAATACTTATATTTTTGTACACAGAAAAATATATCAATACTATATTTTCTCACTTCAGCTGAAAATATTATTTTCTCGTAATCTACTTATTTTTTCATGTTCACAGTCATATATCAAACAGCAATTGGATCAATGTTGCTATTCAATTTCTCATAAGAGATATTTTTACAGAATGAGAAAAACAGAGATAGAGAATTATTTACAAGTATTTGTTGGTAAAATAAATACATAGAATTTATATAAGTATTATGATAAAATATATATTTACTATAATTCATAAAAATTGAATATCTGTATGTACTTACAAACCAGCATATTCATACTTGTAAAATCTTCAATAAGCATAACATAGTAATAAGCGCCCATAAAAATACAAAGTACCAATATAAACACCATAAGCTACACAAGTTATGAAAAAAAAAAAATTGAAAAAATAACTACGTATGAAATGAAGTAAATCTTCTTAACTTTGAAGCATTGTCAGTTGAATATAACTATGTATGGGTGTATAGTATACGTATGTATTGTGGCAGCCATACAAGTAACTGCATCACGTAACAGAATATACCGCATGCAACGATAAGTTTGTTAGCGATTTGTTATAAATAAAAACACAACTTGAAATACATCCAAACACGCACACACACACACACACACACACACACACACATGCAAGGCAAAAAGGGTTTGAGTAAATAAAGAATGAGAGAAATCGGGAAAAAAAACAAATAAATATTATAAATAAATCAATCATTGTGGGTGGCTTATGGAAGTATAATACATAGAGAAGCACATTTTTCAATTTTTTTTTTTTTGATTTTTATGTATGTTCCCAAATGAAATGATTTACAGATTTACGTGTTTGTTGTTATTGTTATTGTTCCTTTGCTTTTGCCTATATCAACGTACCATAATCAATAAGTAAATATATATCTACATAAATACATACAAAATAAAATGATTTTTCAAAAATTCTTTAAAGCACCTGTGGCTGAGGCACACACACACACACACACTCATTATTATTCATTCACACTCTAGCATAATATTTCAATGAGACATGAAATGAATTTCGAAGGCAACTTTTTTGAATAAATCGGCTTACGAGTACGATTTAAAGAAACTTAATGATACCTTCATTTTGTATATTTGTAAATTAATTGATGGCAAATATGTCAAACGGTGAATGTGTTGTATGTATGTATGTAGGTGCTAATGTTGAGTAAAAAGTGGATAAAATCCGTTTTCTAATTAATTGGATTTTGAATGAATTTATATAATTTATACAAGACATTGAACTTGAAATTAATTCATCATCATACGCACGGTATGACTGAAAATTTATTTAGATATATCATATATGCTTCTCGTTTCATCTTAATTACTATAGTCATTTTTAATATTAATTAAATCCTATGAAAATTAACATATTTTGTGAAAAATATGCTTTTGTTGCCTTTCCACCGCACAATTTTCCATAGCAATACAATTCTATGAGAATTAATGCTTATTTATCCCTTTATTTTGATATATCGATAGAGCAAAGTGCATATTCATAATTTATTTATTTGATTGGTGATTTCTTTTGATTCCAAAAATATCCACATTTATTCATATTTCACAAATAATAAAATTTTCTTTAAGAAGAAATGTTTGTCTTTGGCTCAAAATTTATATACTATAAATATGAATATTTTGTATAAACAATTTTAATTAGAAAAATAAAAAAAAAATTTTTTAATGCCTAATTAATTTTGTTATTTAAATTTTATACAGATATTTACATATGTATATGTATATTTTTCATACCAAAAATGATTTCATATATATACATGTATATATGACGGCATTTTGAAATAGTCAACGTCATCAACGGCTAAGGATGAATGAAAATTTTATAAAGCATTTATTTTTGCATATTTGCCTTGAGGTATATAAAAATTTTAATTCAAAATAAATTTAGTATAAATTTATTAGAAAATTTCTTTTAAAAAGAAAATAATTGGATAAATGAACAAATTTTGAAATATAATTTCTTTTTATGAAAATAAAAGAGACTTTGGAAGAAAACTATTTATTAAATTAATTGAATTAAATTTTTGTAATCAATAATGCAGATATTTTTATTGTTTATAATGTAACGATATGGAATAGCGCATTTGAGAATAGTACTCAATAGAGTTCAGTATATAGTTCTAGGGACTTATATGCGTACAAATGACTTATTTTTGCTTTGTTTACCACTTGATGAACAATAATTAATAATCGCGGAAAATACTATTTATACTACCGATACCAAGAAGAAAATCGAATCCAATACAAAAAAAAAAAAAAAGAAAAAATCATGCCATAAATGAATATTATAAAGCGTGATCCATTTCGAGGTTTCCTACTTTTTTAAAGAAAAAAACACAGAAAATTTAAATTGAATGGGGAATGTTTATTATCATTTGAAAGAACATTCTTTGGCATTTATTTTTTGAAGATTATGTCTTTCAAATGTTGGCCGCGGCTACGTCTCAGATGGTCCATCCGTTGATTCCAATTTTCGATGACTCGTTCGAGCATTTCGACTGGTAACTGGCGAATGACACGCGTGATGTTTTGCTCCAAGGCCTGAATCGAAGCGGGTTTGTCCGCATAAACTTTAGACTTTACATATCCCCACAGGAAAAAGTCTAACGGTGTGATATCACACGATCTTGGTGGCTCACCGAAGTGTTCTCTCAATAAATCCATTGATTGATGCGATGTGTGGGAAGTGGCGCCGTCTTGTTGAAACCAAATGACGCCGACATCATGAGCTTTAATTTCAGACATCAAATAGTCGGATATCATGGCACGATAACGGTCGCCATTGACAGTTACGTTCTCACCGGCATCATTTTTGAAGAAATATGGACCGATGATTCCACCGTCCCACAAACCACACCAAACCGTTGTTTTTTCTGGATGAAGTGGCAGCTGTTGAATCTCTTCAGGTTGCTCTTCGTCCCAAATGCGGCAATTTTGCTTGTTTACATACCCATTGAGCCAGAAATGGGCCTCATTGCTGAACAAAATTTAGCTCAAAAACGTCGGATCTTCTTGGAACTTTTCAAAAGGCCATAGAGCGAAGCGATGTCGCATTGGAAAGTCGGGCGGCTTCAGTTCTTGCACAAGCTGTATTTTGTATACTTTCAATTTAAGATTTCGACGTAAAATGCGCCAAGTCGTTCCATACGTAAGTTCGAGTTGCTACGAACGGCGCCGAATCGACTCTACACGGTCTTCGTGTACACTCTCAGCTACGGCCGCTATATTTTCTTCACTGCATGCTGGACGTGGTCTATTCGGTCGAATATTATCCAATAATGAATGTTGGGTCTCAAGATGGGTGATGGTGTTGCGAATAGTACGCTCAGTAGGCCGATTATGTTGACCATAAGTTGAGCGATGTGCACGGAACACATTCCTCACAGAACGTGAATTTTCGTAATAAAGTTGAACGATTTGTAAACGTTGTTCAGGAGTAAGTCTTTCCATGATGAAATGCCAAACAATACTAAACAAAAATAACATGACAGCATGGCACGACTCACACGTGATCTGTCTATTGAAAAAAGTATGTCTACTTGGATCACCCAATATTATGAATTGTTCAACTATTCAGTTGCCTATCCACCCACAAAATTTGAAAAAGAAAAATCCAAAAAATAAAAACAAAACAATAATAATAATAATAATATAGCAAAAATACTTATATTTACGTGTACATGAGTATGTGTCATCCATCCGGCACGAATTGTTGGAATACATTAGTACTACATATGTATATACATATATAAATATATGAGTATAATAGAGAATTTCGTATGCAAACAAATTTCATGATGAAGAAGCAACAACAACAACAGCAGACGTTAAAATGAAAACATTCGAACATTTCAATTGTTATGGTGGACGAAGAAGCGTATGAATATTTTAATAAATTGCACTAGAATTGGACATACTGATAGACAGTTCGACACATACACGTCCATGTATACCATTCATTGTATGAGTACATAAGTACATGTGTACGTTATACTAAGTACATATTTTGTAAATATGTATATGTATAAAGGCATAGTTCAATGTCAAAAGCATACAAAAATCATTCGATTTCGTATTTATTTTTGTTTGTTTGCTGCATTCCGAATGATTATACCTACGTAGAGAGCATATATGTACTTGTTTACTGGTATTCAATGATGTGATTGTTTTAATGCCTGACTGGCTGATAGACGGTCATATATTCTCATGCATGTATTCATAATATATAGATACTACACATATGTGAGTTTGGTAGGCAGAGTAAGGAAGAAGTGATGTACAACTATTGTACATACGTTGGGTGGTGCCGTTTTCACCACGTAATTTGAATACCTTCAAGTTTATGTAGACTATAAATATCATAATAATTTTATTTTTAGTGTACGTTTTAATAGGGAAATCGATATAAAATTGCATATGCTAAATATTCTTCAATAGTTGTCTGTTTCACATGAAAATTAACTCTTTTAGCTTAATTAGCTTAAAAGACACTCTGTCGATTCATTGCAAAATTATAAAAACTGTTGAGGAAGTTAATAAGTTCTTATGTTTTGCTAAATTAAAATTTGTACCCAGTCGTGAGCCATGCGAGAAAATCAGTTTAAAATTGAAAAACTTTGTGTAAGATCAGCATAAATTTAAAATGTCAGGTGTAGTAAAAAGAAATCCATTATTTTTCCAATAGATGGCTTTAGTAATCTGTATCTCGCGTTGTATAATTGCGATCGGCTTACGCTAGATGTCGTTAGAAAGATAGAATTTCGTACTAAATAAACTTTTTAGGCAGTTTTGTGATTTGCTTGACACAGTATTGTTTGAGCACGCCATATTTTACAGTTTTTCTTCGATAAAGACGAAAACGCAAGCCAGACGGCTAAAAATGTAAATAGTGTTTATTGTTTCTGATACTGTAATAGCCAATCACGTGCAATTTTGGTTTCGTCGATTCCGTTCCGGTAATTTTGATGTCAAAGATGCAAGGCCAGTTGTCGAAAATATCAATAAAAAATGGAAATCGTCGAGTCTGACCATCATGTAAGCACTGTTTGTATTGCCCAGGAGCTAAACATTGCACAAAAACCGTTTGGAATCTTTTATGGATGCCACACGAGTCAACGCAAAAAAAAAAAACCTCATGGACCGAATTTCCATCTGCGAATCGCTGTTGAATCGCAACAAAATCGATCCATTTCTGAAGCGGATGGTTACTGGTAATGAAAAGTGGGTCACTTACGACAACGTCAAGCGAAAACAGTTGTGGTCGAATCGCGGTGAGCCGGCGCAAACAGTGGCCAAGCCAGGATTGACGGTAAAGAAGGTTTTGCTATGTGTTTGGTGAGATTGGCAGGGAATCATCTACTATGAGCTGCTCCACTAGGGTCAAACTCTCAATTTGGACCTGTTCTGTCAATAATTGGACCGTTTGAAGGAAGCAATCGCCTAGAAGCGGCCAGTTTTGTCCAATAGGAGAGGAATTGTGTTCCATCGACACACATCGATAGTGACTCGCCAGAAGCTCCGGGAGCTTGATTGGGAGGTTTTTATGCATCCATGTTATAGTCCGGACCTCGCACCAAGTGATTACTACCTGTTCCTATCTATGGCGAATGATTTTGCTGGTGAAAAATTCACCTTAAGAGAAGCTTGTGAAAATCGACTGTCCCAGTTTTTTCCCAATGATTATGTAGAAAACATAAAAAATGCTGAAGATTAAGAAAAACAAATAAGGGTGTTTAGGGTGTTTTAATTCATGCAGCTACTGAACTTTTGTTAGTCCCCCTGCATATTTAAAGTAACTTAGCAAAACTTAAATGCAAATAAATTCTTTTCAACTCCTTTGACGGTATTGTTCCTTTTCGTGCTCTGAAAATTCAGTTGTAAACACTAGAAAATTGAATCAATTAACTTAAATTACTTCCAAGGTTCCAAAAAAATTAAATATTAGGCAAACAATATGTTGGTAAATAACGAAGGTATCTACCATGTTTGATGGAAAATGCTTCTTGAATTGACGAATATCATTTAATGTATTTTCGTTAGAAACATGCTGGATGTCACCAAATTTTGTCAATATGATAAACGTTGGTACTTTATCCCAAAAATATAAAACATAGACATATAATATTGAGTGCAGTAAAGTCAGTAAATGTCATTTTTATAATCTACAAGTCCTTATCTATGAATTTTGCAACAATACTTATATTTTGCAAAAATTTACTAACAAATCTGCGACTTTGAGAAAACTCAATATTACTTAACTTGCGGTTTTTTGGACGATATTTGTTTTAAAGCGAAGCAACACGCCTACTCAGTCCCACGACAAAGCAAAAGTTTTTTTTTTTTTTTTTTTTTTTTTTTTGTTAGCTTATTTTTTTTTTATTGAATCTTTCTTAAATACAAGAAACTAACAATAAGTATTAAAATCTTACAAACTAAATAAAACTATGTGATATCCCCTACGTTCCATCACAATTTGGTGAGTCGCGAGATGTAGCAATTTTACAGCATATTCAGTGTGTCTTTTCTTTTTAATCGACGATGCCCCTTGCTCAGCAACAATTGCCTAGCAAGGGGATTCGGATGATTGTGTAATTTTTGAATGTAGCTTCTGCAGGACATTGCAACTTCCTCAGAAATTGTGGATACATTTAAATCTCGATGGATGTTAACGTTCCTCATATACCAAGGCGCGTTTACAATAATTCGCAGACACTTGGATTGTATTCGCTGCAATTTTTCGATATTAGAGGGAGATGCGGTGCCCCAAAATTGAATACCATAAGTCCAGATTGGTTTCAGGATTGCTTTATATAATAGCACTTTGTATTCAAGATTCAACTTTGATCTTTTGTGTAACAGCCACCATAACTGATTAATTTTAAGCTTGATCTGAGTTTTCTTTGCCTCTATGTGATTTTTCCATGTCAGCCTTCTGTCGAGGTGAATACCCAAGTACTTTGTTGAGGAACATTGTGGAACTGATTGGCCATTAATTTTAAGTGGGGGACATGTATCTAGCCTTAGCGTGAAGGTTACATGTACGCTCTTTGATTCATTGACTTTTATACGCCATTTTGCTAGCCAGATTTCGAGAGAATCGACATGAGTCTGCAGGAGTTTAGTAGCTTCTATGGGGTTAGAGCGAGAGCACAATATTGCCGTATCATCAGCAAAGGTCGATATGAATGTATAGTTATTGTTGGGCATATCTGAAATGTATAAGAGATACAGTAAGGGACCCAAAACGCTTCCTTGAGGAACGCCAGCGTGAATATCCAATGGATTTGTTGTGTAATCCTTGTGATGTACGAGAAATTGTCTTTTCGTGAGGTAGCTACTAAGCAATGAGGAGACATTTGCAGGCAGTAATAGTTTGAGTTTGTAAATAAGGCCATCGTGCCATACTTTATCGAAAGCTTGAGTGATATCAAGAAAGACAGCTGAGCAATACTTTTTTTCTTCAAAAGTGTTCCTTATCAGAGTTACAATGCGGTGGACTTGTTCTATTGTGCCGTGCTGTTTTCTAAATCCAAACTGATGTTGAGGAATCAGTTGGTTGAGATTAATAAATGGAGTTATATTCATGACAAGTAGCTTTTCGAATACTTTAGAAAGTAGAGGCAGGAGGCTGATAGGTCTGTACGATGCAACTTTTGTAGGGTCTTTTCCTGGTTTTGCTATCATAATAATTTTTGAAGTTTTCCAGCATTTGGGATAGTGTTTAATACGAAGGATAGCATTGAAAATGTGCATCAGATGAATTACTGAAGCCGGAGGTAGCTCTTTTATCATTTTACCGGTAATTTTATCTGGACCAGGTGATTTTTTTGGGTTTAAATCTTTATAAATTGCTTTGAATATGTCCTTTTTTTTAATTTTGAGCGTTATTGAGCAAGGTTGAGAAGTTAATATTGGTAATGAGGACTGTGAAGAGGGTGGATTGGGTGTAAACACACTTTTTAGGTGGTTTGCAAAAGCCAAACCCTTCTCACAGTTGCTTCTAGCCCAATTACCGTCACTCAAACGGATGGGGGAATCAGTGAGAATTGGCCGATTTGATTTTTTTGCTGATTTCCACAAAGAGTAGTCTGACGCTTCACCAGGTGTTAATTTCGCTATGTGCTCTTCTAACTCTTTGTTGTTTTTATTTTTTAAGGCTTGCTTTAACTTTCGAGTGCAGTGCTGTAGCTGTGTTTTCAGATTCGGTGATCTGAATTCTTGCCATTGTCTTCGGAGTCTTCTTTTCTGTCTTACTAGCAATTCAATATCGGCTGGTGTGTATGGGCTATAGTTTGATTGCTTGCATACCTTTGTGCAGGTGGCTGAGCTGAGAGCTAATGAGAGCAGCTGGTTGAATTTTTCGAGTGCTGAGTCTACATCGTGTCCATTTCTTAATACAGTACTCAGAGGAAGATGGGAATTTATATATTTCTTGAATTTTAACCAGTCTATTTTCTTTCTAACGCAATTGCTTTGGGGGCTTGGTGATTTTATAGATATTACCGTGGGTGAGTGGTCAGATGATAGATCATAATTACACTCTGTGGAGATATTTTCCATCTGCAAACCTTTGGCGACTCCAAAGTCTATGAGATCGGGTATTTTCCTCTTGTCCGTCGGCCAATATGTCGGTTGACCATTTGAAATAACATCGTAGCCGTGGTTAGTGATGATTGAACATAGTCTTTTGCCTTTTGGAGTTATTAATCGGGAGCCCCAGTGAGTGTGTTTGGCGTTGAAATCGCCAGCAACCAAGAATTTGCTACCAAGAGTTGAGAAAAATTCTTTATATTGCTGTTCGGTAATACTGTATCTTGGGGGACAGTATATATATTACTAGCTTAGAGATGTATTCTTCCAGACATATAGATGTTGCTTGCAAGTAGACGCTACTAAAATCTTCAAGAACATGATGTTTTATTCTGCTTTTTATCAATATAGCAGTTCCTCCGCGTGCCTTACCATGCGGATGATTTGTGGAGTACAGTTTGTAATATGGTATTTGGTAGCAATTTTTGTCAGTGAAATGGGTCTCAGATATCATCATTATGTCGATTTGGCTGGATTCAAGGAATTGAATTAGCTCCAAACGGTGCTGGCTTAAGCCGTTGGCGTTCCAGTGGCATATCTTGAGACAACTCATGGTCTGGATAGCAATGTTTGGAGTAACATCGATTGATTTTTCATCATTTCTTGCATCATTGTTTGCATTGAGTTCATGAATTGGTTCATATTCTGAATCAATGTTTGAAGCAAATGTTCAAGGGTACTTGGCTGTTGGGTGGGCAGTGAGTGTTTCTGCTCATTATTTACATTGCTTTGTTGGTGTGGGTTTTGTTTTAAGACGCTAGCGTATGAATTGGTTTGATTCTTGTTTGGGATTGCAGAGAAGAATGTGACTATAATTTAGTAAAACATATATAAAAAGGTTTATCCATTTTGCGGTTTCAAAAGTAAATGTAAATAAAACACATATAAAATATTTTTTATCATGATATTTCTTTTTTATTATAAAGTTTGAACGTTGACATTATCTGTGAAATACTACATCATTTAAATGACCTCCACGCGAATTGTTGCAAGCATCGATTCTTTTGAGGTAATTTTCGACCACTTTTTGACACATATTGGGCGGTATCTCAGCCATAACGTGACGAATGTTGGTTTTTAGGTGCTCAAGAGTTAACGGTTTATCTGCATAAACACGGTCTTTCGCGTAGCCCCACAAAAAAAAGTCAAGCGGTGTCAAATCGCATGATCTTGGTGGCCACTTGATATCGCCACGACGAGAAATTACGCGGCCAGAAAATTTCTCTTGCAATAAAGCCATATTCGCTCGAGTTGTGTGGCATGTGGCACCGTCTTGTTGAAACCACATATTCTCTAAGTCGTATTCTTCAATAGCAGGCAAAAAAAAGTCGGTTATCATATGACCATAACGCTCCGAATTGACGGTGACAGTCGTTCCATCGTCGTTTTCGAAGAAGTAAGGTCCAATCGCACCTCCGAACCAAAGAGCGCACCAAGCAGTGACTTTTTGTGGATGTAGTGGCCTCTCTTCAATTACTTGAGGATTCTCAGAACCCCAAATACGACAATTTTGTTTGTTAACATACCCACCGAGTGAGAAATGTGCTTCGTCGCTGAAGAAAATTTTGTTCGAAAAATCGCCGTCCACCGCCTGTTGTTCAAGCACCCATTCGACCATTCACAACGTCGTAGATAACGACGTTGTGAATGGTCAGCTGGCTTCAGTTGTTGTGTGAGCTGGATTTTATATGGATGTAGGTGTAGATCCAAATGCAAAATACGCCATAATGTGCCGTAAGACAGTCCTAATTCCTGAGAACGACGAGGAATCGACATATTCGGGTCTTCGGCAACACTTTCACTTACAGCAGCGATATTTTCGGTGGTACGAGCGAAACGATGATGCACAGGCCTTACAATATCTGTAACCGATCCAGTCTCTTCATATTTCTTCACAATTTTGCCAATTGCTTGCGTAGTTGGACGATTATGTAAACCATAATCTCCTCTTAAAGCACGATATGTGGCTGTGGCAGAATCACCATTTTTGTAGTAGGTTTTTACAATTTTAATGCGTTGTGCGATAGTTAAGCGATCCATTTTCGCAAATGTCAGACTTTGAACTGAAAAAGAAAGAAATTGTTTTAACAACTCAGTTTGACAGATGTCGAATTCTAGCCCTATACTTTTGAAACCTCGAAATGGATAACCCTTTATTATATATTGTATTCTAGAGCACCTTTGCTTATGTAGTATGAAGTTCAACTACTAAAAACTATTTTTTAAGAATTTCTGTATTTTTTATTCATAAATGAATAAGATAGTACATTTGTCTTCCTTTCGAATTCCAACACCTTTTAATTTATGACCCCTATTAATGGGTATATAGTATATTTGCATAAGTACTTACATATGCGTTCAAACAGTGACCTTTATGCGGTAACAGCCCTTAACATCAAACTTGAATTCCAAAACGATATACACACACATCCGTTTATCTGTCTGACTAATTGTTTTTATTGAATTTACGTTGGTTTTGTATATGCCTATTTTCGTTCGTTTGCGTAATTTCTTTGTTTTGTTTTACGTCTTATTGTTGTACGTAATGTCATTAAATCACGGCAATGAACGCCACTTTATTATTTAACTTTGTTTTGTTGCAATTATGGACATTATTTGTATAACAAATCATTTAAAAATAGGTCTTTGTTTATTTAGAATTTTAGCAATAGAAACAATTGTAGACGTCTGTTATAAACATCTTATAGTATTTAAGAAATGTTTTTTTGAGCAAATATATATTTTTAAAATTTAAAAATTCTCTCTTATGCTTAGTATTTTACACATATGAAAACTCTTATAAAGTATTTGGAACTGAAGTCAATTAACCAAATTTGTTTAGAAATTTTAGTGACTAATATGGATGGACGTTTTTCTAATAGCATACATAAGCTACATATATGGGGGACATAGTTCAGTTGGTCTGTTCATGAGGTCGTAAGTTCTACCTGCGTCCGTGACCGATTCAATTTTCCCGTATTTTTCACTAAGATAATAAAATTCAACAGATATCACAAATGGTCTGCTGTTTGGAAGAGGCTAATATCAGCTCAATACTATTTAAATTTAACACGCACGACTATACAATAAGAAATTTTCGATTAAATGGTCTGCGAAGAGTATTGTTTATTTTGTATATTTAGGTATTTATATTAAGTTCATATTAATTTTTTTTTTTTTTTTCATATGTCTGGCACTTTGCTGTTGTTTTCCCATATGAATAGTTATTACTGATAGCTAAGTATGTACGAGTATCAAATAAAACACGACTGAGAGATAAGGCAAAGTAAAAACCAATCCATTATTTAGCACGCAAGCATGCAACGTTTCATCATCATCATCATCGTTCAGCTCTAGAACCCGGGGCGGGTTTTGGCTTATTCTACTAAAGTCCTGCATTCTTCCTTGTTAGGGTTCTCCAGTTTCTCGAACCAATCGCTATAGCATCCTCTTCTATTAGGTCAACTAGTCGTTTCCGTGGTCGATCTGTGTTTCTATTTGCTAGTGGGTTATATTGCATAATTAGTATCTGCGCTCTCGTGTTGTTCATTCCTATGGAAGACATGCTCGATCCATCTAAGACGCTGTGATTTTACAAATTTGACCATGTTTTTCCCTTGCATGATTTGTAGTAGCTCTGCTTTATTCCTGATTGCATATTCCCCATCTGCTATGTGTTTTGGGCCAAATATTTTCCTCAGCATCTTCTTCTCAGCGATTCGCAGGGTCTCTTCCTCTGCACCCGTCATACTCCATATTTCAGAGCAATTAGTGCTTCCATGACGGTATTTACTTTATATGAGTCTCTATATTTGACGCGCCCTCAAACAAAACCGAGTTGAGCAATCACAAACCTATCTAATAAATGTATTTAGTAAATCTTCATCTTTCTAACGCCATCTATCGTGACCCAATTGCATCTACACGACTCGAGTTATAGATTACTAAAGTTATATATTGGAAAAATAAAAGGTTTCATTTTAAAACCTACGTGTAGGCGCTACGCGAGCCGTTAAGGAGCGGTACAGAGACAAAAGGAGTGCAGAGGGACGTCTTTTCAGGCGCAAGAAGAGGGAGTTGGAGAGACGAGAGTGTGAATAGATAGAGATGCGTAGCGACAGGAAAGAGACTCGAATATTCTTCGAAAATATCAAGCGCCTGAGTGGCGGTTTAACTCCCGGAGCCTCTTCTTGTCGTGATGGATATGGGAAACTGGTTACAGATGTCCAGAGTGTACTGAGCCTATGGAGGGAACACTTCTCCACGTTACTGAATGGCGATGCTACGAACAATTCCGCCGGTGGAGGAGAATGCCCGATAACCTCAATTACAGATGATGGTGTCGACGTTCCATCACCCTACCATGACGAGGTTAAAACAGCCATGTTAAGGCTGAAGAACAACAAAGCTGCAGGTGCTGATGGCCTGCCTGCAGAGTTGTTTAAGACCGAACACGATGAGCTGTTCACCTGCATGCACCAGCTCATAAGCAGAATATGATCAGATGAAAGCATGGCTGATGATTGGGGTTCAGTGTTCTCTGTGCCGTACATAAAAAAGGAGACCCCACAATTTGCCCCAAGTACTATGAAATAAGTTTTCTGAGCGTCGCATACAATATCTTATCCGGTGTACTGTGTGAAAGATTGAATCCCATGCTCAACAACCTGATTGGATCTTATCAGTGTGGGGTCAGACCTGGTAAATCTACCATTGACCATATTTTCACACTATGCCAAATCCTGGAGAAGACCCAAGAAAAACACATCAACACATTGATTATAAAGCCGCTTTCGACAGTCCGGTAAGGGATTACCTCTACGCAACAATGTCTGAGTTCGGTATTCCTGCAAAGCTCATTCGACTTTGTAGAATGACACTGGATAACTCCCGCTGTGTAGTGAAAATTGGGAAGGAGCTCTCCGCACTGTTTAATACCGAACGGGGTTTCAGACAAGGTCATTAGTTATCGTGCGACTTCTTTAATCTTATTATGGAGAAAATAATACGAGCTGCTGATCTACGACATAATGGCACTATCTTTAACAAAAGTGTCATGCTGTTTGCGTATGCCGATAATATTGAAATAATCGGCATGAACAATCGAGCAGTCAGTGCAGCATTCTCAGAGTTGGAAAGAGAGTCGCGTCGGATGGGTCTTACGGTGAACGAGGGCAAGACGAAGTATCTAGTGTCAACAAACAAGAGTTCCGGCGTTTTGGACAACACGTCACTTTTGACAACTACGCTTTTGAAGTAGTAAGGGGCTCGGTCTATTTTGGAACCAGCATTAACAGCAGTAATGACGCCTGGAGATATAGCGAAGGATCACTCTTGCAAACAGGTGTTACTTTGGGCTAAGTAAGCAATTGAGAAGTCGAGCCCTCTGTCGAGGAACGCAAACTAGAGTACTGGAGAACCTGACGGGGCTTGGGATTTAGCTAACTGCCGTCAGCTAGCGAAGAACAGAGATGGCTGGCGAATCATGTCATATTCGCCCTAAATCGATGTTTGGTTTTTATGGCCAAATAAGTAAGTAAGTAAGTTCTTTTTACTACAACACATCGATATAGTTCTAATTTTTCATATCTATCACCTTTCCTTAAGGCTGTTGCAAACGGAAGCATGTTTTCGTATCTTCATAAAAACAATTATTCCTCGGAAAAAGAAAAACCAATATGTAACGTATTGTATTTAAACAATTCTTTTGTTATAGCCGATATGTATTTAGGTATTTACTAAATAAAAGTTATGATCACTGAATTTGTTTGTTAATATTGAGCACGCAATTTCTTGATTGTGGTCACATAATAATTGAAGGTTTAGCAATACAAAGAAGATGATTTCTTGAAATTTAAATCATATCTGTGTATTCATTGTTAATTTTAAAATTATTTTGTGCATCAAGTTGATTCCACAACTTACATGGCTTCTTATTATCCAATGAGAAATATCCTTCTAATGCCATTTGCAGATGCATTTTTATAAAGCTAAAAAAAAAAGAAAGATTTGAAGAAAAACTGATGCAGAAGAAGAAGAAGAACCAGAGCGATATGTTATAGGAAAATATATGAATATTTCTTTTACCGAGTGCTTCAGAGTGACTTTGTGTGTGTGCTTTTTATTCCTTGAATCTAAATTGTTGATAAAATATGATGATAAAATAAATTTTATATATCATATATATAACAAAAAGTAGACAAAAGATGGATTTAAATTTATTTTGCGCTCACTACGAGCATCTCTACTACGTACATACCATACTACTCACTCTCTCACTCTTTTTGTCTCTCACATTTAAGGACATGCGAGTACATGTAAACAAACGAACAATGAATTCCAAAGTAAATGCCTGTACATGTGTGAGTATATTGCATCGTGTTATATGCTGAATACTGTCAGCAACTACCTTCCTTATGAACACGTGATATGTATGAGATGTGATTTTGAATGATGCTGTTTACCGCAACTTCTTACAATAACTGCTGCTGATGCTGCACTATATAGAAATGTTGCTGTCATCGTCATCGCTCATACATATAAAATGAATTGACTTTAGCCACAAAGGATTTTTGCTGCGCTCAAAGTGATTTTGATATGATGCGATACGATATGATATGCGAGCGTACATACATATAGTGAAGTGGTATGTAGTATGTACAGTGGGTACTTGTAATGCTGTTATTGTTGTTATTAAATCTCTATGGTGGTATAATAAGCTCAAATATGGATCAATTTGAAGGAGTAGCAAACTGAAACTGAAGATATTCTGCAGGAGACACACACACACATTGTTGAAGAGAGGCAATGCTAAATTGATGTAGTATGCATGTATGCAAGTAGAGTCTAGTTATGAGGTTAGAGATGAAGAACCAGCAATGAAAATACTGTTCCCTCTCTCTCTGTCTCTCTCAGGAAAAACTACCAAGGAAATGAGATTTTTGCTCCAGCAGCAAATGAAATCTGAGTCGAGTAGTAGTAGACGATATGTGTTGACGTCAACCAAAAATCAGTAAAAAAAATAAAGAAAAAACTGATTTCACTCTTTATCTCTGCAAATGCACATATGTGCGTATGTATGTGTTTATGATGTATGTAACATATATATTATATAGAAAAATAATGTCGACGGCATACATAATAATTTTCCAACTCGTCTCATGAGCACTTTAAAAGTGAGCGGACGAGGGAAATACAAATGAGTCATACCAGTGAAAGTGATTGTTTGCATGATAGTGATTTTGAATTGGATTTATAATGGAATTTAATATGCAGATATAACAACGTGTGTGTGTGTGTGTGATCAAAATTGAATTCAAATGAGGTGAGTATTTATGTGCGAAAGAATGTGGGTACTTATTTACTTATAAAAATCTCTTTTCATATGTCAATCAAAATGTTATTAAAGCATAAGTATCTCTACGTAAGTATATGCATGTACATGAGGACTGAATAATATGTCAACTTTTCTTTACATGCCTTTGTATTATATGAAAATATTAAAAATATCATTATATTTATTTTCTAAACAATTGGCTTATATTATAGATTTTTTTTTGTAGTCAATCTTTTTGAAATTTGGTACTTATTCGAATGCATCATCATACCTTTGATATGTCACGAACATTTCAAAGAACAAATTGCCTATCGACAGTATTAAAATATAAGTAATTGCTTTTAAAGGCTTTTCATAACGCTTTTGTATGGATATTTGAAGCAAAAGTTTCTATATAGGTTCTATACGACAAACAGAGCATCAAGGCATCAATGATTTACAACTTCTTTAAAGCTTTCATAGGGCTTCCACATGTCGTGCGAATTTTGATCTTATGATATTCTTCTTTAAATTGGCGGTAATTTTAAACTTTAGTACAGAAATAACTCTTCATAAGAAAATAGACTTCCAATTGTAACCTCTAAAGTAGCAATTAACTAAGTATCTTGAGACTAAGCAAATTAACATTAGTTAAAACTATCTAGATTAGACTTTAGAACCGTTAAAAAGTATATTAAAGAAATGTTGTGAAAAACTTAGAAATCGCTGATTAGTTTCGATATAGGTTCTATACTACAAATAGAGAACGCATCGATGATTTACAACTTCTTTAAAGCTTCCATAGGGCTTCGACATATTTTGCGAAATTTGATCTTCTGATATTCTTCTTTAAGTTGGTGGTAATTTTAAACTTTGGTGCAGAAATAATACTTCATAAGAGAATAGATTTCCAGTTGAAATCTCTAAAGCTGCAATTAACTAAGTAGCTTGCTACTAAGCAAAAGAACATTAGTTAAAACTATCTAGATTAGACTTTAGAATACTTAAAAAGTTTATTGAAGGAATGTTGTGAAAAGCTCAGATATTTCTGATCAGCTCTGATCAAAATGTAAATGTTGCCATAACTTTGTTGGTCGGCTTTCTTCGTCACCGATACGTCCAAAAAATTTCACAACTTGATCTGCTACTTTACTTCTGAAATGCTGTGATGGATTCATGCTTTGTCTACGATTTTAAAATGGCACAAAAATACTTTTACGATTGCGAATAGAAAACATCAAATATCCATTTCGTGCTTTCAATTTTCAATATATTGATCTTAACTGGGTGTCCAGGATGGTCGGCTTCACTTCTGTGGCGCTCTCTGGCGCTCTCTTATTATTTATTATTATTATTTATAATTTAACTATATTTGTGGCAACCCCTATTATTTTATTCCAGCCTTAGGCTTCTAATATATTTGAGTACTTTGGTTGGTAGAGTGTTCCATATGTCAGAGGTGGCTATAAATAGCACACTCGTATGGTGAAGTCTTTGAATTGCTGTTCGTGCACCATCACAGAGTATTTGTTGGTCTATTTCAGCCGTTGATCCACAGAATCTATGGTCAATAACATCTCAGAGATCCAGCCGGTGTTAGCAATCCTTTTTCTTTTCTCTGGGCTTTTGAGTTTTGACAGTTGGAAGCTATTATGGATTTCTGTCACTTTCTTGGTAGTTCTAAGATATGCCTTTTGAACAGTCTGCATAAAGGTCTCTCTTACATAATTAGTAATATCAATTGATAAACTAATACATTAAAAATGCTCATAAATTTTATATTTCCAAGAAATGTAATAAGCACAAGGGAAAAGATTAGAAAATCCGTTATGTCAAATTACAAACATTCCTGACTCTTATATGAATTGTGCGCGCATGGAGCTCTAAGTCTGTGAGGGTAGCAACCCTGAAAACTCGAAGAAAGTGGAAGTGATGAATAATAATAAATAAATATGTGACACTTAAAGCCCCGAAAGGCTCATTGGTCGAGCTTCTCTTCAATTACTGTTGTGCATGTTAAATTTTGGACAGTATTAGAAGGGACCTACTTATTTTAGCCGGTTCCGAACGGCAGAACCCTTGCGACATCACTTTTTCTGAGATTTGTCACAGAGTTCTTTTAGAAGCTTTTTCATGGCAAGTTGCTACTGTCGGAAGAATTGCCAATTACTTGCCGACAGGTGGGTACCGTTCGAAAGAAAAATCTTTTCGATATTAAATTTGTTATGCATCAGCCGGGCATTGAACCACGACCTACAGATCAGAAGGCGAACACACTAACCACTGAGCCACGGCACGGAGGTGATGAATAGTCGAAGTAATAAAGCAACAGCTGTTTTGTCGCGAGCCGATTATGGTTACGATAGGGGAAAAGCAGAGAAAATAAAGAAACATTTTTGAACTTCCATAAAGCTTCAATTAGTTTCAATAAGACTAAAAGGTAGTATCTTCTCGAAAATAGTGTTTTCATGATGAGAGATTTTTACTCCTTACTTTGGAAGCAAATGCTTTTATTCCGAGGCTTCTATAAACTACTAAAACAACTTGTCGAGGAGGGCTGTTACTTATGAAAGCAACATTAATCGAAATAAACAGCTTTGTAGCTGCAAATTCTTTTCCAACTAAAAGCAAAATTATGTAAAGGAATAGAAGTTCTACAAAGCCTTATCGAAGCGAAGAAATTGTCTCTTGAGAATGCATTACTTTTATGCATTACTTTTGTACTAGCAAATATCGTAATATCATATTGTATTATCAAAGCTTCCTGATGATTTAACAAATTGTAAGTAATGGCCACTTTATGAATTGGCTGCTATCTCTCATATGTCACATATAGATCACATGCACAACAAATCAATGTCGCGCATAGAAATAAACTCCATGATATTGACCTTACTTTAGTTTTTCTTTTTTTTTCGTTCTTTGTATTTGACATTGCACAATAAGCAAAAGAGAAAAAAAAAATATTTGAAAATGAATTAAAAATCACAACAAAACACGCATAATACCTATTTAATTCCAGCAACCTGTCAACAATTACAAAGAATGCACATTCATAAGAACATACTCGTAAATCTCATTTAGTTGTAAACAATAAATGTATGAATGAATGAATGAATGAATACGAGTATGGTGGATATTTTCTTTTGTCAGTCAGTCAGTGAAAAAAATATGCAAAATCAGCAAGAATTCTATGAATAAGAACAAACGCTACATAGAAACAATGCATATTGGTCAAAGGTTGTATAAAATACAATAAAAAGATAATAAAAACAAAAGGAAGCGTGCAATATATTTGCATAAACATAGCCACTTGTGTGTTAACAACATTGTTAACTAAGTATTCAATTTATATTAGCCAATATGGCCGTATGATATATACCAAGCTAGAATATGCGCCATCATTTCAATAAAACATTTCAATAAATCATTTTCATTAAATCATTATGAAAATGAATGAGCGGCTTAAAAAAATAGGAATAATTTGTATATGAAATGGTTTTCGCAAGCTTGGTCACAGATGGAGCCAAATGCATGAGTGTGACAACTTTAATGATGTTGCTTATGCGAGAGCATGATTTGGATAGTTTTTGGCAACGATTGACAACTACAGATGAAATATAGATACAATAAGTGATTCAGAGACAAATTTGGTTCTAAGCGATAATTCCAAGACTGGTGATTTTTTTCCCTAAGAAGGTAGAAAATAGTTGTCAGATTATATTGATTTTACTTTTGGGAACGCTTCCTTAATATTTTAAAATAAAAGCATATACATTTGGTTAAAAAAATATACGACTTTCAACACAACAATATTGTTTTCAGCTATATATCTGCCATCTTGATAGAATTAGTTAGATTATAATGAAAATTGATATTCATATTGAGCGTAAATTCTTGATATGCAACTTTTTTATGTTTTTCAACTCCAATAATTAGCATGGGAGAAAGAGATTTGTTTTAAGCAATAAATTCAATAATAATCATATCTCGAGAGGCTGGAAAAATCGTATACACCGAAGAACCGACAGAAAATTCTTCCACTAAGTGGATAGAGGCAAAAGCAGATTTTAGAAAAAATTATATAGGTTTTGAGAAAATATGTCAAGATATATATTCAAGCTAGATATATGTCTTACAGTCCTCGAACATATACATATACAATATGTACCTACACAAATGTCTATGAACATATGGTGGTTTATAATACATATCTACAATCACATATCTATGAGTATTGTGATCAAAAAGTTTCCAAAACTTGAATTGAATGATTGATTTAAATTTCAATAGAAAGGTATTGTAGTTGATAAAACTTTTATTTTATTAAGTTGGTAACGGTGTTTCTGATTGACATCATAAACCATATCAACAGATGAAGTTTTAACACAAAGGAGCTTCCGATTTCAACGAAATCGATCATCATGTCAAGGAAATCTGAAAATGATCGATTCACAATTAGAAATCTAGTTGACATCTTCATAATATCAATGATGAAATTACTTCCAACAATCAGCCTGTCGTTCAATATATTATCACAGGTGCAGAGACCTTAATCTATATGCAGGCGAATACTGTCCTGCTTGTGCAAACTTTTTTTTCTGATAATATTACAGTTTGTTCTTTAAGATATTTTTTCTATATGGTCACACAGCAATATTAATATTGTATTGGTATTTAATCAGTTAGAAATTGATTTTAATTATATTTAGTAATGCTTGACATTTTATCATGAAAAAATTACAAACAAACAGTGGGTGCAAGTTGAAGAAATTTATTTCAAAAATCAATGGTTAATAAGAAACGCTCATATAGCGATTCTCCCAATATATGGCATGATGCAAAAACTAGCATACGCGCTTCCTAAGAATGGACGGGTCCGACTCGACCACGTGGTCGACCAAGGTCCATTCAACTCATCAAAATACGAAAATGCTCTTAAACGGGAATAAAACACAGCATTTTCGTATTCTTGCTGCTACAACAACAACAACAACAACAATCATAGAAAAGATTGTGCCCATCAGAGAGGATATTTATAGATGTGATGTCACAATAGTTCAGCTGAGAGAGAAAATTAGAAAATGGCAAACAAATTGAATTGAAATTGAATAGAAGGGTTTATGTACCGGAAGTACTCGACCACGTGGTCAACCAAGGTCCATTCGAATCATCAAAATACGAAAATGCTCTTAAACGGGAACAAAACAAAGCATTTCGGTATTCTTGCTGCTACAACAACAACAACAACAATCATAGAAAAGATGATCGTGTCCATCAAAGAGACTATCTCTAGATGTGAGGTCATAGTAGTTCAGCTGAGAGAGAAATTTACAAAATGGCGAAAAAATTGAAAAGAAAAATATAAACAATGTGGAATAATGGATGAATAATACAACTCTTGGAACTACTGTGACGTCACATTCTGGGAAATTCACTGTGAACCGATTAGCGGTAAAAGATGAGCACAATCTTAGTATTCTGTCGTACAGGCGTACGCAGTACAATTTTCAAACTCTCATCCACGAACAAGATTACATAGAGTATGCAGCCATTTAGACCAGTGTTGAGAATTACCACTAATACTTGACTTGCGTCCATCAACTTGGGGAAGATTCTGAGGAAGGATCTTGGCTTACGTACCTACAACATTAAATTCATATAAGAATTGTAGCCACGTAGATAGAGACATCAGTTTCGTCATGAGTTCAGCCATTTCTATTAATTTAATATCAAATTGTAAATATTCAGTAGTGAGATTTAATTTTGATAAAATAAGAAGCAAAAGTGTCACATTTAGAGCAATACTAGTCCACAGCACCATAAAAAATTCACTGTGGCTTATGGTCCGACGTCATACTTCTTCAAAATTGAAGAAAATTCAGCTGTCATTGTAAATTGCGACTGGTATAGAGCCATGCTCAACAATTTCTTTCCCCAAAGGTACATCAATATACGTCACATTTCCCCTAACACTTGTGTACAATTCACACTCACCTTTAGTAAGACACGCTGTACATGACATTGGATATATATGTCAAAAACACTGCTTACAACCTAATCGAAATCAAAGGCTTTTGCCAATCATATTTCTTAGTGAAATTGATATCCAAGTTTGCGGAAACTTTTTGTTCACAATAAATAATACAAATATAATTTCTATGTAATTTTACTCAGCAGGTGGTTGTTTTTTGTTGTCTACTTCTTGCAATATTACTATTATTATTCTGGGCTGGGCTCACAACATATTGTACATAAGAATACACACACACACACACACACACAGCTACTAACTACAAAAATATATGTATGTGTTTATGTATATAAATACAACAAATATTTGATATTTTAGCCTAATTAAATTAGTTACAAATGTACGACCGACAAAAAGTATAAATTTGTGTTCTTTTTTTTGAGATGGTCACACACATATGTAAAGTGCGCTTGAAAATAATCACAAGCTGCAAGTATACTAGGTGTGAGTTCTTCATACACAGTGAATTGATATTTAAAATTGCAAAAATATTGTAAAAATTGTCAATTTAAAATGTTTATGAAAAAGTGCAAAATTTCGGGGAATATATTGTACGTTTGTTACACTCATAAATATAAATAAATGAGCATACAATAAAAATTTCAAGCTATTTAAAAGTGAATTAAAATTATTTATTATAGAAAAGAAAAGAAAAATATATACAAAGTGTTGAAATAATGGTAATGGTAAATAAAATAAATCACAAAAATAAAATAAAATAAATAAATAACAAAATTCAACATATAAATAAACCATTTAGCTTGACCACTCTCTGATTGTGAAATACCAAATAATACCATTTAAAATAAAATACAATGTAAAAACGATTTTCCTTTTTGGCGAATCAAGTGATAAAGTGTGTATAAATTTGGATTAACCATTGTGTTGCAGCAGCTTTCATTGTTGGATTTTTGTTTTTAATTCCATTTTAACAATTTTATTTTCTTACTTTGTTTTGTTATTTTGCTTATAACTCTTCAAAAAAACACAAAAAAAAAGTTAAATATTTATTATTCTTTATTTTTGTGTATTAAAAATTATTTTGCTTATATTTTACTTTTTGTTTGGGGATAAGTCAAATTGTTGATGCCTTTTTATGGTAGAATTAAACAAATGCGCACCACTTTGTGCGCAAAAATGGAAGAAGTAAGTATTCGTATACGCATTTATCTGAGAGTCTTTGTTATTCAAGAGCTTGGAGGTGGCTTATGCATTGTTGAACATTTGTAAATATGCTTTGCGTAATACGAATTGCAAAATTCATGATCTTGTGGGTATAGTTTTGCAATATTGCAAATATGCATTTATATTCAATTGATTGCAAACAACACAACATATTTTTGTTAACATTCTGTTCTATGCCAGTTTCTTAAGTGTCAAATCAGCATACATATGTATGATAAATATAAAATATAGGTTTTTCCATTGCCTACTTTCAAGCGCATTATAAATACATACATATGTGTTGCCGTCCTGATTGCAAAGTATTATTATTGTTAATGGGGATGTATTTCTTTGAGTCCAACATCCTCTATGAAATGTAGTATTGCGCCTATATTCCCGAGTCTGATTGTCCCATCAGTTAGTAGATGTTCCCCTAGGTGTTTCTTTCGTTTTTGCATTAGTGCAGGGTACACCTCCAGCACGTGTGTCGAGGTTTCATACTCTTCCCCGCAAAACATACAAATTTCATTACAGTAAATTCCCAGTTTTGTCAGGTAATAGTTCAACCTACAATGTCCTGTTAGAATACCTGTAATGATTCTTAAGTTATTCTTAAGTTTAGCTTCATACAATCCTCAAATCTATTTAGGTTATATGTTCCTAGGAGCTTCTGCTTCCCTAAATATTTTGCAGAAGTTGCCCTTTCCCAATCCGCCGAATGGTTCCGGGCCTACAAACGGGGTTGCTGCTCCCTTGCTAGCGACCTAGAACCCATAGTATCCTTACCTCATTGCTTTCACCCAGGATGTTCAGCTTCTCAAGACACTCCATCACCAGTTACGATGTAATTTGATGAGATTTAAGTGCCTTGATTGCCGCCTGGCTGTCAGTTAGGATATCTATTCTTCTGTTCCGATAATTACGTGAGAGTTTAAAATAGACGCACCTGTCAATAGCGTAGATTTCCTCTTAAAAGATGGTCACGTTTTTGCCTAGAGCTTATAGGTATCTTGCTCCTGGCCCAAATACTCCCACTCCGGCTCATTCGTCTGACAGTGAGCCATCTGTGTACCATTTTACCATCTTCTGGTTTATCTCATAAGTTTTAAATATGCCGTCTCAGCTCTTTTTATTACTGAGTTCAGTTTGAAAACTGTTTATGAAACTGAACCTTGTATGGATCGTGTCCATCGGCATCATGATTTCAGGTAGCCATTTCGCAAGAATAACATACTTCCTGAGAGTATGGTGCCCTACTATTTCGATGTTTTCTTTAGACATTCTTAGAATCGCCATCCCTGCGTGGGACTGGACATAAATCTGAAGGGGGGTGAATTCCAAGAGAATTTCCAAAGATGCCGTATGATGCATGTGCATGTGCACATTGTTCCTGTGATGCATACACACGCTAATCTTTGTATCCTGTTAATTCTGTTGGTAATCACTTGCTGCATTGTACATTCTCCCAGACCACAGCCCCGTATGGGATCATAGGTCTGATCCATGCTGTGTAAATCCATCGCATAATTTTTCGTGTACAGCCCCAACTTTTTCCTGCGATGACTTTACATGTCATACTCTAGTAATTTTCTTTGCTAT
The DNA here is from genome assembly GCA_963854835.1 of Megamerina dolium. Classification (NCBI taxonomy): domain Eukaryota; kingdom Metazoa; phylum Arthropoda; class Insecta; order Diptera; family Megamerinidae; genus Megamerina; species Megamerina dolium. The sequence continues at coordinate 15,830,120 of OY978525.1, forward strand.
TTCCGCAATATGTGCTTTACATAATAATTTTTGTCGAATGTTATACTCAAGAATTTTATTGTCTTCTGCAGTTCTATCTCTATTCCTAAATAGTTCAAAGGTTGTTCCCACAAATGTTAGACTAAGCGGATTCAATTAGTTTATTGTCGGCATTGATATTAGTTCATTGACGGCATAATTGTTATTTATTTTAACTTCGTGGAATTGCTGTTATTGTTGTTACTGTACTCTACTCATCTGATACAAATATTTCATTTTGGAATTGACAATAATGGATTCAGGCATTTAAATCTGCGCCTACGTCTCTGATTTTCTCCGATCATAAGTGTTGAAAACGTGCCATGTTGAGATTGAACCTTTCCAATTAATTCACTTCAAAAGAAGTTCCTTTGCGTTCATTTTATTCGTGAAATGCTGCTTAGAAACCCATGATCTTAAGGTTTTCATATCTTTGTGATATGTTGCAAAACTATTATTCAGTCATCTTTGAAGACTATGCAAAAATATTGCATTTTTTCAACCATAGGAGGCAATGCCAAGCACGATGATAAACATCATCTTCCAGACATTGTGGGAAGCTGTCTTATATTGAAGCGAATTTCAGTTAGCAATTCAAGAATCTCGTTCTAATCACAAATATATATTTCAATTTTTGCATGGAAACTATAGAAAACTATGCAACACGTTGGTCTATTTGATAAACCTTTTTTGTCCATTGGCGGTACTAAAGAGCTATCCTGTTTCTACTTGATGAAAGTGGCTAAATCATTTGCGGTAATTAACAAAATTTGAAATTCTCATCTCTAGTTTTAATTGGACAATCTGTAATTGTCATATTTTACATGTATCACTTTAGTTGTCTCAACAACGACATTATTGTACTGCGTATTTCGTAAGGAGGAACTACATTAGTGTGGCGGCACCTTTATAATGCCAGTAGAGTCAACCGAAAACAATACCCCACCACCAAAGAGAGAGAGAGAGAGAGAGAGAAAAAAATATCTGTAGTAATTAATATTGCTTTTATTTATTACGATTATATATATGGATATTTATAGTGATTACTCTAAAAGTTTTGCTCTACATGAAACCCTAGGAACGATAAAATGGATAGTAAAGCAATAAATTCGAACTACGCAACAAAACCAAAACTAAATAATAATAATTAATTGAAATAGTCAGCGGTGTAAAACTACTACTTTTATATTGTATAAGGCAACATGCATGCATATAACATAACATACTTGTATCCACTGGTAATAAATATATTGTACCATATTGCATCATTGTACCTCTGCAGAAGTTTTTTAATATCAAAATATTTATTAATTTATTTTACATATAGTTTTTAATAATAATATTTATATATGAATTTTTTTTCATTATTACTGTTTCCTTGAATTTATCTATGCAAATGCGTATTTTATGGATGGTACATATGCGTAGTACATAATTCATGGATTGATAAATTCGTAAAATAATAATAAATTTGAAAAACTTATAGGAAAATAACTACAGTGTTACCTGATCATATTTTATCATTTTTGTAGCATATCCTTAATTTTTACGATTAATATCAATATGTAAGATCTAGTCAAAAGAAATCCATTATTTTTGTATTAAATTCAAGGTTTTTTTTTTTTAGAATGATAGAATAGTGGGTGTCGTAGCTCAGTGGTTAGTCTGTTCGCCTACTGATCTGTAGGTCGTGGTTCAATCTCCGGCTGATGCATAACAAATTTAATATCGATAAGATTTTTCTTTCGAATGGTACCCACCTGTCGGCAAGCAATTGGCAATTCTTCCGACAGTAACAACTTGCCATGAAAAAGCTTCTTAAAGAACTCTGTGACAAAGCTCAGAAAAAGTGATGTCACAAGTGTTCTGCCGTTCGGAACTGGCTAAAATAAGTAGGTCCCTCCTAATACTGTCCAAATTTAAGACGCACAATAGTAATAGAAGAGAATCTCGGCAAATGAGCCCTTTGGGCCTTCAAGTGCCACATATTTATTTTATTTTAGTTAGAATGATCCGATTTAGATCAAATATGCACCATTTTGTTCGATAACTTGTTGCCATTTTGAAGGTAATTTCATAATGACACTCTCATAGAAACCCTCGTCCCTATTGGCAAAAAAACTGGGACAGTCGATTTTCACAAGCTTCTCTTTCGGTGAATTTTTCACCAGCAAAAGCATTCGCCATAGACAGGAACCGGTAGTAATCAATTGGTGCCAGGTCCGGACTATAAGGTGGATGCATAAGAACCTCCCAACCTAGCTTCCGGAGCTTCTGGTGAGTCACTATCGATATGTGTGGCCTGGCGTTGTCCTGATGGAATACAATTCCTCTCTTATTGGCCAAGGCTGGCCGCTCCTGGGCGATTGCATCCTTCAGATGGTCCAATTGTTGACAGTACAGGTTCGAATTAAGAGTTTGGCCCTTAAGGAGCAGGTCATAGTAGATGATTCCATGCCAATCCCACTAAACACATAGAAAATCCTTCCTGACCGTCAATCCTAGCTTGGCCACCGTTTGCGTTGGCTGACCGCGATTCGACCATGACCGTTTTCGCTTGACGTTGTCGTAAGTGATCCACTCTTTATCACCAGTAACCATACGCTTCAGAAATGGATCGATTTTATTGCGATTCAACAGCCCATGAGGTTTTTTTGCGTTAACTCGTGTGGCACCCATAAATCGAGCTTCTTTTGGTATCCAGCCTTATTTAAATAGTTCCAAAAGGTTTTTTGTGTAATGTTTAGCTCCTGGACAATAGAAACAGTGCTTACATGATGGTCAGACTCGACGATTTCCATTATTTTACCGATATTTTCTATAATTCGACAATATTTTCCAGAGCGTGGTACATCTTTGACATCAAAATTACCGGAACGGAATCGACGAAACCAGTATCAGGACTATAAATACTATTCACATTTCAGCTGTCTGGCTTGCGTTTTCACCTTTATCAAAGAAAACTGAAAAACATGGAGTATTTTCTCTTTACTGGTCTCCATCTTTGATGCGTGCTCAAACAATATTGGGTCAAGCAATCATAAAACTGACTGAAAAGTTTATTTAGTACGAAATCATATCTTTGTAATGTCATCTAGCGTAACTCGATCGCACTTATACAACCCGAGATACAGATTACTAACGCCATCTATTGGAAAAATAATAGATTTCTTTTTACTACTCCATATATGCATTTGGTCCGATATTTCTTTTAAGAGATGTTGAAAAAATGCTCAAATTAAAATGAATGTGGACAAAAATGAACGCATGGAAAAAGCTATAGAAAGGAAAGATTATATAAAGATTATACAAACAAACAATTTTGACACTACTAGGATGGAAAACCAGTTGTCAAACATGCTTTCCTGTCACATTGTGTATTTTAAATTTAGATTGTACTAAATAGAAGGGACCACTGTTAGTCGATACTGAATGAACCGAATGTTAGTGTAATCGATTTTTGTTTTAGAGCTCTTCAGGAAATTTTTAGTCGAAAATTTTTACTGTCACACAATGGTCGGAGAGGCCATGTTTTCCGCAAAAAAGGTATACTTAAAAATTATGATAAATTAGACGGAATAAAGTAATTCTTATGCTGAAATGTCCAATGAACTTAAAATTGATTAGCATACTTCCGCCAAAAAGGGTGTCGGCTACTTTTATTTTACTAGACCAATTTTAGCAGCTGTTCCAAAGAACATAAAACATTAAAGTTTAATATAATTTATTTTATATTAAGCATCATACTTTATATGATGTGTCTTAACAAATCTGAAGTCAATTGCTGAAAATAATTGCAAAATTTTCATAAAATTTGGTATTTAGATTTAGTTTCTTCCTTCTCCACTGGTAACATCTGTCATTCTTCTCTGTTATATTATTCGTGTTTTGCAATATTTTCCACAATATACCCGCACAGAGTTGTGTTTTCAAATAATTACGAAGGAGTGAAAAATTGTGACAAAGTTATAGTGCTGGAACCTCTAATACAGGGAATATTGCGCGCACCGTCTTCAAGAATCCGGAACTATCAGCCTGGTCAGAGTCTATCAGGGTCTTTCGTTGACCTTGACGCTTTTCGATCATAGGCACAAGCGACAGCTGAAGAGTATGTCAGATTGTACAAGACATGTTTTATGGTTCGATCCCTTCATAAACTTTTGCTTTATGGAGCTCACATAGTTGTAGCATCAACTTTTGCCAGTAGGCATTTTTCTGAGAAAACCCAGTAGTGGCGCAACAAAGACTTCAGATGGCAACGCGACCACAACGCTTGAAAAATGATTAGAGAGGAATTTAACGAAGATTTATTTCACATGCTAATTATAACATTATGGTCCAGTAATATCTAGTATGAGGCGATCATCTCTTCGAAAAGCTGAAGTCATTTCTGAAGAAGTTATTCGTCTTTTGCGAGAACCAAGTGAAAACCCAGCAGTTTTTGTTGAAACCGACACATCTGAGTCCATTTGACAACTGTCAACAGTTGATTTGACATCTGTCAATTGTCAAACTATAAATTTTATGGATTTCGGATTAAGCATTACAAATATACTATGCTCCTACTGTTTTATTCTAATCGTAACAGTCCTTCTAATTTTTCGTCTAAAACATGACTTCTCTCACAACTGCGCGTCATAAGAATTATAAATCATTTGACATGAGAAAAACTTTTCTCTTTTTGAGAGATTGTGAATTTGTTGATCGAGCCAGAATTGACAGCGTAGACCTTAGGAGCAGAAGCCAAGAAATGTAATGGATTTTGTAGTTGTGGTGATGTTTACACCTTACACTCAAACAGTTAAGCGTATTTTGAGTTTGTGCTTTCGGTTGAAACACCCTTTAAAGAGAGGTGATGGACACGGAAAAGGATATATGATATTGATATAATCGTATTAGTAATATTACGAGAACTACCCGACCTGACATATAGATGGCGGCAGTAGTTTGAAATAAATTACTTTGGTGAAAAGTGGCAACCTTATTGGTCACGGTTATGTAATTCAATACTTTCATTTGAAAGGTTTCGGTCCAACGAATATTAAAGCCGAACTAGATTCTACTCTCGCTTAGTCTGCTCCTTTGTTTACGATCATAAAATATTGGATGGCAGAGTTTAAACGAGGTCGTACGAGCTGCCAAGACGAACACCGTAGTGGTCAACCAATTGAGGTGGCCACGTCAGAAACGGTTAAGAAAATCCACAAAATGGTATTGGATGACCGCCGGCTGAAGGTGCTTAAGCTAGGTGAAATTACAGGCATTTCAAAAAGTGTTATACATTGTATATTGAGCGAAAATTTTGAGATGTTGTGTTGTTGTGAAGATGATTCTATAGAATGTTTGGCGATGTTTCACAATAATAAAGACGAGTTTTTGCGTCTATTCGTAACCATGGATGAGATATGGGTTCAGCACTTCACACCTGAGACAAAGGAGCAGTTACAACTGAACTGGACTGAAAGGGGAGAATCGTGTCCAAAGAAGCCGAAGACAGTTCCATCTGCTTGCAAGGTTATGGCGTCTGTTTTTTGGGATGCACGTGGCATAATTTTTATTGATTACCTTCAAAAAAGGGGAAAAAAATCAATGGCGAGTATTATGCTAATTTGTTGCAGCGTTTAGGTGATGAAATCAAAGAAAAAAGGCCGCATTTGGCGAAAAGGAAAGTGTTGTTTCATCAAGACAATGCACCAGTTCACACATCCGCTATGGCGATGGCCAAAATTAATGAGTTAAAGCTCGAATTGCTTCAGCATGCACCTTATTCGCCAGATTTAGTTCCTTCGGATTAATTTCTATTTCCAAATTTAAAGAAATGGCTTGGTAGTAGAAGATTTGTTAACAATGAAGAGGTGGAGTCTGCGGTAGATGGCTATTTTAATGAGCTAGACAGTTCATACTATAAACAGGGTATCGAAGCTATAGAATATCGCTGGGAAAAGTGTATAGAGCCAAAAGGATCTGAGAAATAAAGAAAAATTTTCCCAAATTTGTTGTGATTTCTTTCTTAGGTCGAGTAGTTCTGGGACCGCCATCGTAATTAAAAGTATCTTAAAACATAAATAGTTTTGAAAACTTATCGGATGAAAAATTCGTCGACTTTCAGCACAAAGGTAGGCTTTTTCGAAAGTATGCCTACCTATTATCATAGAGTAGGGTATCTAAGCTTCGGTATTACCTAAGTTAAAGTTTTTTTTCTATTTACTTATGCATACACCTATTTTTAACACACATATGAGTAAGTGCACATATGTGTATTTATGGACATTAACTTTTATTGTTGGTGAAGTTGTTACTTCAATATAATTTTCTTTTTTTCGTTAGAATATTTTTGCATTCATATTACTTACTACATATATGTATATATGCATATGCCTGTACTCTCCCTCATAGGAAGTGGATTAAAGTGGAAAAAATATATATATATATGTATATGTATATTGTATAAGTGTTGCTTTTGTTGAAAATTGTTGTATGTAAAATATTCTATGTGTTCATTTTTTTTTTTGCTACATACAGAATGCCATTAAAAATGGCGTTCATATTTATTTAATTTTATTTGGTTTTTTTTTTTTTTGTTTTTGCTTGCTTTGCAAAGAACTTAAATTATGTGCTATTGACTTTTGTATATTGTATACATGCAAACATGTATGCATAGTATGTACATTACGTGTGTGTGTTAACGCTATTGATAATAATAGCACAGTGTATTTGCAAAATATGCTGCTATAACTTTTGCGTATATCCTGCGGTAATAAACTGTATAAAATTTAATAAATTAATGAATACAAAATTATTATACTTTAGTTCTATAATATTATTGTGTATTGAAGAACTGTATTATTGCTGAAAGCGATGGTATGCGATATTGAAAAAAATATTGTGGATTGCTCGATATGTATTACGACATTGCACTCACAATGGATTCAATATAAATGGATGATCGCTTGAAAAATACCTTGTGTCTATATTTCGGTATTCGTTGCGGTGTTTTTAAAATCATCTATTTGAAAATATTGAATTTATGTCGACCTCTGCTCATCTGCAATGCCAAAAGTGCTAGTAAAATGGCGAAGATGTGTCGATAATCAGAAAAAATATTTTGAAGAAAACAACTCAAATGTTAAACATTTCTTTTTTTTATGTTGTCGCAATATATATCAAACGATATTTGTTTCGTAAATATAAAATGAGAGTGGCTTAATTTGTATTTTGGCCTTCAACAAAGCTTATTAATTTTGAAATGAATTAACAGTTTATCATGGATAAACATTTCATTAATAATATTTAAAATATTATTAATAATTCTTATTGAGGAATATAAATATCGTATATCCCCCAGATATATGTCTGTATGAGTATGTATTGACTATCTATCACATCAGCTATGTTGGAAGAAACTCATAGAACTGGTGTAAGTCGAGTGACCTAGATTTTATAGAACATATGTTTTATTTCACATTCAATTTATAGTATGGTAAAAATGGGGGATTGTTTCCCAGTTTTAACAACGAAATTGCTAATTTCTTCGTTTTTTACTATACGCAGTAGTTCGAATCCTCATGCACAGAGAAGTAATGCACACAATTTTTTTTTTTGCGAATATTTTTAAATTTACCTATGATAGTTAATAAATTGTATACTTATGTATTTAGGAAAGAGGATTGTAATTAATTTTTTATCGTTTGAATATACCCCTCCATTAAGTAAGCCCTAGTGTTTTTTCATTGGGCTACAGTGAGTATTATCTCGTTTGCTTAGAAATAGGAATGGATTGGAATGGTCTTGCTGGAAAATCATAATTTCTTTATGATTTCTGTGATGATGAAATGAATCGATGCACGAAAATTGACTCCAGCTCATTTAAAGTTACGCCTCCAAAGTTGAGTTTCGATCCTAACATAAAATATAATATAAAGGGTTCAATCACAAGTTTCTTTTCAAATGTAAAATAAAAGCAACAAAATCTCTTTCTTTTTCAGTATATTATGACATTATTAGAAACACCAAATATTTCTAATGAAACACCATTCAAAGTAGCACATTCCTTTGATCCAATTTTGCAAGCTTTTCTAGATGCAACCAAGGCGTTCGCTCAATACAAATATTTTTTGTACTCATAGTAATTAGACACATTTTATTTTCTAAATCTCATCTGAACTCACAGTCTGGCAGCATTAAAATAAAATACAGCACAGACTCATTGGGCTTTTGTTTATACCGTTATAACAACAACAAAGAAAAACTAGTAGCAATATGGCTGTGCAAAACATATGCAACTGATCAAAATCGTATTTTTGTTTAATCGCCACATATTTCAACACGATAACAACCCCAAACACACTTCCAAGGTTATTAAAAAGTGGCTAAATGACCAAAAAATTGCTGTTCTTTATTGGCCCGCGCAGTCACCAGACTTCAACCCCATAGAATACTACTATTATTGACAATTTAATAAGCTAATAAGCGAAGAAGTCATTAAAAATTGGATTAAATATTAAAAACAACGCACTTTTGAAAAACATTTAAATACAGTTGCATAAGTTTTGTACAATGTAATATATGAGTATATGGACTTTAAAAGCAATATTGATTAAAATATGTTTCAAACTTTAATTTTTTCTTGTTTTTTATATTTAGAAACACTGTATATATAAAATGAATTTAATAATTGCTGGTTGAAAAATGTTGTTCATGTAAAAAATCCTAAAAAATTGTAAATTTGTTTCTAGTTGCATATGTTTTGCACAATACTGTATGACGCGCCTTTCTGCTGGAATAAAAAATCGTCTGTATCGGAGAGCATGTCTCTGTAGCACACACGGTTGACGACGTTTCCAGTAGTATTTTCGATTAAATAAAATCTACCAAAGATTCCACCAGTCAAAAATCCTTACCAAACCATCAATCTCTGCGAATACATTGGCTTCTTGGCAATCACATATGCGTTTTTAGATCACCAAATAAAGAAGTTTTGAAAACAAAATTCACAGCACAAATTCGACGTCAAATTGGAGCTGTTCTAAAGCCCAAACTGCGACAAGGTATCAATATGGATTATTGACAGGACTTTATAAGTAAATAATTCGAGATTTTCTGTCCAACATCAGGTTGGTGCGTGAAATATTGAGTTTGTGCACTCCCGGCCACAACAGCCTCATTCTCGTAGGTATGCATTTTTTACACAAACTGGAGCATAGTAAACACGGTGGGTAGAACATTTCGGTCAAAAATAGTTTTCAATAAATGCGGTTTTTTTTTAATATGTTAAATAAATTTGTATGCTGACTAAATACAATAATCGACATTTTACAAACATTAGACTTAAACTAAGGAAAGTTATGGCAGATAATATCATGTGGAAGGTATGTTCCCTGTAGATCATTCTTCTCTAGTAAATTCTTTTAAAGTGGTGTGAGCTATAACACAAGCTGTAACGGTGTTTTCCTTTTTAGCCTTGAAAAGATTCGCGATGCTGTCATCATATTAGCGGCAAACTCATTTGGGTGTGATTGTAGTCGTTCTCGATATTTTGTAACTTTCTCTTTGATTTCGTCCTTCACTAGGAGGATTTTCAGATCTTTATGAATTTGGACGTTCGTTACGTAGCAAGCAGCGTAAACTAGAATTCGCAAAGTTTTAGACTGAAATCTTTGTAGGATTTCTATGTTGGAGTTGGATGCTGTTCCCCACAGTTGAATACCGTAAGTCCACACCGGTTTGAACATTGCTTTATATAGGATAATTTTATTTTCGATGGAGAGGGGAGATTGACCATTCAACAGCCACGTTAGTCGTCTGTTCAGGTGAATGCCCAAGTACTTAGCAGTTTCGGATTGGGGAACTGAAATATTGTTCAATTTGATTTGGGGACATGTATCTCTACTAAATGTTATGTGAGTTGATTTCGTCTCGTTAACTCTTTAACCAAGTAGAAATTCGATTGAGACCGATTTGGAGCTTAAATGATACTATTATGGTACTCGTTCCAGTCATCATGATAGCAGTTTCATCGGCAAATGTTACAGTGAGAACATCATCATTTGTAGGTGAATCGGATGTAAAAAGCAGTTAAAGAATTGGACCTAACACCTTGCATTGTGGAATTCCAGCTTGGATTGAGTGAAATGAGGACATTTCATTGGCGTAATTCAAGTAGAACAGCCGATATGCGATATTTGTTAACTATATCAGCGACTCAGGGTCTAGGGCAGGAAAGAGTTCCAGTGTCAAAATATCCTATGATTAATATGATATCACCAGATAGGCCACTCTGTATATTTGATTGAAATTAGAAGAGTCTACCAAATTTACTTATATTTTTCGATTGTTCCCATATGTCGGTTTCCTTTAAGTTTCTTATGAAAATTAGTACCAGCATATACAATCAGTTAAATTGTACCAATAATGAGGATGCATATTCACATTATAATAATTTTCTCCCAATAAGAAATGGCTTTTCGAATCACCGATCAAAATATGGCTTTTTTCTCCATCTGCTACAATTAGACGAATAGCTCTAAAAAATAATTGCTTAATTAATATACTTATCGTACAAGCTGTTTACAGTTGCACCTTATGTAGAAAAATTCAATTGCTAACAAAATAATAACAAAAAAATTATTAGCAATACGCAAAGACGTATGTGCAAGTACTGAGTAACACATCATCTCTGTATTTGATATATAATTTCTAAAGCAGAAAAAAAAAAAAATAAAAAAAGAATAATTACAAAAAAATTTAGTGAGCAATCTCATATTTTACTCATAATTTCGATTTCCTTTAGACATCAAATTTATTGTATAAATACAATGCAATCAAAAATGAAATTGAAATGGTTGGATTTTATTTGTTTTCCACTACATTTTTTTTCGATTTTTGGTATTTTGGAATTTTACCTACATATCTATGTAGTTATAAAATTCAATTCAAATTGGAATTTTTTTTTCCGATTATTTTACATTTGATATAATAAGTATGCACTTAGTTTTCTAGCGGCATTTATAATGTGAACATCGAAAAATAATGTAATATTAGATATATAGTACGAGTGTGTATATAAAAAATTTAGAATTTTTATTTGGAATACAATTAGCACAATTAATTTAGTACTGTGAAATCAATTTTGAGTTTCATTAAAAATTCTGCATGCATCGTAATAATGTTACTGGCATAATTATGATAGAAGTATGGTTCGGTATGGTTACACTATTCTTAAAAATAACACAACTAAATGCGGACGCGTTGTGCTTGTAGGATAGATTGTTCTCGAACGTATCAGTAATCCGTTAAATATAGAGGTTTTACGTGTTCCATCTATACATTGAGAAAAAAATGTTCAGAAAAATCGATATCAAGTGTTTGTTATTCAAGCGTCCAATTAGTTATAGATTCTCATCTAAAAAAAATATAATCTTTGTTAAAGATTCGCAATAAAATTTAATAGCCATAGAGCACCCAAAAAAAAAAACTTCGTTTAAATTTTTACATACTTACATATTTTTTAATAAAAATTTTCACCATCATACGAGTAGAAACATAAAACATAAGAAACATTTTTTTTTTTTATTTCAAAAACATGCTATACATACACATATAAAATGACTATGGTAACAACTCATAAATTCCAATAAAGTTTACAGTTCAATACATTCCAACCTTATTACCTCATTGTAATTCAATGAAAGCTGCATTTGATGTTACAAGCAATAATCAAAAAGCCATAAAAAATTTTGTTTTCTTTTTGTTAAATTCAACTCAACTCAACTCAACTTAACTCTCATCCTTTTAGTGATGTAAAATTTTTGCACGTGCTCATGAAAAAAACATTAAACAAGAGACGATAATTGTCAACAAAAAAAAAAAAAATCTTACGCAATATAATGTATACAATAAGTACTCAATAGTATATGTGTGTGTGTGTGTGTGTGTGTGTGCGACTGTATACAAACACATATATTGCACATTATGTTGAATCAAATTTAATTAAACGAGTTTAAAAACAAAGAAAGAAAAAAACAACTGTGCTACGAATAAAATCTGTTATAAAAAATAAAAGTGAAAATTAAATAAAAATATTTACTGATGCACGTTAAATTGTGATGTTGGTAAATTTGTCAATTATTTTTTTTTTAAGAAAAATTATTTTCAATAATTGAAAAAGGATATTACTGTTACAACAATTCAAGAACACATGTGTGTGAAATTGTGAGAGAAAAAATAATATTTGTTTATTCCCACCCCCTGTACATATACATATAATTACTTGTTTAATATTAAATAAAGCAACGCCAATATGGGTAATGAGAAAAAACTTATTTCTGGTGTAAGTAAATGTTAAAGTTTGTAGTTACAAAAAAAAAAAAAATAAATAAAAATAAAAAATAAAAATAAAATATAAAAATAAAAAAATTCAAAAAATAATTAGGGAATTCCTTTAAATTAAAAAACTCGAAAACTGTGAATTTTTTGAACATATATTTTTGAAACTTCATAAACGAATTGTGTAAATCAACAATTTGAGAAAGTTTCTTAGTGAAATGTAGAGTCAGAGTTGATTTTTGCAAATGTAAATATTGCAAAAGCAGGAAGAAATAAACCCAAAACATTTTTTATGATATTTTTCAAGGCTTCGATGGCATTCATGAAGCATTTCGAGTTTATAGGAATTACCCTAATAAAATTTTTGATTTACTCTCTCTTGTAAAAATTTAAAATATGCATAAGTATGATATTTACAATTATTAAAATCAATGTGTAAATATTTGCTTGATTTTTATTTTTATTTTATTTTTTTCTTTACTTTTATTGTGTAATTATTAATTTTATTTCATATTTACATGCGATACAATCTCGTATTTGTTATGAATATCATTTAAGGTATATTAATGGTATTAATAAAATGTATTGCTATTTTAAATATAATAATGTAGATGAGTGTAAATAATGTACTCACAAATATTGGCAGCGCTCGTATATATATAAAATAATATTTTATGCTATGTTGAATTATGTCTATATATTTAGTTTATATATTTATATATATATATATATATTTATATTTATTTAGTTTATATTATTATATTTAATAAAAATTTTTTATTCTATTTTTTTACATCACATATGTAAAAAATTGAATTTAATAAACTATTGTAAGAAAATGGATATTTGAAATCGAATGACGGAAATAGGAGTTCTTCTAGTTTTGAAGCAGAAGAACTGGGAAATGAGGAAAAAACTTTGACGCATATAAAATTACGACTAAAATTACCCATACGGCTGGTAATTAGGGAATTAAAATGTTTAGAGAAAATATTAATATGGGTTTCCGAAAACAAGAATTATCCTAAATGTAATTTTATAAATGATTTCTCAAATTCCATTATTCTACTTTTGAGCGAAACAGTCAAATTTTAAACCACTGTAAAAAAAATTGTGATGTAGTGTAGTAGAAAGGGATTAGGGGTTTTATTACTGAAATCAAATACTTTCGTTTGAGACTAGTTTGGTTCACCGCAGAGACAATGACCCTCAAATTGTTGCATGGACTTATCACACTGTGCAATAGATGCTTAAAAATAAAGTAATGAAAATCTTTATTTGTTTTTTACATAATATCTATGACTCTTATAAATTATTTTTCTTCCTTAATGAAATTTTTGGGAAAATATTTTTTGTCGAAGACCCTAACCATTGATGACCTCCCAAATGTAGACTTCAAAAGGATTTTATATAAATTATTTTTCTTTCGAGATCCATAGTGAAATTTTTTGGACAAATTTTTTTTGTCGTAAACTCTAAACATTGATCTCCTCCCAAATGTAGACTTCTAAAGGATTTTTCGAAAGGAGGTTCAAAAGGACTCATATGCGTAGTAGTTAGAGGGTTGAAATGTTATCAGAAAATAATCCTCAGAATATTTTAATATATGTTTTCGAAGACAAGAACTATCCGAAGTGTAATTTTATATATGATTTTTCAAATTCTATGTTTCTATGTTTGACGGAAAGAGCCAAATTTTAAATCACTGTAAGAAAAATTGTGACATATAAGAGCAGAAAGGGATTAGGGCTTTTGTGACTGAAGTCAAATGCTTCCGTTTGATACCGGTTTGATTCAACCCCGACACAATCAACCTCAAATTGAGACATAGTGTAATACAATTGTTTCATTTGCAAAATGAGCTGTAGTGCCATTCTGTGAAACTATAGGTCCTACAGAAAAATATTATTCAATACAGATTACAACAGCACTTTTGAACAAGTAACCATCGATTAATTTTTCACAATCCAACTCAACTATCAGTTGTTGAAAAAAAGAATTAGAAATAGTGAAAGAGATTCCAAGAGAAAAGTAATTGTAATAATAAAAAAAATAAATAAATATGTGGCACTTAAAGCCCCAAAGGGCTCATTGGCCGAGCTTCTCTTCCATTACTGTTGTGCGTCTTAAATTTTTACTTATTTTAACCGGTTCCGAACGGCAGAACACTTGTAACATCACTTTTTCTGAGCTTTGTCACAGAGTTCTTTTAGAAGCTACGACCACGACCTACAGATCAGAAGGCGAACACACTAACCACTGAGCTACGGCACGGTAATAACGGTAATAATATGTATTCAGAAATTCCTTAATAATGAATGCATCAAAAACACTCGTAGGTAACTATTCGGTAAGTGGTAGACATAGAATCTACCTCCACTTAAATGTATGTCGCTTTATTCGACCATATTTTTTCGTGTTTAAAACAAAACACCAACAGGAGCTGGGTTTAGTCTTTGTTCGAAAATATTGTTCTTAATGACAGCATCAAAACCAAAACCGAAAACTTAGTCGTGTTGCCAGTAAAACCAAAATTTTGAACCAGAGAATGCATTTTTCATTTAGATTTTTTCACGGAGGAAATTTTGTAACAGCAAATATTAAGTGCAGAAGGATTTGCCAGTTGCTATGCAGAATAATCAGAATATATATTTTGTTCAATTCGAAAATTTCTTTTCAAATATGTATGTTTCCTTCTTCCAAGCACTAAACATGAAAATCGATATTTACGCTTGTATGTACTATAGCAAAGGTTAAATATGCAAAAAAAAAAAAAAAATTAGATAAAAAAGCAAAATAGTGGAAATTCATTATTTCAAGGCATTTATCTTATTACTATTAAATGATCAAATGATATTCCTCATTTTCTCCTTTTCTGTCCTTAAATACATATATATATATATATATATATATATATATATATATATATATATATATATATATATATATATATATATATATATATATATATATATATATATATATATATATATATTTGTTGCGAAACTCATCTTGCAGATGTTGTACATACATAAATACAATACTCAACGATACTTTTAATAATCCCAACTTATATATGTACATATATTTGTGATACCTACTATATGTACACATATATCTGCATATATGATAGATATATCTACCTACAAATATCCGCTTCTATACATATATACTCGTATTTAAGTCTCGTCTGCTGTATTTAAATGCAATTTACATACATTCTGTGGAACTAAAAAGCTTTTAAATCATGTATTTTCAATGCTATCTCATATATATAAGTACATGCGAATATTGCTCGAAATGTATTGCGTGGGCGTGGATTGCGAGAATATCATATATTGGGGTTGGATCATCTTAGAACAGCATTGTCTACTCTCTTGTTCATAACCAAGTACAAGGGAGGCGAAAAGGCATCCACGCTTGAAGATAGGGGGCGTTGCTGAGAAAAGTTGATACTACGATCGTGTACTGTCATTTGTCAAACAAGTCACATACTGAATTTCTGAGTAATTCATAGGTTAGCTTTTATTTGGTGGATGCTTGTATCACACGTGCTGCGATTTCCGTGCGAAAATGAAGGGGTATTAATCATAATTCCATAATTCCGTAAATGAGTCACTATCGCATTGTTGCCGTCGATAACAAAGGGTCCCCATAGGATATAAAAGGATTTCGCGCTGGAGCAGAGCTGGAGGCATCATCGAATATTGCGTATCCTTATTGGAGCAAGATGAAGATAAAAGAGAGCATTTTATCTTTGACTGTCATCTCTTTGCCAGCATGAAGTGGCGCAAGCTATTGTAGATTATATACATCCGCCTCTTGACAGATGTCAAAGGAACATAAAAATCTCAAAGAAACTTTGAAAAAGAGTAACATTTCATTTTTCCTCGTCTGAATCTATTCTACCAGGTTTTTAATTAAATTCACTTTCCTGAGTGCTGGAAAAAATTACGATAAATCTTTTCCAAATTTATCTATATGGAATAAAAAAATAAATATGTGACACTTAGAGACCCGAATTAAATTTTGGACAGTATTAGAAGGGACCTACTTATTTTAGCCGTTTTCGAACGGCAGAATTCTTGCGGCATCACTTTTTCTGAGCTTTGTCACAGAGTTCTTTTAGAAACATTTTCATGGCAAATTGTTACTGCCGAAAGAATTGCCAATTGCTTGCTGACAGGGGGGTACCGTTCGAAAGAAAAATCTTTTCGATATGACATTTGTTATGCTTCAGCCAACACACTAACCACTGAGCTACGGCACCCACTCTATATCTATATAGGATACCTGAATCAATTGCAATAAAATCTAGCAATACAACCGCTTTTGGTTGCCCTTCATCCATAGAACTCTAAATTGTAGAATTGAATCAATGAAATAGGATATCACTGTCTCAATACATATCGAGCAAACTTTATACAATCGCTCACGCACAAAAATACCGTAGGGAACGCTAAACAATATATAAGTATTAAACGTGTAAATATATACGTTATGTGATTTATACGCGTAGGCTTCCGCTCAACTTAACCTTCAATTTTTATATACCAGTGCTGTATAATATATACCTAGCTTGAAGTAGGGAAAAACAATTTTTACGACATTGATTAAACATTTTCATTAAAGTACTTTTTCGAGAACACAATTCTTTGAAACCTTAGGACAGGGATAACATTTTTTTTTTCATTTAAAAACAAGCAATGAAATGCAAAGAACAAGATTTAGACATCTAAAACATAGCTTATACTTCTGTCGTGCGATATCTAAAAGGCAGGAATGACTTTCACATTTAGGAATGACTTCCTTACCGAGAATTGCCAATAATATTGCCGCGAAGGCGTGAAGGATCCTCATTTAGTATAATAAAGAACTTAGAGGTGTCTAGTAGGCGTGTACTCTAATCAAACCTAACCTATTCTAATACGACGCACTACAGTCTAAACCTTTCTTAACCTCATACGAGCATTAGTAAGCCCGTACTAACGCCAAGGCTAGGTATATAGCATGCAGATTTCATACATATTCACATAAATAAATCGGCTTTTTATTCAAAACTTATTTGTATTGCTTTTACATATATAAATATAGTATATATTTTGTGTGTGATCTAATGATACTTATACAAGAGTACTTATACTTGTGTATAATATATATATAGATATACAAATATACGTCTCCACCTACACAGATATACTTAAATCCATTTATGCTTTGTGAACAGGTGGCGCCACAGGCACATCTCAGCACATTTGCCAACACCAAAACTGTTGGAAATGGTGGTACTGGTGGTGGCAAAGGAGGTGGATGCCTACCGTTGGGATTACCACAACCTTTATTGCTTGAAGAGAAAAAATTTCTATTGGCTGTGGAACGTGGTGATGTGGCAAATGTACGCAGGTGAGTTGAGTTGAAAAGTAATAATAAGTTCATACAATACATACAAAAAAAAAAAAAAGAAAAAAAGTAAATCTGAATGTTATAACAACAAAACGACAACAACAACAACAGAATGTAGAATATCAAATGCCTACTTGATATCAAATTAGTTTACTTGTTATTGTTATTGTAGTTAAAATGTAAACGAAACATGTTTGGTTAGATTTAAAATGCTTTGTGGTTGAGGCATAAGGATGCTGATCGGGGTGTTTGCGTGGAAAACCGAAATCTTATCTTTTTTCAAGTACGAGTATTCAGCATCATTTTACTGTTTATTTGTTTGTATATTTCTTTTTTTTTGTAGCTTTGTTATTGTTTGAGGCGTTTTCTTTGCAGTTTAACGATTTCAAAGTTATTTATATAAACGTTTATATTAAATAATTGTGAAAAGCCACACACACAGACAGATGCATACAGAAAGAATTTTTGAAGTGACGACGCGTTTTACTGGAAATATTATATATCATTTATGTGTTTGCACTTGAACGGTTGTACAATATAATGTCTGTCTGTATATTCCTTTGAATTTTGCGTTAAGGAAAAAATTTAATAATTAATTTTGAAAAGAGATTTTTATATTGATTGTAGAGTTTTGCAAATGTATCGCTATCAGTATATATACGAGGTTCTAAAAAAAAAAAATCGTTTCTCATGAATACCGACACTAATGATACAAATGTAGCTATAATCGGAAACAAAATGAGGTTCTTGATATTTTTAATTGATTCATTGACTCAATCAATCATAGACTGTTACTATATTCGGCTTAAAGATGAGTGCGTAACATCCACAACACGTATACTTGAAATAACACGTAAAAAGTCGATGGACGACGCCAGGCTAACATTTTAGTGGCTAAATATTTAATTTACTTTTTACACTTTACACTTTTTATATACTTTCTATTAAAAGCCATTATTTTGGTCGTCTCTATTTTGCTCAATTTTTACTGTAAGACAAAAGATTTAATTAATATGTATACAAATAAATTCTGTCATGTTTTTCATGAATTTCGTCTTGATTAAAAACATAGATTAATATTTGTCAGGTAAATGATGGATCTCTTCGCGATACAAACTTTGTGGTTTTCAGGTAAAATAGTCATCGAGCCATTTCCGCACATCTTCAACTTAGGAGAATCACAGGCCATTTAAGTGGAACTGCAGTGATCTGAAGCTGCATGCTGGTGAACTTCCCAGCCTAAGGAAAAGATAAATTTCTGAGTTGAGTTCCTGACTATGTGGGCGATGGTCTTTCTTCCTCCAGAGCGTCACTTAATTTGGGCATCTCTTGTTGATAACGTTCAGCTGTGGCAGTTTGACAATGATCCAGAAGTTCGTAATGAATGACTTCCTTCCAGTCCCACCAGATACAGAGTAACACTTTCTTTGCATAAATATTCGATTGTCCATTGACTGGCCTGGATCAACCCATGTTTTTTTTACATTTAGGCTTGTTGACACTATCCAGTTTTCATCACCCGAAATGATTTTGTGCAAAAAATTCTATCATTTGAACCGAGAATGAAAATTGATGCAGATATATCAACTACTCGATTTTTGTTTTCTTCAGTTAACTGATGAGGAACACATTTTCCTTCCTTCTGGATCTTTCCCAATGCATGCAATCGAACTGAAATTGCTTGATGAGTTATTCCCAATTGTTCTGCAGGTTCTTTTTCAGTTTGACATGCATTTTCATCAAGCAAACTTTAAATTTCTCCGTTCATAACCTTTTTTGGAGCACCGGTATCAAGCCAAAATTTATTATCACGAAATCTTCCAAACCATCTTTGTATTGTTTTACGATAATTTTCAGACAAAGTCAGTAGTACTTATTATTCATTTCAAAAGAGAATAAAATATAATACAATGGCGTGAATATTGCTTATCAACATCCATTGATACACACTGAATGACGACTTGTAAACGGCTGAAACTAACGTCATATAAACAGCAATGACTAAGCTACAAATACCCCGAAATGGCGTGTGAATTGGATTCATTTAGATATGTTTTTTAATGCAACCAACTTCGTACGACAGAATTTATTTGTACACCTATTATTTACAATTACACTCATAGCTCGTTAAACGGCTTAGATAGGCTCTGTAAAAGTTGAACGTTATGTGAAAAACTGCGTAATGAAATCTTTTATTTTCGGCATTGACTACACTGCTAGATATTTGAGTTTTTGTTATTGGCAAGCGAATGACTAGCTAAATGAATTCTGGGGCAAAGAAATTAATGTCTGGTATCCATTCTCTTATTAAGCTCCAAAAAATAGTCAGCTATCATATGAATATCCCATCTACCCTGGTAATGGTCTTCCATTATTTTTATATCCTGATGAAATTGCTCACCCTGTTCCTCACTAGCGGCATCTAAATTCTCTGCAAAGTGAGCTAAATGGCTGTACAAATAGTTGATGCTCAAGCAGGCAAGAAAAATTTGTCTATTTGGTGCCGAGTTGAAAATATGCTTTCTAGGATAATATGGCCATGCTGAAACCAAAAATGACCTTCATTTGGTCCATCAGCTCTAGTTGCTTGTAACTAACTCGAGCTGATGGACCAAATGAAGGTCATTTTTGGTTTCAGCATGGCCATATTATCCTAGAGAGCATATTTTCAACTCGGCACCAAATAGACAAATTTTTCTTGCCGAGCATTTGGGCCGCGTAACGAAGCACTGTGGACCGAAAATCGAAAATTTCCTAAAATTACAATAATAAAAGAACATTTTAACGAAATGTCGTTTATAGATCATCCATATAGTGCATTTAGGTAAATATTAATACATTTTTTCTTTTCAACAATATTTCGGAACTTACTTCCTGTCTTCTCTCCCGTGCAAAATTCACGGTTTTTACAAAACCTATCCCCTAACGCTCTGAAAGCACACCCAAAAGGGGCGCAGCATAAGAATGGAATCCATTGAAGTTTGCTTACCCTGTATATCTGCCTCTAAGAGGGGCTCCTCTCTAACATGGTAGAGGTGCGAGATGGAGAACAGAGCACCATTACTTTTTCATCTGTAATATTTTACCGTAACATATGTAATTCTATCGTTAGATTAGATTAGATTAGATTGGTATGGGCTAGATAATTGCAGTCTATGGCACTGCGTCCGACTCAAACTATTGTGCCATACCCTAGTTTAATATTGGAAGAGATTATATATCCTATTTTTTTAAAGAACATTTTGATTCTTGTGAGTTCAAGTTCAGACAGATTGGTAGTCTCTAGTAGTTCCTTCTCGAGTGTTTGTTTTCTCACCTGGATAAGGGCTGGACATTTTGTGATTAGATGTATGGATGTCTCATCGTCCTCCATACAGAATCTGCATATTTCGCTGTCTATCAATTGCAGACGGGTTTTATGTTTGTTTAAAAGACATTGTCCACTGATTATACCTATCATAAGTTTTAGTTCTGCTTTACTCAAACTCAAAAGGTATTTTGAGTTTTTCACCGAGTAATGTGGAAAGAAAGCTTTGATACATTCCATACTAATAGTTTTTGACCACCTTGCGTTTGCTTTGATCATATATTCATGCTTCATACAATTTTTGTAGTGAACTTTGCTGATTCCTTGAACTGGTTCGGGTCCAAATGGTTCAGCTCACTCCCTTGCTAATCTGTTTGCATTCTCATTACCATCGTGGCCACAGTGTGTTGGAATCCAGAGTACTATCACTTGATTCCCGATTGATAGTTGTTGGAGAAGATTATCTGTCTCGCAAACTAACCTAGAATTAAGTGTTGACGAATACAAGGCTTTTATTGTAGCCTGACTGTCCGACATTAAAATAATTCTTTTCCTATAAGGATGAAGGTTAAGAATTTCGATGGTACATTGATTAATAGCAAAGACCTCCGCTTGAAAGGCAGTTGTTAAGCTACCAAGACTCATAGAGATTCGGGTACTGGGACAATAAATTCTAGATCCTGTGCTTTCTTCAGTCTTGGATCCATCAGTGTACCAGACAATGTCGTCATGAGTAAGACTGATTTTTGGGTCTTCCCAGTCTATCCTGTTTGGGATGTGAGTTTTGTATCTCTTGTTAAAGATATGTCGCCAAGGCATTAAGTCAAGGGGCACCCAGAAGCACCCGTCTCACCTCCTAACTTTAGCAATGGAACTGTGACTATTTGCATGCGGATCCTGTGGTATGAACCCGATATGCATCAGTCTGTGTCTACTAATGATCGCATTCATTTGTACGGTTAAATCCAGTGACAGCATAACCAAAATTACATTGAGGGCTGCCGTTGAAGTTGTGCGAAGACAACCAGTGATGTAGGAGTTAATTACTCTTTGCAGTTGTTCTAGTCTATTCGCCGTATATATTTCCGTGGTTTTTTTCCATCATATTATCGCTCCATAGGTGATGGTAAGAAGAATAACCAGGGCATGGATTTTTTGAAGACATATCGGGTTCATTCCCCAATTTTTGCCACAGATTCCAGAACCTTATCTAGTTGTTCCCGGGCCGAGTTTTATATTCATTTAGTAGAGTGCCGATTTTCTATGACTGAAAGAAGAAAGAAGTAGAAGTTTGATTGGAAGTATTTCAACTTACTAATTACTTTAATTATTTATAAAAATGGAGTGCTTTATTTTTAGTCGGCCCTGTTTGCCTTTACAGGAGTGTTCCCACAGCATGTCGACGTCTTCCGAAACAATCAAAATTTTCATAATTTGCTATTTATCTTATAAATTTAATTTGGTTAACTCGATTTATCTTGTGGTTGATTAAATTGGTTAATCACGATAGTTAATTCATGGTTTTAGTGCATTTGTGTGTTTCTGTATTAATTAGTCTTCCATAGCGACACCTTATATGTTCCACCCTACTATATATTAATTTTATTGATTCAAATTTAAGATAGATTTTTATTTTAGATTTCTAAATTCGTATTTTTCTTTTTTTGTAGTAAATATGCAAGAGATTGATACTCATATGATATTATTTACCTACATGAAGATTATTCAATATAATGTGCACAAATATTCAAATATAATAAAAATAAATTGCTCTACATGTAATGCAAACATCTATTTTCATATACCACATAGATTGAGTAGTAATATTTAATACTTACAATACAATAGTACACAAGAGAAGATGAGAAGAAGAAAAAAAAAGAGAAACTGTTACAAGCTCAATTCAAAAGAATGTGAAACGAATGTTACGCCTTGCTTACATGAGCGCCTAATATTAGTATGTATTACAACGACTATATTAACTAAATGTAAATTATGTTTATCACGCTATCACAATAATATACAACATGGACAATTATCTAGATATACTCCCATACTTATACACTTACATACATATATGCGCAAATCCATGTGAAAACAAACAAATATAAATTCAAGAACATATACCTACATACTTGTGTACTTAAACCTACTTACATGGTACATATCTCTATTAAGATACATATGTATAATACACGAAAGGTCAGGAGAGAGAGAGAGAGACAGAGAGAGGAATATAAACAAAAAACGAAAAATGTGATAAAAAAAAGTTGAAATATATAAAAGAAATCCATAAAGGAAACGGAACCAGTGTACAATGTTGAAGTCATATACTCAAAACCATAAGGTACGAGTACAATGATATCGGATACATTCGAACTGCGACAATAGAATAAAACTGAATATGTATGTACATGTATACATACAATATGTGCGGAAATGTTTAAAGGATCTTTTATAAAAATATGTAGCGGGCGTTTCGAAAAGATGAATATGATTTGTATAATAATGTTCAAATAATAGCATATATCCCATAAAAATTTTAATCTACATATTGAAAATATTAAATATTATTAAATAAATAAAATCTCCCAAAGGTTTAAGTGACCAAGTTATTTTCATAATATATAAAATATGTTTTGAAACACCTTATATATATGTAAGTGGCATTATAGAAAACTTATTCTTTTATTTTCTTTTTTTTTTCAATGCGAAAAATGTAATATGCTTATGACATTATTCGGATGAAGACATTCATAGAATAAAATGTATAGGAGTATGTATATATACACATTGCATCATATTCCGAAATGCTTATAAACATATTCGCATATGTGAATGTTGCTATAGCTATACATATGTCTACATACATGTATATATACATGTATATATACACTTGCATGCATATGTACTGATATACAATGATATTATAAATAAAAAAATCTCCTTACAGTCGGCTGGGGCCGACCAAACTATACCCTGCATATGTAGATTTGTATATAAAAAGTTTACTCGAATATCCAACTTTTCTTTTATTTCCACTTTTCGAGAAACAATTTTTGCATATACTACTAATTTACACCCGAAATATGGTTGACTTTGACGAAGTAAAAGGATTTTAAGATAATTCCGAGGCTTAGTATGGGAGCTATATAAAAAGTGGGCGTGGCTTACCACTTTCTAGTAAATCCAATTAATTTTTCAATGTTAATCCACACCTTAAATTTGGTGTCCTACGTTGAATAGTTTCTAAGTTATAATGGTTAACATTTTTGTTTAATTTACTCAACTTTGTATGGGAGCCCCAATAAGAAGTGGGCGTGGTACGCTGATTTTTCGCCAGATTATTTCCGACTACGATATTAATTTAAGTGTCAATTACGGTTATTGTAGACATTAGATTGCCTAAGTTACAGCTGTTTTAATTTAAAATTTGTATGGGGGCTACGATAAACACTGGGCGTGGTGCGCCCATTTTCTGTGAGCCTAGTTGCTCGTACAATACTAATCCATACCCTAAGTCTCGTTGTCCTAGGCTAAATGGTTTGTAAGCTATGGAGCTTAAAATTTTAGTTTAATTCACTCGACTTTGTATGGGAGACCCATGAAGGAGTGGGCGTGGCACACTGATTTTCTGCCAGATTTTTGTCGACTACGATATTAATTTAAGTGTCAATTATGGTTATTCTAGACAGAAGATTGCCGAAGTTACAGCTGTTTCAATTTAAAATTTGTATGGGGGCTACGATAAACACTGGGCGTGGTGCGCCCATTTTCTGTGAACCTAGTTGCTCGTACAATACTAATCCACACCTTAAATCTCGTTATTCTACGCTGAATAGTTTGCAAGTTATAACCGGTAACATTTTTTTTAATTTCCGCAACTTTGTATGGGAGACCCAAAAAGGAGTGGGTGTGGCACATTGATTTTCTGCCATATTATTTCCGACTACTATGTTAATCTAAGTGTCAATTATGGTTATTCTAGACAGAAGATTGTAGAAGTTACAGCAGTTTCAATTTAAAAGAAGTACAGACACTTTGTATGGGAGCTACGCTAGAAAGTAGGCGTGGCTCACCCACTTTTGGCGAGGTTATATAGTAGTATAATATAACTCTATGTGCAAAATATTGTTGTCCCAAGTGGTATATTATGTGAGTTATAGCAAGTTAAAGATTTTGAAAATTTCGAGGTTAGTCGCTTTGAATGCTTGGTGTGGGCGTGGTTATTGACCGATCATGCCCAATATCAATCCCCTCCGTACCCTTGGATCATAGATTACTTATGCTAAATTTCATCGAAATAGCTCAATATTTACTCAAGTTATCGTGCGAACCAGCCAGGTGACAGACAGACGGACGGACGGACGGACGGACGGACGGACGGACGGACGGACGGACGGACGGACATGGTTAAATCGAAAATTTAATCGACGCTGATCACGAATATATATCCATGTCTATATCTCCGGAGATTCCTTCAAGTGGACACAAACATCTGACCGAAATGAATATACCATGCATATTGCATTATGCAGGGTATAAAAATCTCCTTACAGTCGGCTGTGGCCGACCAAACTATACCCTGCATATGTAGATTTATATATAAAAAGTTTACTCAAATATCCAACTTTTCTTTTATTTCCACTTTTCGAGAAACAATTTTTCATATACTACTAATTTACACCCGAAATATGGTTGACTTTGACGAAGTAAAAGGATTTTAAGATAATTCCGAGGCTTAGTATGGGAGCTATATAAAAAGTGGGCGTGGCTTACCACTTTCTAGTAAATCCAATTAATTTTTCAATGTTAATCCACACCTTAAATTTGGTGTCCTACGTTGAATAGTTTCTAAGTTATGGTGGTTAACATTTTTGTTTAATTTCCTCAACTTTGTATGGGAGCCCCAATAAGAAGTGGGCGTGGTACGCAGATTTTTCGCCAGATTATTTCCGACTACGATATTAATTTAAGTGTCAATTATGGTTATTGTAGACATAAGATTGCCTAAGTTACAGCTGTTTCAATTTAAAATTTGTATGGGGGCTACGATAAACACTGGGCGTGGTGCGCTCATTTTCTGTGAACCTAGTTGCTCGTACAATACTAATCCACACCTTAAATCTCGTTATTCTACGCTGAATAGTTTGCAAGTTATAACCGGTAACATTTTTTTTAATTTCCGCAACTTTGTATGGGAGACCCAAAAAGGAGTGGGCGTGGCACATTGATTTTCTGCCATATTATTTCCGACTACTATGTTAATCTAAGTGTCAATTATGGTTATTCTAGACAGAAGATTGTAGAAGTTACAGCAGTTTCAATTTAAAAGAAGTACAGACACTTTGTATGGGAGCTACGCTAGAAAGTAGGCGTGGCTCACCCACTTTTGGCGAGGTTATATAGTAGTATAATATAACTCTATGTGCAAAATATTGTTGTCCCAAGTGGTATATTATGTGAGTTATAGCAAGTTAAAGATTTTGAAAATTTCGAGGTTAGTCGCTTTGAATGCTTGGTGTGGGCGTGGTTATTGACCGATCATGCCCAATATCAATCCCCTCCGTACCCTTGGATCATAGATTACTTATGCTAAATTTCATCGAAATAGCTCAATATTTACTCAAGTTATCGTGCGAACCAGCCAGGTGACAGACAGACGGACGGACGGACGGACGGACGGACGGACGGACGGACGGACGGACGGACGGACGGACGGACGGACGGACGGACGGACATGGTTAAATCGAAAATTTAATCGACGCTGATCACGAATATATATCCATGTCTATATCTCCGGAGATTCCTTCAAGTGGACACAAACATCTGACCGAAATGAATATACCATGCATATTGCATTATGCAGGGTATAAAAATCTCCTTACAGTCGGCTGTGGCCGACCAAACTATACCCTGCATATGTAGATTTATATATAAAAAGTTTACTCAAATATCCAACTTTTCTTTTATTTCCACTTTTCGAGAAACAATTTTTCATATACTACTAATTTACACCCGAAATATGGTTGACTTTGACGAAGTAAAAGGATTTTAAGATAATTCCGAGGCTTAGTATGGGAGCTATATAAAAAGTGGGCGTGGCTTACCACTTTCTAGTAAATCCAATTAATTTTTCAATGTTAATCCACACCTTAAATTTGGTGTCCTACGTTGAATAGTTTCTAAGTTATGGTGGTTAACATTTTTGTTTAATTTCCTCAACTTTGTATGGGAGCCCCAATAAGAAGTGGGCGTGGTACGCAGATTTTTCGCCAGATTATTTCCGACTACGATATTAATTTAAGTGTCAATTATGGTTATTGTAGACATAAGATTGCCTAAGTTACAGCTGTTTCAATTTAAAATTTGTATGGGGGCTACGATAAACACTGGGCGTGGTGCGCTCATTTTCTGTGAACCTAGTTGCTCGTACAATACTAATCCACACCTTAAATCTCGTTATTCTACGCTGAATAGTTTGCAAGTTATAACCGGTAACATTTTTTTTAATTTCCGCAACTTTGTATGGGAGACCCAAAAAGGAGTGGGCGTGGCACATTGATTTTCTGCCATATTATTTCTGACTGCCGTGTTAATTTAAGTGTCAATTATGGTTATTCTAGACAGAAGATTGTAGAAGTTACAGCAGTTTCAATTTAAAAGAAGTACAGACACTTTGTATGGGAGCTACGCTAGAAAGTAGGCGTGGCTCACCCACTTTTGGCGAGGTTATATAGTAGTATAATATAACTCTATGAGTGAAATATTGTTGTCCCAAGTGGTATATTATGTGAGTTATAGCAAGTTAAAGATTTTGAAAATTTCGAGGTTAGTCGCTTTGAATGCTTGGTGTGGGCGTGGTTATTGACCGATCATGCCCAATATCAATCCCCTCCGTACCCTTGGATCATAGATTACTTATGCCAAATTTCATCGAAATAGCTCAATATTTACTCAAGTTATCGTGCGAACCAGCCAGGTGACAGACAGACGGACGGACGGACGGACGGACGGACGGACGGACGGACGGACATCGTTAAATCGAAAATTTAATCGACGCTGATCACGAATATATATCCATGTCTATATCTCCGGAGATTCCTTCAAGTGGACACAAACATCTGACCGAAATGAATATACCATGCATATTGCATTATGTGGGTATAAAAATGAAAGGACACACACTCTTTGACCATGACCAGAATATTGAGGCTAACCATAATACAAACCATCAACAAACATCATCATCATCATCATCATCATTCTTGCCACGACCACTAGTAATATATATGTATAGTAGAAGAATATGAGTAAATTTTATTGCTATCTTCTTGCTTACTATTCGAAAATGTATTGAAAACTATGATGGTGAAAGAGCATCATAGAAATGAGCGTAGAATTACAACTAACGAAATGGTGATCCAAAATTTCAACCATATAAAAGGCTAAAATCTTCATATCTGAATGTATGTAAGTATATTAAGGTGGTATTTATTGAGATAAGTCTTTTTTTTTCTTGATTACGAAGGCTTTTTTCGGTTTGATCAAATTATTACAAAATAGAAATTTTCGTGCGAATTGTTCAAAGCTTAGAACTGGAGCACGAGATTTTTTTTTTTTAAATTTTATTATTATTTAAACAAAATACAAATATATCCGAGTATTGTTTTAGTAAATTTCATTAATTTTTCTTCTACAACATTCCGTTCAAACACACTTACCTTCTATCTCCAGCCAGTCAGGGGCTTCGTTGCAAAATTGAAATTTTTTATCAAGATTGGGAGGTATGCTAGGAAGAAAGTTTAGGGAATAAAATCTAGTAGGAGTTTGATTAATATTAGAATTCTATGGAGACGATTGCTAGGCACCTTGTGGCTATTTGTTGTTTTTCAGGTGATTTAGCGTTCATTTTGTATGGCAACTCTCTTAAGAGGTTTATATAGAGGGTAAGTATGTATAGACAAAATATATATTTCACCCTCCTAGAGACGATTCTATCAATGCTATGTGGTTATTTGTCTATTTTCATGTATTTTTAAGTTAATTTGTATGGCAACCACCTTCACGAATGACGATGGGTATAATTTTGTTCGATAAAAATATTGATGTGGTAAAACTAATCCAAATAAGATAATTTTTTTAATAATTCTTGAGACGATTCCTTTGCATTTGTAGATTTTCAGGCATTTTTAAATTGATTTGGTATCTGCACCCCTTAAGGAACCACAATCGGAGTAAGTATTATTATTATTATTTAAGGATTGTGTTGCACTGTGATCCTAGGTCTATTGTGCACCCCATATTGGACCTAGAGTATGTCTCTGAGTCCAATATCCATAAGAAAGTTTAACATAAATTCAACCTTATTGGATTTCAAAAGATTTTCGTGTATTAAAAATCGCCCGAGAATTTTCTTTCTTGCATGCATTAGTGCTGGACACATTCCCAATATCATAAAGGGCTGAAGGAAATAATCGTTTATAGTTGTCTTTCAGAAGGTAGGATGGGTAGTTTAGAGGCACCGCAGCCTTCGCCTTTCGAACTTTGGGTAGCAACGATGTCCACTAGTTTTTCCTGGCTACTTTAATGACATCTCCTCCATCCTGAATCTCTGCTTTGAACTGTACGGTGACCCAACTAAGAGAGCTAGGAGAAATACCCCCATATCCCTGAGCATGGCTGGACAGATAAGCAGGGTACGCTCCAGATTGGAAATCTTACCATCGGTTAGCAAAGCAACCGTCACAGAAACGAGAGTTTCATTTTTCTCCCTGCAGTGTCGGTAGGTCTCATCCAAGAAGATTCCCAGTTTCATTAGACGATAATTCAACCTACAGTGTTCTGAGAGCATTCCCGTAATCATCCCTACATTATTCTTATTTAGCTTAATGCATTCCTTAAATAGTTGTATAGATTTCCCCATTATGATTGGCTTTCTGATTCATTTTTCTTTCTAATGAGTAATTGGTTCTGGACGTATATAGGGTTGTCTACGCCAGAAAATTACATCGCGTGCACTATCTGGATTTCGGTGCCACCTTTATAAAAGGCGAGTTGCACTGCTGACTTAATCTGTGTTGAGGCGGCATGGTTCTCATTTATATATCTATTATATCTAAGTCTGTTTTTTACAGTAATTTACACATTTTAAATATACTTTAATTGCAATTGTGAAACATATTTTATTCGATTCTTACTACAATAAAGTAGTAAACAGCAATATCAGAATTTAGGGTGCACGTCATCGAGAACGACAACAATCTCACCCATCACTACTACAGCAAATCGGAGCTACCAAAACAGGAGTGCACCGGCATCTCTTTCAACTAAACAAGGGTATTGCCGAACCTTTACTTGCAATATTATCTGTCAACTCGTTTCCTCCAACTACAATGTGACCCGGAACCCAAAGGATCCACACCTGATTACATTGAAAAAGTTTATTCATCTTGTCTAGATAACCCTATACCAGTTTTGATTTCACCTCGTTAGAGTTGAATGCCTTGAAAGCTCCCTGGCTGTCTGTCAAGATTGCAATTCTTCGATTCCGGTATTCACGTATGATACTGAAGTAGGAATACCTGTCAATCACGAATATATCCGCTTGAAAGGTAGTAATATTATTTTCTAATGGCTCCGACCCCTTCTGCAGTTAAAGGATCGTCCGTGAAGCATATTTTTATTTTATTTTTTTTCTAGTATGTTTTGGATATACCTTCCCATTTGTTTTTGTCACTGAGTTCAGTTTTGAATTGCTCGGCATTGCGACTTCAAGATGTTGCTTTGAACTACCTGGCCCGCTATTGAGAGCAGTCATTCTTAGGATAGCCTTCTTCGCTTGGGACTGGATGTAAATATGAAGCGGTGTAAGTTCCAGAAGAACTTCCAATGATGCCGTTGGACAAGTCTTTGATTACTGTCAAGTGTAGTGGTAACAGTCTGAAACATTGTGCAGTTCTCCCAACCGACAGCTCCGTAAGCTATCATAGGTCTAACGATTACAGTGTAGTTCCATCTCAGTGTCTTTGGTGTGCAGACCCATCTATTACCTGCTATGCACTAAGTATGTTTGGGAGAAAATATTATGATTACAAATTATTAAAGATCGGTCATATATTTTACCCCTCTACGGCAACCATTGAGTGCTGGAAGAGGATTTTATCTAAACGTCTATTTGGTGGGGATAGTAAGTATTTATTTTCAAAAAGAAATTTCTCTCAAAGTCATTAATTGTGGTTCAGTAATTGTGGTTCAGTAATATCAACCTACTTTTTATTTAGTTTTATGGCTCGTGCACCTGTGATCAAATTTCATCAACCGTTACAAAATTTTCTATTTGGTGTTTCTTTTTGATCAAATTTTCATTACAAAGGAATTAATATTTATACACTTTTTTGTCATACATTACCATATCACCTTAATGTAAATACATATTGTATATTCTTCTACTTTTATCTTACCATATATTAGTTACAATAGCTGAGATATGTATAATTGTACTATACATACGATTGTCCATTCAAATGCATATATATGCAATAAGTTCATACGTATGACTATATGAATTGTATAAGGATTCACTTGCAAAGATTATTATATTACCATAGAATTGTGGAATAGTGGTCAATTCTATCTACTCTATATTAAGTATGCTCATACATATATTATATAATATTTGCTTTGTTGAATTTTCAATGAAGTTGCTATACATTTTTTTTTAAAAAAAAAATTATCATAGTTCACTTTGATTGTGAAGTGATTCATATGCTAAGAATTAACTTATTCAAATTCAAGTTATATGAATATTTGTAAAAATCTTTATTTTTATAACGTTCACATTACACCACAATTAAGTTAGGTGTTTCCAGTGTGAAATTGATAATTATTAATTTCGCACTTTTTATCTGAGTGAAAATTACCATATTTACAGAATTAAGCATGAGAATTATCAAAATATGTTTCTATATATTTAAACTATATATACTTACAACAGCGTTTATAGAGTCATAAAAGTTAATTTGAGTTGATGAGCTGAAAGCTGTTAAGTTTTGCAGAAATCCATTTTTGCATTCGCTGTAATTGGGAAAAATTAAATATGCATTTTATCCGTGAGAGCGATTTTACTGTAAAAATAAAATAAAAAAATATATTTAAAGAATGTACTTTAATGTAAATTCTCTGTATTTTTCTTGAATTTTTTATTTATATACCCACTTTCATATTTTTTGTAATTATTCAAATTTTTTTTTTTTTTTTTTTGTATAAGCATGTATTCCTTAGATTAATATAAAAGTTGGAAGTTGAATGCTATTTTATGATTTCTTCGATGATCGATGAACTTTTTCTCTAAATAAGTACATAACTATATACATATTTACATACTACAAACAAGTAGAGAATGCACCTATCCTTTAGGAATTGATGTATCAATTGGTCCAAAATTTCCTATAAAAATTTGCATTCTTTTTCGAAAAAATTTATAGCAAGCTATGAGATAATTACTATGGAAATAATTGTTAAATCGAAAGAAAATTCAACGAATTGTTCGACATTTTGCCAGAGCTACATTAAGCTGTAGATTTATGACAATAAGTCTATAGAAATGACGATTTTGGAAAGATCATCATTCAAGTAATGATTCCAGCCATCGATGCGATATAGCTTTATGCAGCCTTCTGCAGCCAACTTAAGCAAAGGAGAGTGATTCAAAATCGTTCGAATTGACTCCTATAAACAGAACTTTAGGAAACATTTGAATGAAGTAATTTATAAGGAGTCACAATGATCTCGATTTTTTTGAATATTTTTATTCTTAAAAAAAACACACTTTTTGTTATGGAAACCTTTACTGATTATGAAAGGTTGATCTATTCCATTTATATATGAAAAATAATATTTTCAGTAATATGTTCACTACGAAAATCAAAATTTTCGATGACTCGTTCCAATAAAAGCGGATCTTCTTAACCGATGATCGATTTAGGCCGAACATATAATGCGGCGCCAGTCTTCTCTCTTCCTCGCTTTAGATATTCCAAGCGCCACCAGGTTACCCAACACTTGGTCTTTCCAACGGAGGTTTGGTCTTCCTCTTTTTCTGCGTCCTCCAGCGGGTGCTGAATTAAATACCCTCTTCGCTGTAGCGTCTCAATGACCGGATCAATGACCTCAATTGCAGGCTGAGTGTCGTTTTTAAGATCTTGAATTGTTTGTGGGTTATTGGTGTACACTCTACTTTTCAAAAAGTCACATTAAAAACAATCCATATGTGTTAGGCAACAGCTTCTCGATGGCCATGCAAATTTGGAGTAATTTTAAAATTATGCGCTCATCGTATTTTGTTGCCAAGAAGTGAAGTATTTCACGGCTGGTGGTGCATGTTGCTCCGTCTTATTGGAACCAACCAGCATCAACTTTATTCGATTTAGCTATAATTACTGGTGAGCATGTTATGATAACGTCCATTATTCACTGTAACAGCATCTTCTTCAGCGTATTGAAAAAAGAACTTACAGCTGTCACTGCATTACGACTGGAACTGGCGAAACATGTTGATATGGTTTCCAACCTTCCACTGAACCAATTTCTTCAAGACGAGGAATAATTTTGCCAATTGTACGTTCAGTAGGACAATTACATTAAAATGCATTGTTTTGTTGTCGCCAATTCCATGACTATAAATGGCATAGCTTTGACTTTTTATATGTCGAACTTTTTTTTTGAAATCTCTTGATCACTCTTAACGAAGAAATTCATTGAAATTGTTATTAAATGTAACATGTGTTACAAACAATTATGGGGGTACAGTAGCATAAAACATATTACAGTTCTTTGGAACAATTATTCACTTCAATGCAACTCTGGATTTCTAGCTGGAGAATTACGGTAATTCCAGCCGATCTGAAAGAAAACTAAATAAAAATTGCTTGATTGATCGATCTACAGATATTATACTGTGTCATATTGTACAATTAGTATTGAAGGATCTAAGGTATAAGGTAATTAGACAGAATAGACGTTTAGAGAAAATATGGAGAGTTAGCTGTCTAATGGCGTACTTAGAGCAATTTAGGACCAATTGTGATACCACTAGTGCAAATATAAATAGAAAGAACAAACGAAAATAGAAATAAGAGAGAAAACATGCCCTCTCTGATTGAGGTATTATGATCTAATCCAGACTGTGCCTAGAATGATAGTTCTGCCACGTAAATAACCAAATACTGACACAGGCGTTTGAAAGAAAGTTCGACAAAAGTTATTTATTTGGAAGTCAGAATATGGCTGCATGTATGTTTATTGTCAATATTATGCTACTAGGAAGCTGTTCCATTTTTTATTAAAGACGTTTCGGATTCTCCTAGAAATTTCCACGAACTTTCATTACGCCACCTTATATTGACTCAGTGGACGTATCAATGTTAAAGCGTTGTTGCTGTGCTTCTACGCCGAACTTTTTCTATGTCTTTGGTTTTACTACATGCTCTAGCACTTGAAGTACTCCAATCTGGTATAAAATATCGCGCTTTTCTATGTACATTCATTCACAGTCATTGAGAAATTGTATCATTGTTATTTTTATTTTCTCTGATTTACACATTGTAACTTTGAAGAGAAATTCAGAAATTTAATGTTGTCGATACGTGAACCGTGAACCAAAGAATACATAACACCATCACCACCAGCAGCTAGCAACAGTTGTTACTTGTTGTTGCCAATACTTAGTATAATATTTTTAATTGTAAATGTATACTCGTACATCTATGTACATATTTTCAGCGATTTTTTTTTTTTCTGGCTTGTTGCTTTCAGTACAGTACTATGAGTATGAACATGTCGATTGTGGTGGAGGTAGTGCTGACGGCGTGATAGTATATACGTAGAACCTTTAGGTCATGTAATTAAAAGTTTTTTACAGATTTCATTTGTTTATTCGTGAGTGTTGGGGTTTTTTTTTTGTTTTTGGTATATATTGTATATAGATATTGCTTTTGAATATTGGAAAAAAAAATTCAATATTGTTGCTGTTGCTGTTGTTGTTGTTGTTGTTGTTATTGGCAACAATTTTGTCGTCGATAATTGAGTTGAGTAGTGAACATGTGTCAAACTTTATTTAATTTGAAATTATTATAATAATTTTTTCACTTCTTTTTCTTTATTTTTTTAAATATTATTATTATTACAGAATATTACAAAAAGCACATCGTAAACATCATATCAATATTAATTGCATGGATCCATTGGGTAGACGAGCTTTAACGCTTGCCATCGATAATGAAAATCTTGAAATGGTTGAATTACTTGTAATTATGGGCGTTGAAACAAAAGATGCTCTCCTACATGCTATCAATGCAGAATTTGTGGAGGCTGTTGAACTGCTGCTGGAACATGAGGAACTCATCTATAAAGAGGGTGAACCTTATGTGAGTGAGTGAGTGAGTTAATGAGTGAGTGAAATGAATAGGGGTATTCACTCAATAAATTGAGGAAATATTTTTTTACACAGAATGGTAAAAATCAAACCAAAACTTTCAGCTTTAGGTTAGGGGTACCGAGGGTTTTGTAAAATTTTTAGATCAGATTTGGTTGGTAGCTAATACCATTTGGATTTTGTTGTGTGTTGTCTGAGGTGAAAGATAAATTTTTTAAAACAAAAGTAGGCATTTTTTGAGCATTTATTTGAGGTCGTGATCCCCTTAGTGCTTTCGTTGAACATATTTGATTTCCCCAACCATTTTGTGATAGAATGGTATTGGAATAAGCGATTGGCATAATATAAAATGGTAAATTTAACAATTTATTTTGGAAGAAGAATAATATTTGAGCCTCATAATTTCATTGTATGCCAACCAATTTTTAATTTACTATTTGAAAAGTTCATTTCTTCAGTAAAAAAATGCATTTTTTTCAAAGTTTGTCTTTTAAAATATTTTTTAATATAATTTTATGAACTTTTCGCCGATCAGAAACGAAAAACTATTTATGAGAAAAATATATGGATAATAATAATTATGTTATATGCGAAAAAGATTGCGGTTTAGTACGAAATATTACGATTTCTACGACTTTTGAAGTAATTTTTCGATGAACAATATCGAGGGACAATTTATTAGTATTAAGCCATTGTACATATGAGGGTATTGACACATCAAGACACTTAAACTGTTGAGTGATTACCCCTAATGTGTTGCTTCATCTTCATACTTTCCATTGTTAACATTTCCCGTTGTAAATTATCATGCATTTCTGATCATGTGTTTTGCATATACCAACGTTGTACTCGTCTATGCTTTCTTACATCAAAAATCACGGACGGAAATATTTTGCCGCAAATTTCACACAATTTATATACACATCTATGCACAATGCAATATACAGGGCACATACTTATATACATTCATATTTAAAATTAAATCTTTTCAAAGTTTATAA
Source organism: Megamerina dolium (assembly GCA_963854835.1). Lineage (NCBI taxonomy): Eukaryota > Metazoa > Arthropoda > Insecta > Diptera > Megamerinidae > Megamerina > Megamerina dolium. The sequence goes on from OY978525.1 coordinate 15,866,607, forward strand.
GCATGTTCATGCTAAACTATTTTCACACTTGCAAATATGAATATACATCCCTCACATACCATATACACATACACACACACACACACACATCTATAACTTCATGTTCACGTAATTCATGGATAAATTCTTAGTGTAAGTACTAAGTGCATATTATACGATACTATATGAATATAGTTACTTCCTAGTTGGCAACACATATTCGTTTAGTACATGTGTACATACATATTATACATGAACACTTACAATTTCAATAAACTTTGTTAATATACGTACATAAGTTGACAACTTTTTGCCATCAGTTTTCAATATTATACACATTCTTACTCATACATGCATATGGGTATTACTGAGAGTAGTTAGACTGTGCGGTAGCGAATAAGATTATATTTGGTACGTATGTACGTACATATGTAAAGTATATCTGGTTATATTGTTGAGTCGTTAAGCACGTATCATACATACATATGTATGGTATGTATCTACAAGTGTTAAACAAAAGAAGAGAATTAATTTCATGTTGCAAAGTACCATAAAAAATAGATAAAGAGCATATTTATTGATTTATTGAAGTACATAGTGTTGGGGCGAGTTCATGAAACTTATTGTATTACATTTGTGTAATATACGAGTTTACGAGTATGACCATCAATCGAATGTCGAAGATGTTATCAACCTCAAATCTCCTTAGGTTCCTTTCTTCTCAGTCCTTTGCTCTTGACAGAGCGTGGTGGCGTATTATAAATGCACATTTTTCGCTGCGGCACGCCATGTTGGGTGATCGTGCGTAGTGTGGATAGTCTCTTTCATCGTTTTTCCTATCAGTGGTTGTAGTTGATCCACCCATCTTGTAGGTGACCTTCCTCGTCTTCTATTTCCGCTTGCTTTGCCCTCCACAACCAGTTGCTCCAAGCTACCATATCTCCTAGCCACTAGCATTGGAAATTATTTTCATGAGCCTTGTCTTTACATTTAACTCTTCAAGTACAGATATGTTCGTCCAGTGAGCAGTACATGGAATTCTTAGTACTTTTCTGTACACCCATATATGAGACTTGTTCTTGAAAATTGGGAAGACAGCATAACTGTTGGAGGGAGGAAAATACATAACCTGAGCTATGCGGAAGACACACTTCTTTTAGGAGCAAGTGAAGAGGAGATTGACACTCTTATGGGGAAAGTGTCATCCATAAGCCACTGTTTTGACTTAGAGATTAACACGTCCAAAACCAAAGCCATAATAATCGATAGACGGGAAACTAATCAACCCAATGTAACAACGATTGCTGGCTACGAGCTAGTAGATAATTTCAACTACTTAGGATCCCTCATAACAAACACTGGAGGTAGTTCCGATGAAATTAAACGCCGATTAACAACGGCAATGGCCGCAACCTCAAAACTTACAAAAATATGGATGGATAAGGCAATTTAATAAAAAACACGAAACTTCGACTTGTAAATGCCTTGGTATTTTCAATAGATACCTATGCAGCTGAAATATAAAAAAAAAATAAATAAATATGTGGCACTTTAAAGCTCCGAAGGCCTTTTTGGTCGAGCTTCTCTTCCAGTACTGTTGTGCGTTTTAAACTTTAGACAATATTAGAAGGGTCCTACTTATTTTAGCCGGTTACAAACGGCAGAACCCTTGTGACATCACTTTTTTTGAGTTTTGTCGCAGTTTTTTTTAGAAGCTTTTCCATGGAAAGTTGTTACTGCCGGAAAAATTGCCAATTGCTTGCCGAAAGTATAATTTTTCGATATTAAATTAATGCTTCAGCAGGGGATTGAACCCAACACATTACAGCGAGTTGAAATCAGGGCTATTCTTTAGAGGAAATGAATGTTGGTACATTATTTTGGAGCCAGGTTTGGATCGTTTTAACTTATATGACTCTTTTCGACCCATGAAATCTGTTCAGATACATTCTATCATGTTGCTTGTGAAATTTGTCTTGCACAGTATACATTTTTTCGTTTCGATAAACAAGATTTTTCTGTGCAAGTTGTCAGCGTGCTTCAACAAAAGATTTTTGCATTTTCCCATTCTATTTTTTTCTTCAAAGCTGCACTCAACAAATGTCCGGTATGGCGTTTGAAAGCTTCAAGTCCCATATCATTTTTAATAATACGACTCATAGACTTTTGCGAGAAATTCATCTCACGGGCCATGATTTTGTGCTTTCGAAGCGGATTTCGTTGAATTCTTGATTTGACAGCTTTGATGACTTTCGGCATTAGAACAGTGCGTGAACCGCCCTACCGGTGACGGGCGCTAACATTCCACTCTCTTCAAAAAGATGTATGCGCCGGTTGGCGAACATGCAACTAATCCTGAGCCGGCGGAGCGTTTTGGAAATGCAAACATCAAGGAATAAGGAATACATCGTATCCATTCCCAGCACATCTGACCCCATGATATGTCATCTCATTCTGGCGAAGGCTGAACAAATACAGAGAAAATGTCTGGGATAAGGAATACATCGTATCCATTCCCAGCACATCTGACCCCATGATATGTCATCTCATTCTGGCGAAGGCTGAACAAATACAGAGAAAATGTCTGGATTGTCGATGATGGCTATGATATCTACGTGCTGTCCCCATGCGGTATGAACTGATATTAATCCGGCGAGAAATCGCAGATCTTTCTTTCCTAATGTTACAAGAAAAACTGCGACTCTTTTATTTGGGCTTCTCAGGATCCATCGTTGTTGTTGTTTACTTGATGCATGATCCAGGCCACTCCACCTGCCATTGGTCCAATCTGGATTTTCCTCATTTTAAGTGTACTCCTTCTTGCGATGGAGTTCAGTTTTAACTTTTATTCTTGGATAACCTTTAAAGTCGTGAGCGCAGTTTCGAGTTCCTCTGCAGCTTGACTGTCATTACAGACTCTTATCTGTTTACCGCGCAAGTTCTTCTTAATTCTCCAGTCCGCCACTTTGAGTATGGCGAAAATTTCTGATTGATAAACCGTTGTCGTTCCGCCAAAGAAAAAAAAAACAACTGGTATTTTCGTCCAGATGCCAGCCGGCACCCGTGTAATATTTTAATTCCGAGAAGAGACTTAGAGTACCGTCTTTCAGTAATGGAAGATTGAGACCTTCCAGCTTCTAATTCTGCGTAAATAGTACCAAGGTGGTATTACTCGGGTTAACAAGTCCCTGGGAAGCCAGCGTATATTTGGATGTGTGTTTCGTGGTCCTTAAATCCCGTGAGCAGGGAGTCCACTTCGAAAGACAAAAGAAGAGAAGAGAGGAAACCGCCCGTGGGCATCCTCTACCCTCTACATGGGCTGATGGGCTGAACTTCTATTTCATATATTGTGAAGATATCTTTTACTGCTTCCTAGCATAGTTATATCGATCATCCTTAATAGCTTCATATATACATTTTTTTGATTAAGCTAATCGTATCGAGAAGGGATGTATGATATGTCAAAGGATATGGAGCGCAACCAAAAACAAAAGTAGAACACCAAAAACATTTTACAACATTTCATAAATATTAGACAACATACTTAACTACTCACACACATATATAAGAGTAGCTACGTAGCTACGTAGATACTACGTATTACGTAGATTACGAATATAGGTTCGAGAAAAAAAACACTGTCTCCGACTCTTTAAACATTTTACCTCTGTCAATTTTTTCGTTTAGTACGAATACGGTAGTATGAGTATAGTGTATATGTAGAAGTACATAGGTATTACGTTTAAGATATGCGCTTGATTAGGTACTCAATGTGCCATGTACAATAAAATGTGTGTGTGTATGTTTGTTCATTCATTCATTCATTGCAACTTTATTTTTCAACAATTCAACGACATTACGTGAACGAGTTTATGCATACCTGCCTATCATCATTGGCAATCATTGCTATCATACCATACACATATAAAAATTTGGCTACGACAAAGGAGAGAACAATTCAAAAAATGTATTTCATTTCATGTGCCTATGAAATGTGAAGTTCACACGTTATAATTTTCATTTTTTCATTTTAAATACTCGTGGTATAGTATACGATACCCTTCTCTTTCATTAAATTTTATTTTCTTTTTCTTTTTTCAGAGTTGGCAAACAGTCGAATTAAATACGGCCATGTTTCCACCGGATATTACACCGCTTATGCTGGCGGCACATAAGAATAATTTTGAAATTTTAAAAATTTTATTGGATCGTGGTGCTGCTGTACCAGTACCACATGATATTCGGTTTGTATTTTATAGGAATATTGTACAATATTATTGTTTACAATAGAATGACATTGAATTTGATTGCTCTTTTTAATATTGCTCGTATCTATTGTTTTATTCATACTAGTTGCGGTTGTGATGAATGCGTACGTCAATCAAATGAGGATTCATTGCGCCACTCATTGGCACGTGTTAATATTTATAAAGCATTATCGAGTCCATCATTGATTTGTCTAACATCGAATGATCCCATAATGACAGCATTTCAATTATCATGGGAATTGAGGAATTTAGCATTTACCGAACAGGTTTGTTGGTCACAAAAATGGTTATATATTAGATGTACATAGTGAGCTGTGGGCAAATATTAAAAGCCAAAATTTTTAAATATAAAATGAAAAAGTGAAAAAGTATAAGGATAAAAACGTAGAAAAAGGATTTTGTTCGACATTATTGCACAATTCGACATTAATTCATGTAGCCGCGGTCTCTGTAAGTCAGCATTGTACTCCCGTAACCAACATTTGTTTGTTCATAGAATTGAAGAACTTATTAATGCTTGAAATTTTGGCTAGCTATCGTGTGGATATCTTAACTTTTTTCATGGACTTAAATTACAATTCAGCGCACATTCATTTTTCAATATTTCTTTGGAGTCTTCTTTTTAAATAATGGTAATCGTGGTAATTGCGCTTTTGAAAACTCAAGCTAGATTGTTTTAGAGTTTTAGATTTCTCACTACTTTTATTGAAGTGGGTATATTAGCTCAGTGGTGAGTGCTTTGGCCTTCTGATCTCTAGGTCGTGGTTTCATCCCCGACTGAGACAACTTTAATATCGAGCATAGTTTTTTTTCTAACAGTGTACACCTGAGGTAAGCAATTGGCAATTCTTCTGACAGTAATTGCCTATGAAAATGCCTCTTAAAATGTTCTGTGACAAAGCTCGGAAAAAGAGATGTCAGGACAGTTCTGCCGTTCGGAACCGGCTAATATAAGTCGGTGCCTTCTAATACTGTCTAAAATTTAATACGTAAAGTAGTACTAGAAGAGAAGCTCGCTGGTGTCACAACGGGCCTTTCTGGCCTAAGTGTGTCCATTCAAACAGAGACAGAGAGAGAGAGAGAGAGAGAAAGGGAAGCCACAATAGCCCAACATACCATTGAGCTTGCACCCATGGATGTCAGGGACATTGCTCTATTCGTTAGGAAATCCCAATGGATCCGCTTAACAGAGCAGACAGGATAGTAAGCATCAGTGATGCATGGTGACACAAAAAATGTATGCCCTTTCAATTTTATAAAATATTCATTTTGTAAGAAAGCTCCCACAAGGGGTGAAGGAACGGAGTAAGTATATTTGCAGAAACTATTTGCGCGGTAGATTTAATGGGAGCTGGTAAAACCTTTTGGTGCTCTAGGAGCGATTCCTTGGCAATTCTTGGCTTATATGTCAATTTTCAGGTATTCTTGTAAGATAGTCTAACTAAAGAGTAAAGATAGAGAGAAAGTAGGTTAAAAAAATATTTTGAATAGTAAACACTTATGGGAGTCGATCATGTATTTTACGCCTCAACAGGCTATTTTGGATACTTGAATAAATATTTAAACTTTAATTATTTTTTGAGGTAATGTGCTAAAGCAACCTGTCACTATTTTTGAATTCACCGAACCCAAATACGTATGCTGGGCTAGACCTTTTCCTTTTTTCATGTGGCGGTGTAATATTTTGCAACGAAAGATTACTTATAAATGGCTCTATATTGTTTAAAAGTGGACAATATATAGACCTGACACATATCTTATGAGAATAGTAATTCTCGTATGGTTCATGTAATAACAACAAAAAATTTTAAATGACATTTTATAAAACAAATAAGGACAAAGTAGGGTGCATGTCTTTGGAACAGTTTTTGTTATAGCTAACTAATATGCACTATTTTGTTAGTTCCTTTTGGTTCATCCATAATTTTTTTTTATGCGTTCCTTCTCAGGAGTGTAAGGCCGAATATATGGAATTGCGTAATCAGTGTCAAAGTTTTGCCGTCGATCTATTAGATCAGACACGTACATCCAATGAATTGGCCATTATATTGAATTATGATCCCGAATTGTCATCATATCAAAAGGGGGATCGTATGAGTCTTCAACGTTTGGTACAAGCTATAGCCTATAAACAAAAAAAGGTAATGTTATCTAATATATTTAAATATTTATTTAATATTATTGTTTTTTTATAGTTTGTTGCTCATTCAAATATACAACAATTGCTTTCGTCCATCTGGTATGAGGGTTTACCCGGTTTTCGGCGTAAAAGTTTAATGGAGAAATTTTTGTGTATAGCCCGTGTTGCTGTATTATTTCCAATGTATTGCCTCATCTATATGTTTGCACCGAATTGCAAAACGGGCATATTTATGCGTAAACCATTTATGAAATTTCTCATACACGCATCATCGTATTTATTCTTTTTATGTAAGTAAAAGTAATGATATAGATATAAATTAAAATTATATTTTCAATGAATTTGAACTGTGGAAATAAGTCTATAAACTTGCAAAATTCAACTGCATTATTTAGTGGTTTAACTAAAACTTGACCAGAATGCTATCTATTCGTACGATATATAAATGCTGAAAATGTCAACCACTAACTGGTGGTTACATATGATATGAAATTCCTTCTTCCATCTGTCCAAACACAGTTTAATGTTCACCCTAACAGTTGCTACTGCTTTTTCATAGTTAATTGGTTGATGCAAAAGTTCGCCATGTCGCTAGTTAGCGTTGCAATGTAAAACTACAATATTGACGTTCTATTTTATAAAAATTGTCATTACTGAGAAATACTACGTTCCAAAGATTATTTAGAAAAAAATTGTTTTTTCTCATCGATTAATGGACTTCGAACAGAGCTCGTTTTTTGATGCTGCAGTTTCAGTTCAGTCGCTGGATTTAGGCCGTATTTAGCGTTAGTCAGATAGAAATCTCTGGGTCTTTCCATAGGAGGTTAGCTCTGCCTCTTCTACGTCGTCCACCAGCGGGTTCCGAATATAAAACTTTTGTAGCTGGAGCAGGTTCTTCCATTTGCTCGACCGTTTAATTTTGATGCGCTTGTGGTGTCGGCATACAGCTAATACAGCTCATACAGCTCATGCTTATCGCTAATAAGTCCAAAGATCTCCGAGCTCCGAGAATTCTCTCATCTGAGGTAGAAAATTATCCAAGCTTTAGCGCCATTTATAAGGGCAGAGTGTGGTTTTCGTTTCTCGAGAGAGAGCTCGACTTCTCAATTGATTACTTAGCCCAAAGTAGTACATGTTAGCAAGAGTGTTCCTTCGCAATATCTCCAGGCTGACGTTATTACTGGTGTTAATGCTGGTTCCAAGATAGATAAAGTCCTTCACTACTTCAAAAGCGTAGTTATCAATAGTGACGTGCTGTTCAAGCTGCCGATGCGTTCAATCAGACGTTGATATTGTTCATTCAATATAAAAGTGGTCAAATATGAACACCTACTTAGGTTCCTAAGCGAATTCAATAATCCATAGGGTGTTTAGGAATACACAATAAACCAATCGTGGTCCAAGTGCTGCTGACAAGAAGCACTATTCTTCATATTCTATTTTTCTTTATTATTGTGTCTTAATTTTATGCAGCTCAAATTTCTTGTTTCCTTTATTGGACTTTCCAAAAACCCCAGGTTAATTCTTAGATGAGCAAGGGATACAACCAAGTTAAAGCGAGAACTGCATTTCAGTTGACTTGGTTCGTTACATGGGAAAGTATTTGAATTCGGGTCGTAATCAATTCAACAATCATTTTTTGAAAAGATTCAACGGTTCTTTCATTCTTTCATTTCTACTATTGGGACAACAACACTGAGGAAAAGTTGAGCCAGGTTCTTTGTAGCCATAGGTTACGTTAGGTTTTGTGGCTGCCCTCGCTCTGAGAGGACACATTTAGGCCAGAAAGGCCCATTGTGATACCACCGAGCTTCTCTGCCAATACTGATGTGCGTGTTAAATTTGGACAGTATTAGAAGGGACCTACTTATATTAGCCGGTTCCGAACGGCAGAACCCATGTAACATCACATTTAACTTAGTTTTGACACAGAGCTCTTTTTAAGAAGCATTTTTGGCAATTGTTACTGCCGGAAAAAGGAGGAATCGTCTACATATATGACTTCCATAGTTCGAAATTTCCAAGTGTCAAACTGAAAAATCCTCCAAATCGGTTCTTTAATTAGAGCTACAGAATATATAAATAAGTGGACCGAACTTTTGCATCAACACCAAAATAATCAGTGCTTTAGTTAGTCGGTTTTAGGGCAAACCAGCATAAAAATCAAATATAAAACGGAAATTATATTACTTACTATACCTTATACTTATAGTTACTTGTTATAATGTTATCACATCTCACCAACATCATCGCCATCATCATCATCATCATCATCATCATCATCATCGTCATTATCATTATCGCAATTCAACCACCATTAGTCATTTTAATACTTGTCTCACAGCGTGCAGACGATGATGTCATACGGATATTTGGTACGGATCGCATGCGAAAAGCATTAACCGAAGAACAATTGCGTCAACGTGGCAATGGGCCAACTAAGCTTGAGCTATTAGTTGTACTGTATGTATTTGGATTTATGTGGGAGGAAATACAAGAGATATTTACGGTTGGGATGAAAAGTTATTTGCGAAATTTATGGAATTTTATTGATTTTCTACGAAATGTTCTATATTTGAGCGTTATGTGTTTAAGGTTAGTAGTATGCGTAGAGAAATTGAGAATTAAGTGGAAAGCATGAATTATAAATATGCAAACGAGTAAACCAATATGTATCCATTATTATCTTTTCAATTCACTATTGCATACAGATTGCTAGCTTATGTTCAACAAGCATCGGAAATAGCTAGAGATGCAAAAATGGCTTATGTACCGCGTGAACAATGGCATGATTTTGATCCACAATTGATTGCGGAAGGCCTTTTTGCAGCGGCAAATGTATTCTCAGCATTGAAATTGGTGCATATGTTCTCAATAAATCCACATTTGGGACCATTACAAATATCACTTGGTCGCATGATTATCGATATTGTAAAATTCTTTTCCATATACTCCTTGGTACTGTTTGCATTCGCCTGTGGCCTAAATCAATTACTTTGGTACTTTGCCGATTTGGAGAAGAGCAAATGTTATATATTACCTGGTGGTGCGGCCGATTGGGCTGAACATGGTGATTCGTGTATGAAATGGCGACGATTTGGAAAGTGAGTAATCAATTTATTTATTTATTCATTTATTTTCTTCTTCTTATGATTATTTGTGTTATTTGTAGTCTTTTCGAGTCATCACAATCATTGTTTTGGGCCAGTTTTGGTATGGTTGGCCTCGAAGATTTTGAGCTAACTGGCATTAAATCATATACTCGTTTCTGGGGTCTACTTATGTTCGGCTCTTATAGTGTAATCAATGTGATTGTATTATTGAATCTACTCATTGCCATGATGTCCAATTCCTATGCAATGATTGACGTAAGTTATATTTTTTCATATTCCAATATGTATATTACGTATCCACTAGATATTGTTGAACGAGTAGTTACACGTACCAGGTTGTGGTAATAATATATGTATGTACTATAACCGCACAATCTTGTTGCAAACAAATATAAGTGCATTGGTTCTAGTATTAGGGTTGCCATCTATTTGTCTGTGGTATTTGGTTTGGAGCATGCGTCTTTTGAACTTTACCATCGAAACTGGAATTTGTAGACTAATGTAAACCATCCATGAAAAGCTTCATCATTTATTAGATGTATGTCAAAATTTCAGCCATTTTTATTTATGTAAAGTGTGCTTCAAATTGCGTATTTTTTTAAGAAGAAATAAACCACATAATTTTCATTCATTTTTAAAAACTTTTTATGGGCTATTGAAGTATCGGTTATGACATTTATATGCGAAAAATAATATCTGCCGAATGGCCTCCCCTTGCAGCTCCACAGACGTTCACTATTTTGTTAAAATTTTCAATGACATTTTGACATAATTGAGGCTCTATCTCACCAATGACACGAATAATATCAAATTTCAAAGCAGGAACGGCATGTGGATAGTTTTTATAAACCTGGCTTTTCACATAACCCCAAAAAATAGTTCAACCGTGTCAAATAATATGATCTTGGTGGCCGATTAATATCACCGTTTCATGGGATTACACGCCCAGGAAATTTATTTTTATTTTATCTATTTTTTATTTCTTTATTTTATTTATTCTTAAAAAAAAACGCGTAATTTGAAACACCCGACCTTCGTGATTTTTTAAAAAATTTTAAAATCTGAGTTTAGTGATCTCATTAAATACTATTATTTAAGCAAGAAATCGCTAACCGAAATTAAAGTCAAATTAGATATGTATTACTCAGACTCTGTACCGTTGGTTCAAAAGTGGTTTTTTAACTTACGTTACTTGCCCTGCAAGTGCCGATGATGCTGAACGATTTGTACACCCAAAAGAATGAAAGTGAGGGAGCTCACCGAGTCCACAAATATGTCGTATAACTTCTTCATGCTTGAGTATCAAGCATGAAGAAGTTATGCGCGCGATGGATGCCGCATTTGCTCATCATGATGCCAATACGCCTGCTCATTCATCGTTAATTACGCAAGCAAACTTGCACGAAATCGTATTTGAACTGGTTCCCCACCTACGGTATTCACGAGACTTGGCCCCCAGCAACCTCTACCTGTTTCCAATGTAAGCGGACTTTTTCAAGTGAGGAACTCATAACTGTAATTGAGGCTTATTTTGAAGAGATTTGAAGTACTACTTTTTGTTTAGAATAAAAATGTTAGGAAATCGTTGAACTCACTGTATTGACTTAAAAAGAATGTATGTGTGTATGTATCATTTAAAGGGGCTCCCCTACAAAATTGGCAGTTTTATACATTTCATTCCTACCCATTCTAGAGTGCTGCTGGAAGAGTAAATTATATGACCAACCTCCATTAGTTTTTGTTATTTAACATTTGTTTTTATCATACTTACCCTCTACATTCACGCCTTTTTGGGTCCTCCCTAAAAGTTATATTTAAGGAAAAATAAACCTTAAGGCGTTCCTAAAATTGTCGCATAGCCAAGATTTTGGCAAGGGGGAATGAGATGAAAAAGATGTATAAGAATAAATATTTAATGAATGATTTTTAAATATCTATACTTTACTATTTTTCTTTTTTAACAAGCCCAAAGGCCAAGGGGGATCTCGACTAAGTCACCCGCATGTTTTCATAATATTTAAAGGACATACATTTTTAGGAGAGTCCCTTTAATAATCACAGATAGGAAGCAATTTGCTTGAAAGAAATATCCTCGAGGAAAAAAATTAACTGGGATTGGTCATATATTTCTTCTACGTTCTATCCGCGATTTCGTAGAAGCTATGGTATTATTCGTCAATTTTCAACCATTTTGATGTGTATTTTGAAGGGGAACTCACATAAGTGGTGAATATAGGGAGTAACTGAGTTCAAGAAAAATGTTAAATGGTAAAAAATACTGGGTGTCTGTCATATGTCGGCCTATAGGGCCACTTTGCTCATATATAACTATTAGGTCAATGTGCCCAGTTTTAAAAAATCGAAAGTATTAAATCTGGATCGCCGTGTAGAGTCGATACCGATAATTGTTTCAATGACTTTGAAAAGGGCTGTCTCGTGTAACCATTGTCGATTTTGTAGCGAGTATCGACAAATTGAGTGGTTAAATATTGACAAAAGAAAAAAAAAAAAATAATAATAATAATAAAAAAAAATTAAAAATAAACAATTGTCCTTCAAAAACGCATAAATGAATATTGTGGCAACCCTATCCATATAATATTCATATTACCATATTCTGACATACAGAGTAAATCATTTATTTGCTCCATTTTCATCATCATTTATTATGTATGCATATGTTTGTTTGTGTTTTAGCAACATTCGGATACAGAATGGAAATTTGCACGTACAAAATTATGGATGAGCTATTTTGAGGACAGTGCCACCTTGCCACCTCCATTCAATATAATGCCATCAGTTAAATGGTTAATCAGAGTATTTAGAAAATCAAGTAAAGAGCTTGACCGTAAACGTTCAAAAGTGAGTTTCATTTTGGTTTGCTTTCATGATTCCATACCTCGGACGTATTTAATCAACATGAAATCAACAATTTTGTCTAGAAACGTCAAGAGAAGCAACCCGATAATGTATATGATAATATAATGCGTTCTCTGGTGTGGCGCTATGTAACAGCACAGCATCGTAAATTCGAAGATAATCCTGTCACTGAGGATGACATCAATGAGGTTAAGAGTGAAATATCAACAATGCGTTATGAAATGTTGGAAATCTTTGGTAATAGTGGTATGGATGTATCATCGGCTAGTAAAAAAGAGAAACGTAAGTGCATAGTGTTTAAATTTGAATGAAATAAATTAGTCGCTCTATGAATGACATTGTGTTTTCCCCTTTGCCAGCATGTCGTGCCAAACGTAATAAGATTTGGGAACGTCGTCTTATGAAAGGTTTTCAAGTGGCTCCCGTACAAATTATTCATGCTAAAGATGCATATGGCAATGTCAATGGTGATGGTGATATTGATGAGATTAAAATTGAAGGTGTGCCATCGAAACCGGAAAACGAAACACCAATAGAACGTTTCCGTCGTGTTGCGCACACTGTTGCTGCCCAATCGGCAACACATAAATGGACGGTGGTTCTGCAAGGTGTCACTCAAAATTCACAAATTGGTCGTTCGGTGAATAATACTAGTAATCGTAATCTACAAAATCTGGGCAAAGCTATTACGGAGGCTAAAAAGTAAGTTTCATATGAGGTCTTACTTAAGGGATTAAAGTGATTGACTTCCTTCACATACCAACAGTCAGTACTTCAATCTTGATGGTGAAGACCATCAAACTACATAGAATGTTACAAAATACCTTTCTATATTTTTATACTTCACAGACTGATACTTATGAATCCACAATCATTGTCGGGTCGTGAATCTCCCATACAAATTGAATTCGAAGATGAACGCACTACTACTCTAGTCGATATATTGAATCAAATTAGTGAAGAGCTTGAAGAGCATACAGCTTGTAGTAGAAATGTGGCGATTGTTAAAAATCGTTTTCTACTTGCGAAAAATTCATTGGCACGCGATATGCAACCTACTCCAAATGATGGTGTCAAATTATCGAAGCAAGCAATAAGTAAGACGACACCTCCTCCAAAATATGCCAATAATAATAGAGAAAATACTACAAGAAATACGAAATCGAAGGAGCTCACTTTATCGGCTGCCAATTTGGCTGCTCAACAAAATTCCAATCAATCTCAATCCACAACAAATTCAAAGTCTTCGCTGAAGAAAACTGCAGCACCATTGGCACCAACGCAACAAAATTTAAACTCTACAACGGCACGTACACCATTTTCAGTGGAATTTGGACGTGCCGGTAGATATCCTGGTTTTGCTGCAAATGCCAAATCATTCGATATGACCTTTGTGGATCTAAATGTTAGGGCGGAAAATATGGATCAAATTTCTATGGATGATCTATCAGAGGTTAGCTCAGTTGATGATATGAATATGATATTGGGTGAGAAATCGAAAGAGAAAAAATTAATATCAGCAAAAAGTGTTAGTATCGACATGGAAAATGATATGCATGGTGCAGCAAGCTCATCCAGATCACATGATAATAGAAATAATAATACAAATGGACCCAAGGGCAATATAAATTTATCTTCAAATGTGTCAAATGGTAATCATAAGAATTCAAATGATCGTAGTAGACAATGGTCATCATAGATAGATATAATGAGTTTGATGGAAAAAAAAAAATTAACAAATTGATTCAGTTTTATTCATCAGCCTCAATAATAGCAATATATATTATTGGTAACTTGAAAATGATAAATAAATTATAAGATGACCTATTTTTTTAATTGTGATATTATTTAATCATTTTTTTATTCCATGGAAATGAATTATTTCATTCTTAAAATGGTGGATATGCTAATATGTAGGTATGATTTGAACACTCTTACTACTTTCTCTACTCTACGAACCACTGAAATTTTTTTTTATATAATTAATAAATTTGTATGCTGTTGAAATATAATAATCGACATTTTACAAATATTTGCCTTAAACTAAGGAAAGTTATGGCAGATAATACCATGTGGAAGGTATGTTCCCTGTGGAACATCCTTCTCTAGTATATTATTTTAAAGTTGTGGGACCTATAACACAAGCTGTAGCGATGTTTTCCTTTTTACCATGGAAAAGATTCGCGATGATGTCATCAGATTAGCGGCAAGCTCGTTTGGGTGTGTAATTTGTAATTTTCTCTTTTATTTCGTCCTTCACTAGGGGGACTTTCAGGTCTTTATGAATTTGGGTGTTCGTTACGTACCAAGGAGCGTTAACTAGAATTCGCCGAGTTTTGGTCTCTAATCTTGCTGTCCCCCACAATTGAATACCGTAAGTCCATACCGGTTTGAGTATTGCTTTATATAGGATGATTTTTTTCCATAGAGATGGGAAAATGACGATTCAACAGCCAATACATGTTGCGAAATTGTATACCAAGAGCTTTACTTTTAGCAAAAATGTGTGCTCTCCACGTTAGTCGTCTGTCCAGGTGAATGCCCAAGTACTTAGCAGTTTCGGATTGGGGAACTGAAATGTTGTTCAATTTGATTTGGGGACATGTATCTCTCCTTCTAGTCAATGTTATGTGGGTTGATTTCGACTCGTTAACTTTCAGTCGCTAGTAGTAGAAATTGGATCGAGACCGAGCTTGAATGATACTACTAGGGGACTCGTTCCAGTCGTGATAATAACAGTGTCATCGGCAAAAGTTCCAGTGAGAACATCATCAGTTGTAGGTAAATCGGAAGTAAAAAGCAGGTAAAGAATTCGACCTAACACACTGCCTTGTGGAACTTTATCTTCGATTGAGTGAAAGGGGGACATTTCATTGTCGTAATTCACGTAGAACAGCCATTTATGAAGATATGCTTTTATAAGCAAATAAGCCTGCAGACGCTGCATCCTTTTTGCTTTGAATAATAGGCCTTGGTGCCATACCCTGTCAAAAGCTTGGGATATATCCAAAAATACTCTTTTTTCAACCAGCCTATGGACTTGCTCAATAGTGGAATGCTTTTTTCTAAAGCCAAACCATCTTGATCTCAGCAACCTTCCACTGGGCCGGAGAGATATTTTGCATTAAAGAAGTGTTGAACAGGTGAGTTATAAAGTTCAATGCGTCAAGTTTTTTCAGTATTTCAGAAGTGATGCAATCATACCCCGATGCTTTGTCGTCTATTAATCTACTGAATGTGGTGGCTATTTCACTTTTAGTAACTTTTTGAAATACAAATGAAAATGTTGCTTCGAATATTTATTAGTTCATCTACCATAATAGTTGGCTTTCTGTTTTGCCATTCGCCATTGTTAATGTTTGCTTAATACAATTGTTTTTCCATAGTACATATAACCCTATCGTATCTAGTCGTATCTAGTGTTATTTACATTTATTCGATTTTTTTTTTAATACTCTACACAAATCCTATATAAACTAAAATAAATGCTCGAATTACAGTTTTCATTCGAGCATTTCATGTGCAAAAAATGCCAAATAAGCAAAACACAAAATAATTGGGTGAAAAAAATGTAATATTTCCTAATATTACAAGTATTTTATATTGTAGTATATCTAATTTCAAATTGGTATTATTGGCGCTGAATTGTCTATAGCTTATGCTCATTCTACTCTCTCGGCTTCTATATACTATATTGTTATACAATATATATCAGTATAGCATGGTGAATAATCATTGAGTTTAATGCGGGCTGTATATAATGTAGGCATTTGATGAAAATTTAAATTATCAATGTAATGGCAATGTAATTTTGTATATATAAGGTGTAGTAAAAAGAAATCCATTATTTTTCCAATAGATAGCTTTAGTAATCTGTATCTCGCGTTGTATAAGTGCGATCGGGGTACACTAGATGGCGTTAGAAAGATAAGATTTCGTACAAAATAAACATTTCAGGCAGTTTTGTGATTGCTTGACTCAGTATTATTTAAGCACGCACCCAAAGATGGACACCAGTATAGAGAAAATACGACATATTTTATAGTTGTTCTTCGATAAAGGCGCAAACACAAGCTAGACGGCTGAAAATGTGAATAGTGAATCACGTGCAATTTTGGTTTCGTCGATTCCGTTCCGGTAATTTTGATGTCAAAGTTGCACCACGCTCTGGAAGGCCAATTGTCGAAAATATCGATAAAATAATGGAAATCGTCGACTCTGACCGTCATGTATTGTATTGCTCAGGAGCTAAACATTGCACAAAAAACCGTTTGGAACCATTTAAATAAGGCTGAATACAAAAAGAAGCTCGATATATGGGTGCAACACGAGTTAACGCAAAAAAAAACCTCATGGACCGAATTTCGATCTGCGAATCGCTGCTGAATCACAACAAAATCGATTCATTTCTTAAGCGAATGGTTACTGGTGCTGAAAAGTGGGTCACTTACGACAACGTCAAGCAAAAATGGTCGTCGTCGAATCACGGTGGGCCGGCGCAAACGGTGGCCAAGCCAGGATTGACGGTCAGGAAGGAAGGTTTTGCTATGTGTTTGGTGTGATTGGCATCGAATCATCTATTATGAGCTGCTCCCCTACGTCCAAACTCTTAATTCGGACCTGTACTGTCAACAATTGGACCATCTGAGGGAAGCAATCGCCCAGAAGCGGCCAGCTTTGGCCAATAGGAGAGGAATTGTGTTCCATCAGAACAACGCCAGGCCACACACATCGAGAGTGATTCGTCAGAAGCTCCAGGAGCTTTGTTGGGAGCTTATGCATCCACCTTCTAGTCCGGACCTGGCATCAAGTGATTACTACCTGTTCCTGTCTATGGCGAATAATTTTGCTGGTGAAAAATTCGTCTCAAGAGGAGCTTGTGAAAATCGACTGTCTCAGGTTTTTGCCAATAGGGACGAGAGTTTCTATGAGAGTGGTAATTAGAAAATTACCTTCAAAATGACAAAAATTTATCGTAGAAAACGGTGCATATGTGACCTAAATCGGACCATTCTCTAACTATGCTAAATCAAACCTTGAATTTAATGCAAAAATAATGGATTTCTTTTTACTAGACCTTATATTACTTTCTACATACTAAATAGGCTGGTATAGGTATATATGCTTTGTACAAATAAATTTGTATACTCGTAAATATTTATATAACCTTTTGGAATTGAGACTTTGATTTCATCTTGTTGTCTATTTGATTTTCACTTATCTCAGCTTGATGTAGTTACTTATCTGTGCATATTAGATATGTTAAAATTGATGATTGATGATGGCTTTCTCTCTGATATCGTCTTAAAATTTTGCCAACATTCAAATTGTGCATGCCACACAGGAGTAAGGCCTGTATATTCTGAAAGTAGAGCTAAAAATAATATGTCTATCCATTGTCGTATTTTTTTGAGATCAATTCTGAGTGAAAAAAAATATAAATTCGCCAAAGTAAAATTGCCTTCTGAATCGAAATATGATTAAATAAAATTTATTTTGTTATAAATTTTGGACGACAAAGTGACCAGCCAGTGAGTATAACGTATCTGAATTGTTTTGATATCTTGGTGAAAACATTTGCCATGCTCATAACTAAAAGTGTCGAGGTTCTGCATTAGAAATCCAAGTGGTTATGGAGAAAATTTTAATTTTAGTGACACATTATTATTTTTAAATAATTTCTTTAAACTAGTTTTCTATTCTTTTGTTTGAAATTCGTAGATTGATCGTATTCTTCCGGTTTTAGTTAAGTACTCACATTGATTTAAACCTTAAAGCCTCCATGAAGACGACATTCCTCCAAAATTAAACTTTTTTAAAATATTAATAGCAGCCGATAAGATAAAATGATGTGATTATTCAATAAGTGATTGCTAAAAGCCAAAAGGCAAAATAAAAAAAAAGTCATGTCAATAGCGTAAATATTAATAACATCAAAAAGCCAACATTTCCCATCTCCCATCTTTTATCATCATCGTCGTCATCATCATCAGCAATAGCACAATCGTCAAACCAATTCATTATGTATGCAAAGAATGTGCTGAAAACTTATCAAATTTTACAATAACTAAACGAATCAATGAACATCATGACCACCACCTCCAACAACAAGGAACCGTCATTCAAAAAAATACATATCTTGATTATCAACAACGTCAGCAACATCTGTTACGTTTACAGATTGCTGTGATGGCAAACAACAGTATGGCTATTTGTAAGTTAATATTGTTGGAATGGTTGGAACATGATACTTATTGTATTGTATATATACTAAGTATGGCATAAGCAAGCTTCGAGTGATATAAAGTATGTACACACTCACACATTCATACATATAGTATATATTTATGTAAGTATAAGAGAGTTCATTTCAAAAAATTAGCCTATTCCCAAATGATGTAGCAACATATTTTGCGGCGCTTGTAAAACGATGCTTTATTTGCTGTAAAATAAATAATATCGCTTTTATGGATTTTGATGAGAGCGCAATAAAATTTAATAAATTCATGATAAAGTACTCACACTCATTCTGTATTAGGTATTGCGTAGGTACTTAAGGATGTTTTCATGGTACTTTCTTTCATAATATTGCAAAGGAATAATATCGAATTTCGAATATAATAGGTTAGGCAATCACGTTTATTTACAAATTTATATGAAATTAATATTTTGAGGAGAATTTAATTATAATAATATTGCTATAATAATAGGATTTTTTTTTTTTTTTGGAATCGAAATACTTGGAAATATGAGTAGAGAATTATAATTAAATTCATCTGTTTACATGCTTGAAGTAAAATTTCTTTAACAATCTTGACCAGTGATAAATTGTACTTTGCTTGTGAATTATTTAATTATTTCGATAATTTTATTACGTAAATCAATAAAAGAACAATGATTTATTTTCACATGTGAGGAATGAATAAAAGAATATCTCAATATTAAAAAATTCCAAACGTGGTTTAGACGGAACCTGTGATTTTAGACTTTTCAATCCATTACAGGGTTAGACGATTGAAGTGTTACCAACTACACACAGTGAAAAGTGAAGGCTCGACTTGAACGAAATCCATGTCGTAGTGGTCAAAGAACTGCAAATATCCCAGCGAAGCAATCGACGTGAGCTCGAAATGAGCTCAAGATAAAGCCTTACAAGTTGCAAAAGGCACACGATCTTACACCAAAGCAACAAAAAGTTAGACTCGAAAGAGCAAAGGAGTTGTTACGCTTGCACGAACGTGGCGAATTTCCAAACATAATTCCATAATGAGAAAAATTTCCCTCTTGAGTAGTTCATAAAATCTCAAAATGATCGTGTTTACTTAACTGAACGAACTTCCGAAAATTTGAGACTATGAATGGAAATGTCGTTGAACGACATGCTCAATGATGAATATTTTGAAAATTCTCTATTACTGTGGAGCACTTTTTCATCTAACATCTGATCAAAGTGGATATATTCCTACAATTAAATGCAGGATGTAATTTGAAGATTTGGATATTCGGGCAAAGAGCTACCATCGAAGCGTCTAGCTACAATTACTTTTTCAATCATTTGAAGCTGGACCTCAAGTAACATTTTACATTTCCAGAAGGTTGAAATGCAAGTGCTTGCTTGGATTCCTCAACACTTCCTCATGGCAGTTTGAATCTATTGTTATAAAAAGGGTTTCCAATTTTAGGTCTTTAGGAAAAAAAAAAAAATCCACGAGTTTTTTCGCAGTTTTAGAGGAAAAGTTTGGATGGAAGTCAATTTCGTAAAGCCACATATTGAGTTTCCAATTAGCATTTAGGGAAGAAATCCCGAAGTTGAGAGCATTGTTTTTATTTTGTACAGGGTGATTTTTTTTGTGGCACCCTATGTTTTTTTCGAATAAAATGAGCAACTGCGCTGAACTGTCAAAATGACAACTGACAACGCGCGTTAGAAATGTCAAAACAGCACAATTTTTACCATGAAGCATAACACACCACAAGAAAAAGCGGAAACTGTTGAAATTTACTTTCAAAATTTTGGATTCGTGTGATCATGACAGAGGAGGCTCATTTTACGATGTCTGGAAGTGCTAATACGCAAAATGTTCATGATTGGGGTACTGAAAATCCTCAATTTATCCATGAAGTACCTTTACATTCACCAAAATTTACTGTTTGGTGCGGTGTATGCTCGGATCGAGTCCGGATTGGTCCGGATTGGTCCGTATTTTGTCGAGGATGATAATGGTGCGACAGTAACGACCAATGGAGTGCGATATTGGGCAATGATACGAGATATTTTGGCATCTGAGCTGGATGAAAATGGCTTGGATGATCACTGATTTCAACAGGATGGCGCAACATGCCATAATGCTGGTGAAACAATGGATTTATTGAATGTAATGTTCCCTGATAAATTGATTTGCGAAACAAGGTGATTTTGGTTGGTCACCACGCTCACCTGATTTGATTCCGCCTGACTTTTTCTTGTGCGGATACTTAAAATGCAAGTTTTATTCCAACAAACCAAAATCCCTCGAACAACTTAAGGCCAAGATACGTACAGAAATTGAAGGAATTGAACCAGAAACACTCCAAAAAAAAAAGTCGATCTTTGGGTGGCTGGAGGTGGTGGACCAGATATGATTTTCAAAAAATGATTAAACAAATTGTAAAGGTTCACATTTAAATAAAATAAACCATAACAAAAAATTATTGTGTTTTTTTTATTTTATTCGAAAGAATCTTAGAAAAAAGAAATCACCCTGTAGCTCTGGCTGGCTTCGTTATTAACTCGATCGCGTAGATTTCAATGACTTCAAATAGTCCCACAAAAATAGTTTCGAGTCTTCAAATCACATGATCTAGGATGACAAGTTCCAGACCCGTTTCTGGAATAATATTTTCCATGCACACTACCTTCAACAAATTGCGTAATATGCATGTGGCACCACCTTGCTGAAGTTAAAGGTTTTACATATCACGTACACGTATTTTTGGGTGCAGAAAGTTATCCGAATGTGACAATCTTTCTTATTTACAAAGCCTCTGAACACAAAAAGTGAGCTTTATAAGTTCATACTCCCGATGACAAAGCGAGGAATTCGGAACATCCTCAACACAGGCCTCTGCGACGTCAATATTTTTTTCATGCGCCACTACGCAATCTCATTGGTGGAAAGTTTTTAACTCTGAATAATTGAATAATGAATGAATAATTCTCTCACTTAACCAATGATTTATGTGAGTTAAGTGAAGAGCTCTGTGATAATTTCCTATTGAAAACTGATTTTGGAAATAAGTTTATACAACTTTAATAAATAAAAAATAAAATAAATATGTGGCACTTAAAGCCAGGAAGGGTTCTTTGGCTGAGCTTCTCTTCCACTACTGTTGTGCGTGTTAAGTTTTGGAAAGTATTAGAAGTATTAGAAGGGACCTATTTATTTTAGCCGGTTCCGAATGGTAGAACTCTTGCGACATCACTTTTTTGAGCTTTGTCACACAGTTCTTTTAGAAGCTTTTTCATCGCAAATTGCCAGAAAAGAAAAGAAAGAAAAATTTTTCGATATGAAATTTGTTATGTTCCAGCCGGGAATTGAACCCACTGAGCTACGGCACCGACACTTTAATAAATACTATCGGGTTTTGGTGCCGTAGCTCAGTGGTTAGTGTGTTCGCCTTCTGATCTGTAGGTCGTGGTTCAATCCCCGGCTGATGCATAACAAATTTAATATCGATAAGATTTTTCTTTCGAACGGTACCCACCTGTCGGCAAGCAATTGGCAATTCTTCCGACAGTAACAACTTGCCATGAAAAAGCTTCTTAAAGAACTCTGTGACAAAGCTCAGAAAAAGTGATGTCACAAGTGTTCTGCCGTTCGGAACCGGCTAAAATAAGTAGGTCCCTTCTAATACTGTCCAAATTTAAGACGCACAACAGTAATGGAAGAGAAGCTCGGCCAATGAGCCCTTTGGGGCTTTAAGTGCCACATATTTATTTATTTATTTTTTTTTTTATCGGATTTTTTAATAAGAAATGTTATTTTTTTTTTCAATCGAACAATTTTCTGATAAAGCTGAAATCACATTCATCAAGTTTTAATATGAAATGTTTATATGATCAGATTGTGGTACACTTTAACTTTCTTCTATTAAAGATTTTTCCGAAAATGAATTTAATATCTTAAGTCGAAATTGAAATGGTATAAATATATAATTATTTACCTATATTAAAGTTGCAAATTATTAAGTTTGAAATTCTTTCCCAGTAACCTTTTGATGACTGTAAATTTCCTTTCGCAAAATTTAATATGCAACTTTAAGCTGAGTATTATAAAATTTGAGTAAATATATCTATACAAAAATAGCTCTATTGAGCTTAACTTTTTTTTCTTCAGTAAAAAGAGAAAGAAAAAACCATTTTCATATCAAACATTTAAAGTCGACATAAAATTATCACAAGCATTGCAGTCAGGCAACAAATTTTCCCAACGTAGTTATATTAATCGTTGGGTGACAACGAAATCAATTGATATGCCATAAAAATATTGAACATTTGTATAATTTTTATACACTTCGTCAATCATCATTTTTCACCAAAACCGTCATCATCATCATCATCATAATTTTCAGTACAACTGCCAATACCCAAACCACCATTGACATGATATACCGCATAAATATTTATATTTCATGAGGGTAATGATAATGGTTGTGGGTATGAACTTCTTGCCTCTTGTTTCAGTGTCATTTACATATATTTTTATTGTTTTTATATAGTATTCCTGTACTTTTTGTTATTTTGTCGTATATTTTTCATCATATTTCCGGTTACAAACAGAATCAAACACACACACACTGAGGGAGAACCACCTACATACTAAAATTGCAAAGAATGACGAACTAACTAACAAGGAGATATACTTTAAACGAAGACATCAGCGGAAATACGTTGACATATCCGCTTCACGCAAGTTTAACATTTGGGGGTATTTATTCTCCCCTCTCCTACTTTGCATGTGTGTTGCACGTACGTATAGTAAAAGTATGTATGTACATCTTTTTATGTCTTCCTTGTTTTTGTTTGTTTGTTTGCTCAAGTGTAGTATGACTGTAAACGATAAACGGAAGGGACTTTGTAATGGCAATTTTTATTTCAATGTGAGTGCGTGTGTGTGAACTTCCTTTTTTTTTCTGTGTGTATTCGTGTGTGGTAGTGATACGAGTACTCGCCCTTGTATTTGACTATCATATCTCATTTCAGATACTAAACATTGATATTGTTTTATAAATTTGTTTGTGCATTATCATATCTAAATAAATTTAATTTTGGTTTAGCCTGTGGCTCTCTATACGTTTGATATTTGGGGAAAACTTTTGGTATTTTTTTTTGTATTTGAGTTAATTTTTTTTTGGTGTTGTTGCGGTGAAGCCTAATTTGTATGGTTCACATGAATATACTGCAATGCTGAGTTATTTGTTTAATAATTTTGCTGGGTCTCTAACTGCTAAACAACAGGAACAGTAACCTTTATTGTGGAATTTAATTTAGGTTATTTATATATTGTATATTAAAAAAAAAAAATGGTAAACTAAAAACAAAACTGGCAAAATTCTATATATATTCTAAGAAAAAACCCATGGTACAATTGGCATTGTCATTCTCAAATTGTATTTTCGTTTTTATTGTTGCTCTTGGTAATCACTGTTAATTTACAAAAAAAAAAAACAAAATGTATTTCATTACGTGGGAATACGAAATACTAAGAATTATATGGCCAAATGTAATCATCAAATGTAGAGATATGGATAATTCCACAAATTTTCGGAATAATTTGGCTTAGAGTATCAAATAAATCAACGTTTTTGTCTTGTGCTTTATAAAGTATGACTTTTAAATGACAACTCTGAAACTATTTGCAATTCTGATAAATATGATTGTTCCATAAAGCTTTTTAGAATAGACTAGCTGCTTGGATTTAATAACTTTATGAGATAAATGAAAAAAAAAAAATTATACAGGATTTCTGATCCGTACAGCTGGGTTGGCCATAAAAAATAATGAGTTTCTGCGTTTACAAAATTATTCCATAATTCTGATTTATTGGGTTTCAATTGGAATTTTTCATAATTGGCGCAACTCTGGAGAATGTAATGCAACGTCTACGCATCCGATTTACAAAATCGTTATAGCCCTGACAGAAGTCAACGTTAATACGGATAACCGAGTATATTCGAATTAATTCGAGCATTAACTGCAGCTAATCTGCATTAATTCTACGAGTTGATTCTTAAAATTAAAGAGGATTAGATCAATTTACGATGGCAACACTACTGAAAATTAACAGCTGTTTTCTGTTCTGAATTTTTTTATCGATCTAACTTACAAAACAATAGGTATGTTCGCTAACGAAAGCTTTCAACAATTGTTAACAGTTTTCGACATGAAATGCGTTGGCGAACAAATAAATCCAGCTATCAATTACGAACTGTGAATGTCAATTTACAAGTTTCTGATAGCTTTCAGTTCACGTACTTCTTGTAGATTTTCTCATATCGTGAGTGGCAGATGACAGAAATTGATAGTGATAGTAATGTAAGTGAGCAGACCTAATGAAACAGCAATCAGCTGTTTACTTAATCCGCAATACTGCCGTCTGTCAGTTTAGTATTTTTTTTTTCTGATTAAGTTCGCCGTTAATTCGGATTAACGCTGTCGTCTGTCTAGGCTATTAGTCAATGAATAAATCTTATGGAAAAAAATAGCTTCTCCGCTAATTACTTCTTTGAAATGTCTGTAATAAAATAACGCTCATATTTTTTGTTGTAAATTATTCTAGCACAATAGTGCTAGGTATAAACAAATTATACTAGCACAATAGTGCTACGACTAAACAAATTATAGTAGCACAATAGTGGCATATATAAACATTTATCAAATGTCGCCAATGAAACTGATGTGCTATGGGTCCACCGTCCATCAATAATGGCACATAAGTATATATGCTCTTAGCATTGATGAGTTTGTTTATTTATGAAGAATGTCATTCTTGGACATTGATATGCATTTTATTATAATCTAATTATGACCAATAATTATAATAATATTTCACAAATGAGCCAAATCCATACAAATAGCAAGTATAGATTTTGCTCTTAAATTATATTTCGATATATTCACTATGTGATCGGTTCGTATTTCGTCTGTGATTTGTGATACCTTACTGACTACAATAAATATACAATATTCATATTTCCTGTAATATTGTATAAATTATGTAAAATGCTAAATTGAAGCAAAATATTTTATTACTCTCATTGTTTTACTTTTTATCGTTATGTTTTTTCTATTACATATAAACGTAAACATCTTTAATCCTATTTTTGAAGCTATTTACTCAAATGATACAAATTGCCCCAAGTTAATTTAACTTAACACAGAAAGAACGGAAGGAAAAACCTTAACTGCTCCTTTGTGTATATTTATTTGATTGTGTATAAATAGTATAGCAGTGTGTCTGTGTGTGTGTATGCGCAAAATGTAAATTCAAATATGGGGGTAAAGGAATAAATACGTCTATATGGTATAGGTTAATGTCCGTTTTAAGTGTCACTGCATATTTGATATAATTTTTATGGAATGTTTAATTTGAATTCACTTGTGAAATCTTTGTAAGATGATTAAATGAAAGTAAAACAATTTTATGCATACTTTTCAGCGCACTTTTTGAATTTTTAATAGTGTACATAATTTTTTGTACCTTTTTGTGCTAAATAAATTTTAGATGTTTAATAAACTGATAAAAACTGCAACCGAAATGAAGGAAATGTTTGATAAATACTATGGGGACTACACCATCAGCTTTAATGGTTAAGAAATAAAATAAATAAATAAATACGTGGCACTTAAAGCCCCAAAGGGTTCATTGGCAGAGCTTCTCTTCCATTACTGTTGTTCGTCTTAAATTTGGACAGTATTAGAAGGGACCTACTTATTTTAGCCGGTTCCGAACGGCAGAACACTTGGTTAAGAAATGGTTTACTGAATTCCGTTGCTGTCGTTCCAGCACAAGTGACTTCAACCGTTCAAGACGCTCAAAAGAAGTCGTCACGCCAGAAATCGTCCAAAAAATCCATGAAATGATATTGGAGGATCGGAGAATTACGGAATTAGATATATGGCTTTTCAACTCTTGGAAAAATTCAATACACAATAAGCTTTTATATATAAATCCGAGGTATGAACATTTTTCTAAAACCCCCCACAGGACTGAAATTGAAAGTTTTGAACCCACTTATATACTTCATTTGAACTTATTTATAAGAACTTACTCATGTGTATTTTAGATTATTGAAAATACGGCTGAAGAATTAGTTGCAATAGTACGAACTACTGTCTTCGACATAGAGCCTTTATTATAATTGAAATTTTGCAAAAAAATTGAAGTGGTTGAGTATATCGTATAACTTTTTCCTCAATTTGCAAAGAGTGTCGCTGGGAATGGGAGTTTTTTTTTTATTTGACACATTGACACAAAAACATAATTTAGTTAGTTATTATAGGTTAGTTAGGGACTGCAAGCATTTCAATTGAATGGGTACATCATATTTTTTATAAAGCTTTGGATATGAAAAAGCTATTCGCAACCGCTTTGCTTTACAATTGCCAACAAACCCAATCGTGTGTCTACTTCAAAACAATGTTGGGCGATGTTCAACCGCAATTCGAAGCAGTTTTTGCACCATGCAAGAAATTTGGATCTATCACAATACAATGATATCATGGTGTAGTTAAGGCAGTAAACTTCTCTGGATCAATGTGGACCAAGGTGAACCTCTCAGCCTTTATGTGGGTGCCATTGCTCAGAGGTTAGTGCGTTAGCCTTCTGATCTGTAGGTCCTGGGTTCAATCACCGACTGAAGCATAAATTTAACAGATATTTTTTTCGAACGATACCCACATGTCGGCAAGCAACGCAACCAGTAGGTGGTTAATGCATCCGGTGTAATTCATATCAATTACCTTGAAATGGATAAAACGATCACCGGCGAATGTGAGTCACAGCTGTTGGGTGGATGTGAAGCGAAAGCGGTCGCATTTTACGAAGAAAAAAATGCTCTTCCTCTATGACAACTCTGTAACGCTCGAACAATCCACAACATACGGATATATCCACAGTTGAGTACTGAAAATGTATTGTTAAACGATGCGGCGGCATTTTATGAAAAACTGAAATGAATTTATACTGAGAAAAGACCCAGATGGACTAATGGTGTTGACGACGACGATGCTAACAACCTAAGGTTTCGAGCATGATGATCGCAAGTACGAAATAGGAATAACTGCAGGCATATACTACAGCAGACGAAGTCGAAGACGACCGGGCTTGTCGAGCCAACTACGTTGATGATGATAATTTTAATTTTAAAATCAAAAGTTCGATTTCGATTTAAGAACTATGGTTTCTTCTTAAAAATCTCTTAGAATTTTCCGTAGATTACATATTTGTGAATTTATATTATCTATGGGAAGTTTTCAGTATGTAGTTCGGTTAGGTTAGCCTTACCGGTTGTTAAACGTCCTTTTTTCGGTTGAGG
This sequence comes from Megamerina dolium, assembly GCA_963854835.1. Classification (NCBI taxonomy): domain Eukaryota; kingdom Metazoa; phylum Arthropoda; class Insecta; order Diptera; family Megamerinidae; genus Megamerina; species Megamerina dolium. The sequence goes on from OY978525.1 coordinate 15,894,563, forward strand.
TAATGATCAATTCGAATTTGTATGTTATTAGCAAACTATCACTTATATGTACTTACATGATTTGCTCAATTAACTGAATAAATGAAAAATAATATTAGAAATTTTTGTAAAATTTATACTTTTTATTATTTTAATTGTTATTTTGATTTTATTGTTGTTCATTTTTTTTTTTACTATTCAATTGATTTTGTATTTGTAATTGTTTTAGTTCATTTCGAGTTGACTCAAATACTTGCAATTAGTATATTATTCTATGGTATTGACTTAAAAATACATTTTATTTTTAAATACATATTATTATTATTATTATTATTATACTGTACTTATTGTTATTATTATGATTTATTTATTATTTGATATAATGAAAAATAGACTAAATGCTAGTAGGATGAGTTTTTAAATGTTTTATGGAAAATATATGCGAATACTGACTTGTATTCTTTACATACAGTAGATCACACATATAGGATATGACATGTATTACTTACTTAGTAACCTTGATCAAAAAGTTCCCGGAATAAGCACCGTGTGGCGCTCCCATCATTCCAATTTGAGTGCTGTTGTTGATATTCCCTCTAAATCTTAGCGTCATAGCTTGACATTTGCAAAAGTTAAGTAGCCAAGAGTATATATACAGAACTCAAATAGAAACGATGGGAGCGCCACACGGTGGATATTCCGGGAACTTTTTGATCAAGGTGATATAGCATGTTGTGAGAACTTCAGAGAGTATTTCATAAAAATACAAAACAAATTGCTGTCAAAGGGTTGATAATTTCAAAATAAAACTGAACATACCCTTTATGGTATCATACAATTGCGATATGTGTATACCACATGATGCTATGAAAAAATTCAAATTTATCTATTTCGAAATTTTGATTTTTGTATGTATTTACAATGAGTAGATGATGACTTATTTATTTGTATCTTGTAGAGTATGAGCTGATAATAATTCATTTACAAAAATTGTTGCGCCATTTCAGTACCATTACCATCATCATCATCATCATCAGCATGATCATCATGAATACTAGTGGTTGTACAACAACTAAAGCAACAAGTGGAACATTTCGAATCGAACACTATCGTCCATGATCATGATCAATCTTTAGTTAATTTCAGTCGTATTGCAATTTTTTTACATTTCCACATTAATTGTGTTTCCAATATGCTAAACGACATGGCAACAAGTACTAAGCCCAATAAGAGATATGCACAACATGCAAACAATTGCACTTCGGGACCATGAAATGTACGCTCTGGCAAAAAGTCACCATATCCGATAGTGGATAATGTGACAAAGCAAAAATATGCACCATCAATGAGTGACCAATTCTCCCAGATGGCAAAAATCACAGTACCAAAACATATATAGCAAACCAATATGAGGAATACAATGCTGATAGGCACATTTGGTTCGCTATCACCATCACGACGAGCCACCCCATTGACACTGTCGAACTCATCATCATCATCGTCATCATCATCATCATCATCATCACCGATAACATCGTTGCAACCAATATCATCAGCAGCACTATTAAGAATTGCATCACAGCTACTATGGTCGATATGTTGTAATGCAAATTCTTCACTGCTGTCATGTTGTTGATGGAATTTTACATTATCAGCATCAGCATCATCATCATCATCATCGTCAGATGTTGCATAACAGCTGCCACCATTAGTCGAATGCATATTACAAGCGGAAAGACGTCGATTGTTGACAGCAAATGTTGTTTTGCGATTAGCTCCGCCACGTTGAAATGTATTTAATGTGTGACGATGGAAAGAAGCTGCTGTTGCATGTATTAGACTACGAGTTGTAGATTTTTCAGGAAAATCTTTCGATGCCGTAAAATCACTTTTCATATTTGAACAGCCACCAGCACCAGCACTACCACTCGTTGTGGTTTTACAATGCTCTGAAGATATGAGCGGTACACGCGATGGTGTTCCATGTGGAAAATTACTGTAAGGGAAGAAAAAGAGATAAATATTTCATTTTTTCATATTTTTATTTTATATATTTTATAAATGATAAAAAAGTTTAAATAACATATAGTAACCGAAATATCGCATGGCCAAATAAATTCTCATAAATATAATATGAATACCACAATACGATCGTTGTTTTTTCTCAATTTATAATTTAAGGTATATTTTCTCCATTTTGCCACTTTGTCGATTTTCTGTTATTGTAAAATTGCCATATAAATATTTCATCACAATTAAAACTGGCTTTTATTGCAATTTTAAAAAATTACCACTGACCAATATTAAAAAATTTAAATCATTTTATTTACACATATCGCTGCATAAATATATATAAATATATATAAATTACTATCTATACATAAACCAATCCCAGTAGGAATATTTCGAGTGTAAATAATCAATGCTACCAGCGTACATAATTTTCTTAAGTCAGCAATCAAGATTTGAGCCAAATTTGTGGATCGTTTTATTTTAGGCAGACAATTGAAGCTGACTACCTCCGAAATTTTTTGCAAGATGGAAAAAATAGCTTTCCTACCCGGTTACATCAGGTTCGGTTGAGGCAACTCAAGGCCCATTGTGATGGCGCAGGTGGGCTACCCCATTTACCTTAGAGACCAATCCGTGCTTCGGCTAAAAGGTAGAACATTCTACAGCTAACAATGAGTCAGCTCGGTGAAGTTATGTATGAAGTGACTATCCAGGTGAGCCATTCTGCGGCGAGCTAGGACTGGACAGGACACTCACACAGAAGCTGAGTTATTGATTCCGGTTCCTCCTCATCCCTGAAGCTGCGACAGCAGTCAGGTGCCTCGGTGTTTACCCTATCAAGCAATGCCTCGAAATAATTCCCACAATCATACTAACCATATGTCTGTTAAGCACTAATAGATCTTTTCTTCGTTTTAGGTCATATAGAGGTCATGTTAATCGAGAATACCCGGAGTTGCCTTTTATATTTTTTTCAAAAGTATAAAACTGCATTTGGTTATCATCAAAAATAGTTTTATTCTTTTTCAAAGTATTCTCCATGAAGGTTTATATACTTTTTCATGCACTCAAACCAATTGTCAAAGTACTTTTCCCACTCCGACTCAGACACCTCCAAAATATGGTTTTTGTTGGGTTTGGCATGTCTTGGAAGATCCACACTGTCGATTGGTGTTTTGTTTTGGGTTCATACGCATATATGCATGATTTGTTACCTGTCGCAATCTTATAAACGTCTTTCGAAGTACGGCGATCGAATTTTTTCATCATTTCTTTGCACGTGAATGAATCGACATGAACCTTTTTTGAACAATCTTTCTGACAGCTTAGTGTTCATGGAATATCGAATGCACGGCAGTAGAACTAATGCCCAAGGATGCCTCTATCTTACGGTATGTCACATGATGATCTTTCATTATCAGTTCACGCAGGGCATCGATGGTTTCTGTCACAATGACCGATTTTGGACGACCTTCGAAATTCTTTTTGGAGCAAACTGAGACCATGCTTAAATTTGTGTAACCAGTTATAAATTGTCTTGAGGGTTGGTGCTTCATCGCCAAATGCCGCATGAAGACGACCCAAGCACTATTGTTGAGATAATTCATTTCGAAAATCGTAAAAAATCATAGCTCGAAAATGTTCGCGATTTAATTCCATTTTTTGACAGAGATGAATTTTTGAAGTCATTGTAAACAACACAAACAGCGCTTGGACACCAAAACCTTGTGAGTACATACCAAAAAATATAAAAGGCAACACTCGTACTCCGCTTATCGCTCTCTTGGCGTGTCCCAGTGCCCTGGCGCCCAGATAATGTGAATGCGGAAATAACATTTCGTTTTTTCTACGTTTAAATCTGAGAAGCAATGCAGTTGAGAGACACGAGTGGACATTTGAATGACAATGCATAGTATTTCTCTCGCCAGATAATGACTCTTGATAACACATAGATCCACCACTACATACTAGAAATGACCAAAGACGTAACAGTCAGCCTGGAAGGTTTTGTTGTTGTTGTTTTTGGCATAAGCAAGAGATTTTAGTTAATTACCATCAATCGTTTAAATTGAGAAATTAAAGAAAAATACGATTTTGGCGCAGAGCATCCTCCATAAGAGAGTGACGGGTGTGACAATCCCGCAACTACCCTAGTCAAAAACCCAAATTAAAGGTGCAACAGCATATGCCGATACATGTATGGCCGTGGGGGTGCACGGTAATTAATATGCGAACTCAGAATACCTGCCGCCCTTCTGTTTTAAGCTAGGCTTTCCTTGGCAATCTGGCTCAACCAAGGGTAACTTTTTGTTTTTTTACTCAGACATCCAAGCTGCCATCAAATCTCTCTGGTCATAGGATTTCTCCTCAAAACTAGTCACCGAATGCTTACTTCCTTTTGTGCCCAGAACCTTTCTGCGGTATAAGCTGGGCATCGGCCAAAGCTATGATAGAAAAACATTATCACAACATGTCTCCGCCAAGCGAAAACTCTCATCAGCTTCGATGGAGCTTTTGATAGAATTAGTCTTAGCGGAACAAATTTACGCCTAATAATCGGCTATCTCTCAGGACATAACTGGTTAAAATACCACCTCCACAAAATGGGACTATCCTCTGGCACGGAGTGTAGACTCTTTCTGGAGGAGTATGAAACATCGATCCACATTTTTTGCGAATGCCCGGCCTTGGCCAGACTTTGCCTTTCAGCTGAGTTTCCCAACACCAGCTTCAATCATCAAAAGTTCGACAAGATCAATTCTATCTTTCATTAAAAAGCTAGAGGAGATTCTAGTGTCGTAGACGGGCTTGGGTACAAAAGATCTCGTTTGGTCGCAGTGCATGTGCACACTTGTGGTTGGCCCTCAGAGGTATCAGCCGTAGGGCTCATACCCTCTAACAGACCTCGGTCTGGTTTCGCGTGGTCCACTTCTCTTTTGATTGTTTGAAGACAATTCATCGAAGTACCTCATGACCTCATCTGAGCTCTCTGCTTCATGATGTATATCCCTTATTAAGATTTCTTCTGTTACGATCAGGAAATAAAATGGACAAATCTTGTTTCTGAATATATATTTGATACAATCACAAAAGTCATTCAAATGATATAATAGTTCTGATGCAACTAATATATCAGAAAATAGTGAAAACCTCATACGTAATGCCTACTAGCATATTATAATGCTGTAAAATGATAATCTTTTTTTATTATTCCATTAATTCGTTTGTGTGTGTTGCAATTACTGTGCTGTTAGCTGGTCAAGGTAATAATGTGGCAATTAAAATGAATGTATTAAATATGTCAATACATATATTTAAGCATGTGCAAGATATGAACTTGCATAAAAATAAAAAATCGTTAAAATTTATAAATTACACTTTGATAAAAATGATAAATGTGCTAAAGAGACATTACGACTGTGTACATACAAAGTACTCTTAAAACATATCATATTAAAAAATATATAGCATACATACGGATGACATTGTATTGCTTTGACCAATCATGCAATATGAATCTATGATTATATACTAATAAGTATTTATAAAGTCAATTTAAGCATTTAACCATGAGAGATACATTTGTAGGTCAAAATGATGTGTATGTGGGGGCAATAGAAATCATAAAAATACAAAAATATATTGTGTATATAAAATGGCACAAACGACTACTGAATATTAAATGTGAAATAAAAATGGAGCAATGAAAAAGACGTTCCAATGAATATGAACATACATACTTATGTACTACATATAGGACAATGTTTAAAAGTAATAACATCAGTATGAACAGTAAGTAGCATGCTACTTATGGGCTAGCATTAATGGTATGTGAAAAACTTATGTATAAACCCAATCAATAAATGCGAACGTATGCAATGACACAGATTAAAGACAAACAAGAGATAATGTCATACGTATGCCATACAGACACATGTGTACATGTATGAGTATACAAGAAGATAGGAAAAGAATGAGTAACTCTCTCCGTTGATGTCTTGGATGTACGTAAATACATGTATAGGTAAGTAGTATGGAAGTGATTAAATAACTGGTCTAAAATGAACTGGTTATGGACTAAATGAATCATAATGAATCAATATATTAAATGAATGAGTATGTACGCAGCATTATTACGTACCCACTTTTAGTAGTCGGGTGTAATTTCGGAGTTTTTAAACAACACGAAAGGATCAACAATCTGGTTATTTTTCAATAGATCCAATAGGTCAATAGAATAAGTAGATAAATGTCTGAGAAAATTACCTTCAAAGGAATTCTCCGATCTATCCACTTCTATCTACTTTTAGCTAAATAAATTCAAAGATAAGTCTACTTCTTGGACACTCTACTCATGAGGACGGGCTACTTGTAAAGTTGTATTGATAAGAAAGTATCGTTTGAGTCATTTTACCACTGTCTCAAAAAATGTCGCCTTATTAACACTACTTTCCAAGCAACCTCTTTTCATAAGTAGAGTTCCAAAGCTGCCTTGAAAGATCCTCTGCTTTGACGGAGATATTTGCAATTAATGCTAGGGATTTAGCTCCTTTATATAAGAAGTTACAAAAGAACATGATAGAGATAGAGAAATTTAGATGACCATATGATATAATAATAGAATATAATTGCAATGTAACTATTACAATGCAATATACATTTTTTTGTTGTTTATAGTTATTATTTGTTATTAACAGTTATTATTCAACGTCAGAATATTTATTACATGATAATAATCAGCAACGAAAAAGTATTTCTTACTCATAACAGTTAGTATCCAACTTAAAAATATTTATTATATAATAATAATTATCGGCAGCGAAAAAAAAAATATTTCCTATTCATAAAATTTATTATCCAACGTAAAAAAATTTTTTACAGAATAATAATTATCAGCAACAAAAAAAAATCTCCTTACAGTCGGCTGGGGCCGACCAAATTATACCCTGCATATGTAGAGATATGTATATATAAAAAGTTTGCTCGTATATCCATCCTTTTCTTCCACTACTCTGTATAGGACCTACATTAAGAAGCAGGCGTACCTCACCAATTTTGGAGGATTAATTTCTGCCTATAATACTAAACTACATAGGTTGCAATGGGTTGACCTAGGCGTATTAATTAGTAAGTTATGGGTGTTTTAATGTTTAAGATAAATCCGAGACTTTGTACGGAAGCTATATAAAAAGTGGGCGTGACGTATCTCTTTCTGGTATATCTAATTAATTTTTCAATATCAATCCACACCTTAAATTTGGTTGTCCTACGCTAAATGGTTTGTAAGTTATGGAGCTTAAAAGTTTTAGTTTAATTCCCTCGACTTTGTATGGGAGACCCATGAAGGAGTGGGCGTGGCACTGATTTTCTGTCATATTATTTCTCACTGCCATGTTAATCTAAGTGTCAACTATGGTTATTTTAGGCAGGAGATTGCCGAAGTTACAGCTGTTTCAATTTAAAATTTGTATGGGGGCTACGATAAACAGTGGGCGTGGTGCGCCCATTTTCTGTGAAACTAGTTGCTCGTACAATACTAATCCACACCTTAAATCTCGTTATTCTACGCCAAATAGTTTGCAAGTTATAACCGGTAACATTTTTTTTAATTTCAGCAACTTTGTATGGGAGACCCAAAAAGCAGTGGGCGTGGCACACTGATTTTCTGCCATATTATTTCCGACTACCATGTTAATCTCAGTGTCAATTATGGTTATTCTGGACAGAAGATTGTAGAAGTTACAGCTGTTTCAATTTAAAAGAAGTACAGACACTTTGTATGAGAGCTACGCTAAAAAGTAGGCGTGGCTCAGCGACTTTTGGCGAGGTTATATAGTAGTATAATATAAGTCTATGTGCCAAATATTGTTGTCCCAAATGGTATATTATGTGAGTTATAGCAAGTTAAATATTTTGAAAATTTCGAGGTTAGTCGCTTTGAATGCTTGGTGTGGGCGTGGTTATTGACCGATCATGCCCAATATCAATCCCCTCCGTACCCTTGGATCATAGATTACTTATGCCAAATTTCATCGAAATAGCTCAATATTTACTCAAGTTATCGTGCGAACCAGCCAGGTGACAGACAGACGGACGAACATCGTTAAATCGAAAATTTAATCGACGCTGATCACGAATATATATCTATGTCTATATCTCCGGAGATTCCTTCAAGTGGACACAAACATCTGACCGAAATGAATATACCATGCATATTGCATTATGCAGGGTATAAAAAATATTTCTTACTCATAAAGATTTTATTGCTGATAATTATTATAAAGTAATGTTTATGGAAAATTCTTAATTCAGGGCAATTTTTTAATTTCCAAAAATATGGGTAATAATTATTTTAGGTCTCTGTGGAAGAGGGCTGAAGATTATATAAGTGTACATATTTTGAAACGTTTTTACCTTTATAAGAACCTAGCTAATTTTATTGGAGTAATTGTACTTTGTAAAGTATTGTATCGGTGAGGTGTGAAAGTACGACGACCTAAAAGATCTATTGTACAAAGTATCCCCAATACTTACGAATATTTTTCTTTCAAGAAAAACATTTAAATTAAAAATTAAAATTAATCGATTAATTAATTTATTAATTCAGTCTACAACAATTACAGTAGAAACTGATCGCTAAAGTCAAAGATGTCCGAAATCTAAAGCTAGTGATCATCGGGGCATTTTTAACGGTCCATCAAATATCAAGGTTATGGTAAAAAAAAGTGTTTTAGCTTAAGGGGTGCATATTTGAAACTCATTTCCTTTGTACGGGCAGCAACCCAACCAATAGCACAATTATGGGGCGCATGTTTAAAGCTTATTTCCTTTGTATGGGTAAGTGACCCATCCCCTATAATAAATAGAACAAATTTAGTCTAAACAATAAGTTGCTTTAGAACATTAACCACGTTTAACATCGTTATGTACAATTGTGCTAACAGAAGGATTTCCTACTTGGGCAGTAAATGGACTTCCCTATAAGCTTGGAAGTATATGTTCAAGCACCATTAAAGTACATATTACTTATGCTTATCCTTGTAAGGATGAACATTTGTAAAATTTAACTCAATCATTTCGAAGTACAACGACAATAATACTACTGACTAAGTTGTCAACGAACGTATATGTATAATAACAACGGCGACTACGACGACTACGAATGACTATGACCAAAATCAAAGTAAAAGGAAATCATTGCAGAAATTCGTTAAAATTATAAAGTTTATACCATAATTTGTAGTTAGCTATATAAGAGATATATGTATTTATTATATTTAAGTATATTCGATCTATTCAAAAAATTTATGGAATTTTTATCAAATAAATATTTTATACACTGAACGTTTTATTGCAAAACAAAAAATTATTCTGCTAGTTTCCGGTATAAAAAAGATTCCTAAAAATTTGTACATGCTTACATATTATCTATTTTTAATAAATTTTGTATTGTAGGTAGTTCTCAGAAAATGTTACATACATAATGTTTTATTTATACAAAATAATCATCATCATTGGAAACATCATGTTAACATATGTGCTTATAATCTTTGTTCATATGTATTTAGGAATTTAATACGGGCAATCGAAAGACTTCTATATGTGGTTGGTAGTAAATTGTATCCTTTTTCAAGTGGTAAATGGTAGCTGGTAAATTGTAAATATGTACATATGTATGTATTGGTATGTCAGTATAAAAGTGTTTGATAACGATGTAGTCGTATGTAAGTGACACTAAAATTAGAAGACAGACACATGCCTGTATGATTAAAATGACTACAATGATGACATAGGTATTTTGTCTGTTGACACAGTAGTTAGCAATTGATTTTGGGTGGAGATGTACATACATATTTTTTATTATTGGGTATTTCAAGAAGAGATCACAGTTGGATATTTAATACATACCCTAGCTGGGTAAAATTTATGATCGACTCTCTTTTAATTTTTAATTTTGCAATCTCCACCCCAACTTCCCCACAAAATTGTCGTCAAAATACATGAAAGTAGACAGATAACCTCATAGCTGACCCTTGATCGCCTCTATTGGAATAACTTCCATTACTAATTTCGCCCAAAGATTTGCTCCGCACATCATTACCTCCAATCTCCATCATTTAATCTCCATTCCAAATATAACAGATAAAATAATATTGTTGCATCTGAATATGTTGCCAGAGGTGCACTGCTGAATATCAATTTCAAGATTACACAGACATATGTAATGCCGAAGACCACGATGTCCGGATAAATTTGGGATAAGGCCTCTGCTCAACAGATTCCACAGTCAGAAACCAGTTGATGCTCGTATATGACTAGTTGCACGTACTCTGATTTTTCAGAGTCTATAATAAGTCAAAAGTAACCATTTCAATTCTCAGTTCGCCCAATTCAATAGAATTTTCTTCAAGCAGAAATTGTATAAAAGTTGGGGGGTTTGCACACCAAAGATACTGAAATGGATATTCACTGTAATCGTTAGACCCATGTTGAGCTACGGAGCTGTCGTCTGGGAGAACTGCACAAAGCTTCGAACTGTTACCAACATACTCGGCAGTATTCAGAGACTAGCATGCGTATGTATAACAGGAGTTATGCGTACATATCCAACAGCATCATTGGAAGTTCTCTTGGAACTTACACCTCTTCACATTCACATCCAGACCCAAGAAAAGAGAGCTATTATAAGAATGACTGGTGTTAATAGAGGACCAAGCAGATGGATGGACCGCAAGAAATATGATGTTCTAATAAAACAAAATCCTGAAGTCGGAATGTGGAGGGACAAATGGGAAGGTATATCTAAAACATACAGGATAAACCAGAATATGATAACATGGTTTACGGACGCCTGCTTGACTATTGAAGGTGCCGGAGCAGGAGTGATAGGTCCGGGGATAAAATTCTCGGGGCCTTTACGTAACAATACTGCTGTCTTTAAAGCGCAAATATATGCGATTAACTGGCGTGCCCACTTCAACAACATGCTCCAATACCGGAATAGAAGGATAGCAGTGCTGCTATCAAGGCACTGAACTCTAACCAGGTGAAATCAAAACGGATGTGGGAATGTCTTGACAAGCTGAATAAATTTGGTGAAAATAACCAATTATGGATTCTTTGGGTACCAGGATATATTGGAGTTGGAGGCAACGAGCTAGTGGATAGACTTGCCAGAAAGGGAGCAACAACACCATTTGTAGGCCCAGAACCCTGCTGTGGTCTGGGCAAAGTAGTTTTATCCATGCTCATTAAAAGGAGTGAATCAGAAAGACAATCATACTGGGAAAACCTACCAGGGTTTCCCCAATCCAAGACAATTTTAAGGACCTATAACCTAAAATGACTTGAGGATTGTACTCCTATCAGTTTAAACAAGAATAATATAAGAATCATCACGGGAATATTGACAAGACACTGCAGGCTGAATTATCACTTAGCGAAACTAGGAATCTTCTCGGATGAAACCTGCCGACATTGCAGGTAGGAGAATGAAACTGCAAAACATGTGTTGGGAATGTGCCCAGCACTTATGCACACTAGAAAGAAAAATTTCGGGGAAGTTTTCCGGCAATTCTTCCGACAGTAATAAAATCATTTTGTAATAAAATGGCTTCAATACTAAAATAAAGACTTGTCTAAGGTTTTGCGCAGTTGGTAGTGCCAAATATTTTTACTACATTTGTGAGGGGAATATAACATGGCCGGGTTTATTATTATTACGAAAGTGTTGACTTATAAGTCAAAGCATTGCGACCTAAAAAATACCAGGGAGCTAGGCGCCATTATATATCTCGACAAGACAAGAGTGAGACTTCTACTTTGAGCCCACAAGTTACTATTTTATTGAAAAAATCAAATAGAATAGCTTTTTGAAACACCCGTAATACATATATTCGAAGGAAATACGCAATATACATGAATTAGGCAAACAAAAATTGATTACAAGTATGCATTGCTCCAGCCAAATCAGCATTTTTAAATTAAGACTATTGCTAATTTTGGTTAATAGATAGCTATTTGAAAATGCAAACTTCAAAATTGTCGTATCATGCATATTTCCATTGAACTTTATGTGGGCTATGATGCTACAAATATACATGTACACTATGCATATTTTCTGATATGCTTCTTAAATCAGTATTATCAGATTATCCATATAATTTTGCTTCAATGAATTCCAGTCACATTTCAGTGCTATTTGCTTTTGTTAAAGTTTTTGTCACTTAAACATACGATAGACGCACAAACATATTACATACATTTCTCTATAGAATGGGGCTTCTTAACTTTGCAGAGATTCATGCAAACATACGAACCAACTTGTATATTCTCACGAAAGTCATCTACCTATAGTATACATATATACTCGTATATGTACATACATACTATATACCTAAGTATATGTACATTCACCCTTCCGGCTATTTGATTTCATTCCTTTACTTCCGGTAATTTATTTGAGACAATACCTTTGCACACTTTTGTTGTCCTTTATTTTTCACTTTTGTGTTTCAACACTTTACGCTCTTTTTATGTAGCTGTCATGGATGGGTATATTTGTTATCTTAAGAATTCTGTGTGTGTGTGTGAGTTGGTATGGTGTGGTTGTTAATTGTAAACTTGTTTTTAAATTAGAACAATTTATTTGATTTTCTCATTATGATAGTCTGTTTATGTAAAAGCTTAAGGTTTTGTGGTAATGGTAATTATTGTTAGGCAATCACAACAAGAAAACTCTCAGACAGAGGTAAGCCAATGTAACAACATTCACATTATTTTGTTTTTCTTTAATTAAGGCTATCGTTTTTGTATTGTTGGTACATTATTTATTGGCAGAAAGTTGATACTGGCAATATTTATTGTACATATATGATAATATATGATTAAATAGAATGATTTGAATTCTTATTGCTCCCTTAGTACCTACTCGTAATAGTACTTATTCTTCATACCTATGTATATTCATTTTCAGATAGATGTACATAAGTAAGCTCATATTTATTTATAGGAAAATCCATTTCAAAATATATTTAATTTATGCATATATATTTTAGTGTTCTAACTACAGTCTGTTCACTAAATAACGATCAAACATAAAAAAAAGTAAAAAATTAAAAAAAACGTATATTTGGAATACAAATTATGTTAATAGCTAGTCCAATCACCAGTAGTATTTAAAATAGCCTGAAATCTTTGCTCACAACTTACTGCTGAATTATCTGCATTTGTCAATGAAAAACGCCTCCATATTTTTTATATATTTTGGCAATCTTTTGCTTCATTAGATCCCAAACATTTTCGATTGGGTTTGCATCGGGGGACTTGGATGGCCAATCCATCTTTTCGACACGGTTTTTTTCTTTCCACTCAGTACATAGGCGACCTCGATGTTTTGGATCGTTATGAGTTATCCTCCTGCAGTACCCAGACGGGATTATTTTTTCCATACAGCTTCCATGTAAATGATAAGACTTTTTGGTAGAGTTTTAACATTTTTGATGCGATCAAGTTTTGGATAAAGCATATCCAAACTCAAAAACCTTTTGCAGAAAAACAGCCATAAACGTGGACCTTTGAAGGGTGCTTAACCGTTCTCTGCACAATTTTAACATGTTTTTCTGACCAAACACATTTCATTCCCTCGTTTAACCAAAAAGAAGATTCACCGGTGAGAATTATTTTAGTCCAGTCACGATTAATATTTTCCTTTACCCAATGCAAGCGTTTTTCTAAATGTTTTTGTGACAATAGAGGATTGTTCCGTACGCTATTGCAAACTATAATTTTTCTTAAATTTTTTTTCGTACCGTATTTAGTGATTTAGTATTCCATGATCGGTAAGTTTTATTGATGCTCGTGTTGAAAAAACAATGGCAACTGCCCTATCCACACGCGGCGAAGTCTTCCATTTTGGACCTTTGCCTGGTTCGTCGTCAACATTTCCAGTCAACGTGCAACGGTTAGACCATCTCGAAACAAAAGTACGCATTGCCACCATACACTTGACGGCCTGTTCTGCAGTCTACGCCAAGAAGCACGCTTCAAACCGTCTTTTATATATAGCGCTCATTGCAAAAACAGCTCAAATAATTAAATACTTTCACAAAACTTGAATAAAACTTAATTCTCAAACTTCACAACAGTTAAATAAAATTAGCTGATGTATGTATCGAATGTGTCATCATTACACAGGTGTTACACCCGATCACCTGTTACACAGGTGATCGTTTTTTATTGAACAGACTGTACGTATGACATCAATCACATTGTCATATATCAAAAGTGTTTTGATTGAGGTGCCTTCGAGTGTACGTTTGATTTTCTGCTAGTAATAACATCCATACTTTCTCCCCGCTTTTTCTGAGGTTAGCGAGGAAACGATGTCAAATAAAATTTGACTATAACCACAGAGTATATGATTTGCATTGGAAATGTATGTATTAAGGCAACATATCGAACAACATTTTTGACTTTATTGGGTGAGGTATTTAAAATCATAGATGGGCACACGGCATTATATATTTACTGCATTTCAAATAGCAGTATGCAGTAGACAGATAATCATGTTGTAAAAAAATTGCGAATTTATTGAGTAATTTCGATCGCAAATTTAAACTTTGACCTTGAGCCACGCCTTATATGGGCGTTGTCGACAAAACATTTTTTGGTTTTTTATATTCACAAAAATAGGCTCTATACGAAGAAATTATATATATTTTTTCCATTTAAGTTGGCTCTTCTGCACTTGCTCCTTTTTCATTAATAAATTAAGAACCTGCCTGCTAAATATGACTAATATAAAGCCATTCTGATGCCATCTTTAAGCGAATTAACACTGTAATATTATGGAATCTAGCGGCTTGGACTAAGATAATTAGGGGTTAGATTTATTTTTGGCTTGTGGATTTTTTTATAGAAATTGAAAATATAATCTATTAAACGTTGAACGAGGGCAAGGCGAAGTATCTAGTGTCAAGAAACAAAGAATCCCAGTGTCTTGGACACCACATCACTGTTGAGTGTTGTAGTTTTGAAGTAGTGAAGGACTTCGTCTATTTTGGAACCAGTATTAACACTAATAATGACGTCAGTCTGAAGATATTACGAAGACTTACTCTTGCTAACAGGTGCTACTTGGGGTAGGTAAGCAATTGAAAAGTCGAGCCCTCTCTCTAGAAACGAAAACAAAACTGAAATAAAATCTCTTTACGCCTGTCCTTACATATTTCGGCGAAATGTGGACAATTTTCACGAATAATGATCGGAGTTTTCGAGCGAAAAGTGCTACGCTAGTTGTTTGGACCTATTTACGATGGCAGCGAATATCAAATAAGGTACAACCATGAGCTGTATGAGCGGTATGCCGGAACCCGTTGGTGGATCATGCAGAAGAGGCCTAACCTCCGGTGGAGAAATCAAGTACTCGAGAACTTGTCAACGCTAGAAAACTTTAACTGGCGTCAGTTAGTGAAGAAAAGAAAATTTTCTGGCCAAGTGTGCTAGATTCGGCGTAAATTGATTTTCGGTTGTAAAGGCCACATAACGAACGAACGAAAAGCATGTGAAGTCTTGTCCCTTCTGACTATCACTTATCCGTGTAAGGTATTCGATATTGGATCGATACGTTGTAGGCCTCAAAATATGAGCGGTACTATTGGAAGGAAATTAATGTGCTCTCTCAAAGATGGGACAATTTTTTAGCTCCAGAAGAAATGAAAGCCTCAAAGTAAAAAAAAATCGAGGTCGTACGAGTTGCCAATACGAACACCGTAGTGGTCGACCAATTGAGGTCGCCATGCCAGAAACTGTTAAGAAAATCCACAAAATGGTATTGGATGATCGCCAGCTGTAGGTGCGTAAGCTAGGTGAAATTACAGGCATTTCAAAAAGTGCTATACTTTGTACATTGACCGAAAATTTGGAGATGTTGTGTTGTTGTGAAGATGTTTCTATAGAGTGTTTGGCGATGTTTCATAATAATAAAGACGAGTTTTTGCATCGATTCGTAACCATGGATGGCACATGGGTCCACCACTTCACACCTGAGACAAAGGAGCAGTCAAAACAATGGACTGAAAAGGGAGAATCGTGTCCAAAGAAGGCGAAGACAGTTCCATCTGCAGGCAAGGTTATGGCGTCTGTTTCTTGTGATGCATGTGGCATCATTTTTATTGATTAACTTCAAAAAGGAAAAACAATCAACGTTCGTTGATTGTTTTTCAGATTTGCAAACAATGAAGACGTGGAGTTTGCGGTAGATGGCTATTTTGATGAGCTAGACAGTTCATACTATAAGCAGGCTATCGAAGCCATAGAATATCGCTGGGAAAAGTGTAAAGAGCTAAAAGGAGATTATGTTGAGAAATAAAGAAAAATTTTCCCAAATTTGTTGTGCTTCTTAATGTTAGGTCGGGTAGTTCTGGGACCCCTTTCGTATTTCAAGTACTACTTCGTTTGTAGGAATGCTGGGAATATTTCAACCAATATTTGAATTACGGATTGGGTTAATTTAAGAGCATTTCTCGAATTTCTTTGAAAAACACATGTCAAACTTCCTTACCCTAAATCTTTTTTACGCCACCGACAGGAGCTACACCAAAAGTGATCGTTGCGTGCTGAATTTTCTACGAAGATCTTAACAAAAATGATAAATGTGGTTTTGCTAGGTGCAATATTAGAAACCAGTATAATTGGTGGTTACTTTTTTTGAATGATTTGGTTGGTGATAGAAATGTACCGATTACGCCAATTTTTAATACTATTTATAATCCTCTACAAGTAACCGTTTAAACTATACAATAAAGATTAGATACAATTTAGCATTAACTATCAGTTTTGACTAAATAAATGATCACAAGTACAAAAATAACTAATTCCAACTACAGAATAATTTTAAAGCATCATTGTCCATTTAGATGAAGAACTTTATGTTCGATTCTGGCAATTTTAAATGCCAACGATGAGTGCATATTGAAAATAATCTGCTGTCACTTTTTGCTGTGACTTAATTTGTGAGTTCATTTGTCGAAATAAACGAACAAATAAAATCAAATAGCATTCGTTGTATTTAGTAAAATGACAACAGACAAACAATTTAAAAAATTGTCCACTTAATAAATCAAGATGTCTACAATCGGACTTATGCATATATACACACACACACACAGCCATACACACAATCCACTTGTGGCGACATGAGAAATTCTTACTCAACAAGAATTTTCAATGATGATGGAGCAACACAACGATGCAAGGGGAGAACATACACATACACAAAGCCAGTGAAAGAGAGATAGGGAAAGAGACAGAGAGGGAGGAAGATATGTGAGAAATGAAGAAACACAAAACGGAAACCAGCAGACCATGGTGACATAAATACTTCAACTATATTGTGTAGATATAGTTTTGTTGTTGTTGTTGGTTTGGTTGGTTTTAGAAATACCAACAAGCATATTCATACATTCGACTATTGAAAATGCTTCAGGCTAAAAAATATGCTATCTGTCGCCTCCCATAGATAAACGTTTCAATTTGCATTTGTTCTATTCAACTTTGTGTGCGAATGTGTGTATTTTGGTGTTGTGTGGCCAAGAGAATTGATTTTAAGGTTTCACCATCTTGATTTTGTTTGTTTAGGCATTATTTCCATACACCTACTCTGTAAGGGTGTAAAGGGTGGCTCGTCGTTTGGTTTCTTTTTATAAATATTATGAGTTCGAGGGTGTCACAGTTCAGTTGGTTGGTACGTTGAGTCGTAGGTTGTGTGTTCGACTGTCGAGGCAATTTTAATATATTTTATTAAAAATAAAATGAAATTCCTTTCAAACTGTGCTCATCTGTTAACAAGGAGTTGAAAGTTCTTCTGACAGTAACAGTTTGCCAATAAAATGGTTTTAAAGAGCATCAGAAGAAGTGACGTCATGAGGGTTTTTATGTTTGGAACCGACTTATTGGATTTCTTCTAATTGTGTCCAAATTTTTCCAGGACAAACAGTAGTTGGAGAGAATGTCGGTATAAATTACTAAAAAAATTGCTACTTTTTTCTAAAGAGCTAGCTTTCCGGCCGATTTGGTAGCAACACAGTCTGTCAACTCAATTTCGCAGTACATTTTGAATAGATTAGTCGCTCCATTTCACAAACAGCTCGGATAAAATTGTGCTTGGGATTGAGTAACCAACATTTTTAGCAACCACACAAGGTAAGGTCACAGGTCGGTGAAGACCAAGAGATGTGATGGAAATGATCGCAAAGATCGCTCCATTGGTCGTAATGTTCATCTTCGAAAAGGTGCAAGGGAATAACATCCATACAAAAACGTTCAGGATGTATTGGCAATTTAATGGGTGCGCTTGGTGATTTCGATAACGAAATACTGCAGTTTTGCTTGTTAAGTTGTGTAAATGTTTCGTATATAAATTTTCAGCTGTCCAAGTCACAAACAAAAAGATTTAATTTCAATTTCAAGTCTATTGAAACTAGCAAGATAATAATCCAAGGGCTTTATGCATAATTCTGCTAAACCTAGACTAAATTTTATTCAACTTCTAAGCTTTTGGGAGTGTTGATGTTGGCGGGCCTAATTTAATACAATCAATATTTTCGACTGAGCGAGACAGATCGGATGCAAGAATAGCAAGCAGATACTGAGAATTAAACTTTTCGTTTAATTCTCAGTATTAAAAACTATATTTTATGACTTCCAAATTTTTTTCGAAGTGTAAAGAAATTCATTTTATTCCACAAATTCCATAAAATTGAATTTCTATCACCTTCTTGAACGCGAAAGAGCTGTTAGTACAGAACAATAACCATTTACACAAACACCAGCCAATGGCCCACCTTTTATATGGATTTAGGTGTTGATTATCAGAGTGTTTGCTATTTTTTGTTTAGTCATTTTTTTTTTACACTTTCACACATAGTGTTGGACATTGTTAATAGTTTCCTGCTAAGTCAAAGAAAAGAACAAAAAAAAAAAACTAAATCAAAGAGAGTGAATTTTTTATTTTGTGAACGTGACAAAATGTGCTTACAAAAAAGCGTGAAAATAAAATACCAAGTAAGAAAACCAAGAAAAATGGGCGGAAAATCTTTGCAAAAAAAAAAATTATTGTTGAATAGAGAAAAGACCTTCATCACAACGTCATCCTACTTTTGTTCTTCTAACTTACCCGATACGCTGTTGTTCATTCTCTTCTTCATCTTCCATAATATCAACGAATGTGTTCGTGTCTAAGGCAGTCGGGCTTAATGTTGTTGTTGCTATTGCTGTTCCTCTGACAGGCATCACATCACACCCTCCCAGAGGGTTAATGGCTGTTGATGATGTTGTTGTCGTTGTAATAGCAGACGACGTCAGTGATGATGGTGATGCTCCTGCTGGTGTTATCATTGTTCGTGTTGTGGCATTGTTGTTGATACTGTTACTGGTATTTGGTGAAAAATCATTCCTACACGTAATAATAGCTGGACTCTCAGCAAGAAGTGTATTGATCTCTTGAGGCATTGGTTTGGTTGTTGGTGTTGTTGTTGTTAGGAATTTACCACGTCTTATACCTGTCATGAGAAAATGTAATTGAAAAGTTCGATTATTAGAAAATATCATTTAATTGTTATGAAATGATGATAATAAATATTAGGCATCCCATTCAAAGTGATAAAAAAAATATCTGACAAATAAACCCATGGCTGAATCGCCTCTACAGCGGTAAACTATATGATCGACCTACATTCCATTTTCGTCTTCAATATTTCCTCTGAATATACTTACTTCATATCTCTGCTTTTTAAAGGAGCTCCTCTAAAGATGGAAAGAGTCACAAAAATGCCACTGGACATACAAGCTTATCCCGGACGCGAAGCAATGGGTGAGAAGGAAGCACGGCGATACAGATTTCTATCTTACGCAGATACTCAACGTTCACGGATGTTTCTTCGAATATCTTCACCTTTTCCAGATAGCAGACAGCCCTTACTGTCCGAACTGTCCCAATATGAATGAAAACGCAGTGCACGTGGTCTTCCAATGTGATCCCTTTAGCGAAGAAAGAAAAGCACTCCAGCATGGTCCAGGAGCCCCGCTACCACCTACCAACATGGTACAGGAAGTGTGCTCATCACAAGTGAAATGGAAAGCAGTGGTAATGTTTGCAGCTCGAATGATACTGCGCGTCCGATATGCTGAATGGGAGTGAACCAAACATCAGCGACAGCAATAATATCAGTGCCATGAATAGCAATTGTACCAGCAAATGCTTTGGATGATGATACGCGCATTGGCGCTAACAACGCAGCAGTAACCGCAGCACAAACGATAACGCCTTCCAAGGCGCTTGCCAAAGTTACTTACTTACGTATGTGGCCATAACATAACAACTGGCACACTATGTGCGCCGCTGTCTCTGCCTATTCCATGCATAATCTGCAAATGTCAACATCCTCTCCTTCAACAAGACCCATCTTGCTGAGGTGGTACCTGAAATTGCCATGCCCAGTTATTAATGCAGTTAACCAGCTTAGAGTCATTCGTTCTAGACTGAGAGCCCTCCCCGATTCACTGCCCTTTGATAGCCTCAACGAAGCCTTGCCTGTCTACAATTAGATAAGTTCTCCCATCTCCCACTTTTTGACCTTTGCCTTCACCGTCCCGCTGCTAAGAGCAACTACTGGTTCCGGTTCATAAAATTCAGCTTCAGATCCTTGTCTAGCCAAGGCGTCTGCAGCTTTATTTTGTTCTATACCAATGTGTCCCTTCACCCACATAAGAGTAATCGGATTACTACGAGCACACCCGTTAAGTTTCTGAACACATTCGAGAGCCAACTTAGAAGATACCGTAGGTTGTTGCAGTCGCCTTACCACCGCCTGGTTATCGAGTGCTAACAAGATTTTCTTACCTTGCACCTTTCCATCCAGTAGATGGTCTAGCGCATGCATTAGACCAAGCATTTCTGCTTGATAGACCGATATGTATCTTCCCAGATTCAGAGTGCATGCCAGTCCTAACTCTTTACAGAAGATTCCAGCACCCGCTCTGCCATCCATTAATGAACCATCTGTAAAAATACTGATGTCATTTTCCTCACATACATCATGTGTGAGGCCGTCTTCAATGAGGGTTTTGTGTGACTTTTCAGTCATCTTCAGCCTACCCATTCTGCCATTCTTTATTAAGTTAAGTGATATGCATAATTTTTAATGAACCCATTTGGTCCAGTCAGCTATAAAAAGAAAATAAATATGTGGCACTTATAAGCCCCGAAGGGCTCTTTTGCTGATCTTCTCTTCCAGAACTTTTGTGCGTGTTAAATTAGAAGGGGCCTACTTCTATTAGCTGATTCCGAACGATAGAACTCTTGCGATATCACTTTTTCTGAGCTTTGTCTCCGAGTTCTTTTAGAAGTTTTTCCATGGCAAATTGCTACTGCTGGAAGAATTGCCAATTGCTTGCCGTCAGGTGGGTACCGTTCGAAAAAAAATCGATATTAAATTTGTTATGCTTCAGTTGCGGATTGAACCCACGATCTATAGATCAGAAGGCGAACACACTAACCACTGAGCTACGGCACTCACACCCAGGCACCCAGTCAGCTATTAATAATATCCAGTCGAGATTTTTTAATAAATTTGGGAATCACGTACAATCGAATGAATCATAATTAGTGAAGTATGTATTGTATTTATCGTAAAATACCATAAAACATTTTACTAAGCTATGCAATTCTAAAAATGTTCAAATCATTTTAACATGTTTAAATACAATTTAAAAAGTCACACCTTAATTAATGCCCATTATGTGTTTGTTTTATTTATGAGTATTACATTCATGTATATATTGCTTAATAATATAATTTATGAAAAATTTTAAATTACTTTCGGCATTGTTAACATACTCATATGTGCAGGGCCGGTTTGTTTGTTGGTTGATTAAAATGTTAGTTCATGCCATGAGCACCAGGAACATTTTTCGTTGAGTTTGATATGTATCCAAACTATTTATATCAATTTCGTTTAGTTTAAGTAGTCCAATAGGTCATTCACATTCATCTTGATCATCTGTTGAAAACTGTCGAAATTGGGTTTGTCTAGCACGCTCAAGCTGGCCGTCCATAGGGTGGGGTATTTGCATTTTATCTAGTCGTTGCTATATGTCCTATGATTCCTACGCCCCCATTGACTGACGCCCTGTCCCTGCGAATACTTCGAACTCCCCTTAATACAACCCTGCAAAAGAGTATTGCTTTCACACGTAATTACTTTTCCGCTCTATGATAATTTGCCTATCAAGAGCAGAGCACGTACAAGCAGTGACGTCTATAACTTTGAGAATTATACACTTTTTCTTTCGAATTATAAATATATAGAAAAACAAAGAAAAGCCAAAGAAAACAAAGAAAAACAACTTTTCTTGTCTGCATCGAACACTTTTCATTTCCTTCGTTCATTTGTCTTATCAAACAAAGTAAGTATTCAAAGTTTTAAATAACTTTTGTCTTGTATGCGTTCAGGATTAATCGAAAATTCGGTCACGTGCATTTGTTCTACGAAGATTGAGCAACAGCAATAATAACTCTTGAAACAACAACAAAACACGTATATAAAAATACAAGTGTCAGTCATGAAATATGAGAATACAAGCTACTATCTTGTAACCTTTAGGTCTGCACTTTTTTGTTTATTTTTGAAAAAGAAATAAAAACAAAACAAAACAAAAAAAGTGCGTCAACAACTTTTCGCCTTGTCATTGTCATCATCAATAAAATTGTCGCATATTTAACGAACGGCTACATAACCGATTGCCAACCTTCATACCTCTTGTAGACATTTTGCTGTATTTGTTAAAGTTATTTTTCTTTTTCTTTTCATTTGCACACTTGCACACTTTACCTTCGTCTGCGACATGACAAAAAAAAAAAAGGCCAAAGTTCTGATGAAGTGCATATCGACTTTCAAAGTACTATACTTAAGTGTGTCATTTTAACACCTAAATTGTTGATGCGATTACTCAGAGTACGAGTACATGTTTACGTAGGTGCGTCGTATCAGAATTGCTATTAAATGATTACAACAGGCAATATGAGATGCTATTAGTTAAAGAAGAATTATTAAAAGAATCGTTTAGTTGATTGATTGAATGATTGATGATGATATCGAATATAACAATGTGTTGAGTGATTCTGAACTTATTGAATGAGGAAAATTTTAACGACATATTTTTTCCCAACTTTTTCTATGTCAATATTATTGATATACTATGAATGATTGAATGATTTGTGGTATGATGAATATGCACACGAGTACATATTGAAGTAAATTATGCATTTCTGGAAGTAGAATTAAAATATATTATTATCAGATTAGATTAGTGTGGCAACTCTATGTACGGGGGAGCTAACCTAAAGCAAAAGGTGCTCTTTGTGATACAACGCGGATAGAGTCCAATTCAAACCTATCTATTGAAGTAATAGTGGTTATTTACCAACTTTAGAAGATGTCGGAATTCACTCATCCTTAATTCTGCATCAACTAGATTGCACTCGCTAGCTTCTAATTCGTTAAATAATTACAGGCGTACCATTCGTCATTCTTAAAAGCTTATAATTAGTACATTTTCCCATTCATAATAGAGTGGGAATTGAAAAATAACAATCTCATTCTTACTAGGCTTAAACAATGTGATGAATGCATTCAGTACTATCATTATTTTCAACTCTGTAATATGTAATTTATGTTCTTTATTAGCAGCAATGAGTCGAATAAAAGTGTACATTGAATGTAATAGCTCTTTCTTTAAAAAACAGAGGCAGATCTGTCGAATCGAATTAAAAGTGGACCTCCATAACATCCGGTTGCGTGCGACTGCAATCTTCCTTTCTATGCATTTTCGTGCGAACAGATATAGAAAGATTGGCTAACATCCATCTTTATCACATTGCCGAAGAAATCTCAGGCCAAAAAATGCAAAGAATATCGATTAATCAGCTTAATGAATCACTCACTTAAAATTTTTCTAAAAATCATACATAACCGCGTATATGCCAAGTGCGAAGATGCAACAGGAGAGTCCCAATTCGGTTTTAAAAACGGATTGGGAACACGTGAAGCTCTTCTAGGTGTTAACGTTTTAGTTCAAAACTGCAAAGATGTACAAAAAGACGTTTTCCTCTGTTTTATAGATTATGAGAAAGCTTTTGATACAGTGCAATACGACAAGCTATTTAATATATTACAAGCACTAGACATAGACGAAAAAGAGCTGCGCTGTATAAGAAACTTGTATTGGAACCAAATCGCGCAAATTAGGGTAAATAATGAAAACACAAACGAAATATAAATATTAAAAGACGTTCGACAAGGGTGCATACTATCAACTTTCTTATTTAATATATATTCGGAAAAAATCTTTCAAGAAGCTCTTTATAACGCACAAGAAGGCATAAAAGTAAATGGAAAGACTATTAACAACATCAGGTATGCTGACGACACGACACTCTTCGCGGATAGTATAGAAGATTTACAGTTTACTAGATAAGGTTAATGAGTACAGCAACAAATATGGCCTTAAGATCAATGTGGCCAAAACTAAATTCATGGCTGTATGCAGGAAAAATACCCACAATAACCTAACCTTATCGATACAAGGTGAACTTGTAGAAAGAGTGTCCAAATTTCGATACTTAGGAAGCTGGATAAATGAAAATTGGGACTGTACCGAAGAAATCAAAACACGAATAGAAATGGCAAGAGCATCATTCTGCAAATATAAAAAAGTTCTCTGCAGCCATGAAATTAATATGCGATTAAAAATGCGCTTCGTTAAATGCTACATATGGTCAGTACTTTTGTACGCCATGGAAATATGGACCCTTAAGGTAGCAGATATGAATAGGATAGAAGCCTTCGAAATGTGGATATACAGAGGTATACTAAAAATCTCATGGACGGATCGTGTTACGAACACTGAGGTCCTTCGCCGAATGAACCAAGGCAGAAAACTTCTTACAACAATCAAGCGAAGGAAGACTTCTTATCTAGGGCATATTCTAAGAAATCAAAAATACAGACTGCTGCAATTCATCCTGAAAGGGAAAATTGAAGGAAAACACTTCATAGGCACGAAGTAATATTAGACAATGGATGGGAATTGGCTACATAAGAGAGCTATGGAATGCGGCAGGGGATAGAGAAGCTTTCAGAGTAATCACAAACAACATATTTTGACATTATACACTACATTGTTATATACTTTTAGACACATATATATTTATGCATTTACTTATATTTGTACGGTCGCTAACGTTCGAAAACGAACAGGCAAATAAAGAAGAAGAAGATATAGCAACTCCATAGTGTACGTTCTATCCATTTTTAAGTGATATTTTAATATTATTCTTCAAAATAAAAGCGTGTTAAAGAGATTGGAAGAAGATTTTACGTTTATATTGATGGTGATTGGCAGTGTAATTATTGTGCACTTGGAGTGCGTTAATCTAATGACAACGAGAAGGATGTGGGTGCAAGAAATATATTTGGGCCGTGAAGTTAGTGGTTTCTTTACCATAACGTCCAAGAAATTAAACCACCGTGATCCACAGTCTTTGATCCACAGTTTATACAGCCTCACAAAGTTGTAAAAGCATTCCAAACAGCCAGTAAATTCTGGCGGAGGGCAGTTTTACTGGATGTTTTTTATTTTCGCGAATGATCATACATATTGTATGACTATCTGTATGACGCAAATGCAAGAAAAACGCAACGCGAAGAAGAAAGCTGTAATGTTATAATTAACATTAAAATGTTAACAGTAATGTTATCGTTTTTTAAATTTAGAAGTGTTCTTGTGCTACTGAATGAAGATTGGTATTGCCATTCTTTTGTGGCTTCTGCATCAAAATAATCATAATATTCGGCGTATACAAAAAAATTCCAGGTCTCTAGGGCCGAAGTAAAGGGATCGCCTAATCATAACATTACAATCATATATTTTTTATTGCAATAATGGCGAATCAGAATATACACTTTCGACATTATTTGAAAGTTAAAATTTCGCCAATATTGCACAAATTGCAATATTGCAACTGCAAAAAACATTACGACTTTATTAAACTTATTTTCGATAATAATTCATTTAACATTAACGCAACCCTGGACTGCAATGTATCCGCTGAAATCGACTGCAAGACTGCAATTCATACGAATTTGAGAAAGTAATTACGAAACTAATACAAGGAAGAACCTACACTGTTCTAAGATTAAATAGAAAGATCTCCATAATCTTGTAGAATCCTGCCCAATCAGTGTCTGATATGGGTTTTTGCAGAGCTTCGGTGATCTGGAGGAGAGCGAAAAGCACTGACTGCTGCTGACTGACTCTTCCGAGAAGATGAACGAAGTTGAACGAGATCAACTCATATCCTAAACTTCTTCTAAAAATTAATTTGGAAGCTCATAATATACCAATAGACTTTATGCTAGTTATATGCATAACCTTATTCTTGGAAATGTTAAAAAATATAGTTGTCATATGCAAAATATAAAATATATTTTATGATGTTTTGGAATATATCAAGTCGTATCATATGACATATAGACGAACAGAACTACGGACACCTTCAAATTGACTATGTGAGTTGGCTACGATCAAGAATTCATATATGTATATACACTTCTCTAAAACTCCAGAGCATATATACATAAGTACTTCTCTAAACGTCCAGTGGTAACCAAAATGAATATACCATTGCGTTTTGGGTAAGTAAAAATTATCTCGTGTGAAATTGAAAACATAATGAATAAGTTTGCAAAAAAAAAAAAAATTGCATTGTCAAAAATTGAAATAATTAATATTTTAATCATTTAAATGATAATCAAGATAAATTACTTCTGATTTATGTATGTACGAAAGCATATTCATATAGGAATTTCTTGTGATGCTTCTTTAATGAAAGTAGATGATAGTAATAGGTTTTTTTTTCTATCATACAAGTATAAATATACGTATGAATTGAAGAAATCGTGATATATAATCACTAATTACTATAATTGCCTTTTCGAATGAATTTCATATGTGCCGATATCCTTTGGGATGATTCTAAGCATTTCGCAATTAATGTTTGTAATCGAAAAAGAATTCTTGAAACGATTCGCTTTGAATACTATTTATTATACAACTTGAAGTGTAAATGAACGTACTAACATGCTAAGCAATTCAATGAGTTACCAATTAAAATGTAATTATGCGCATCCAGCGTTACTAATCAATGAATGATTGAATGAATGATTATATGCGATTTGCAACATTAATCACTATTACTTTGAATTGAAATGTGTGTGTACGTATATATTGTATATATATATGCACTTGAGTGTGTGTGTGTTTAGCAAACATATGCCAATGTTAATAGGTTACAAGTTGAATAATTGTTGATCGCTAAAATGCGACAGTGTATGGATAAATATGTATAAACAGTTGCATAGACGATTTAATCAGATCTCTTAAAACTTTTCATTTTACGATAATGCTTTGCTACAGTAATACTCTACTCTACGTTGGTAGATAAAGGACTATACTTCTATACGTTAATAAAGTATTTAGCTAACTACTATTGCCACATGATCCGCAATTTATCCTCATTGCGTATGCTAAAGT
Source organism: Megamerina dolium (assembly GCA_963854835.1). Taxonomy (NCBI): domain Eukaryota; kingdom Metazoa; phylum Arthropoda; class Insecta; order Diptera; family Megamerinidae; genus Megamerina; species Megamerina dolium. The sequence goes on from OY978525.1 coordinate 15,922,208, forward strand.
ATGCACTTAACTCGTCAATAACTTGTGTGTCAAAGGCAATGAAAGTGAATGACAAATAGCAGTGTAGGAAAAATAGCTTATGTACCTACATATTCTTGATATATTGAGTTAACAATTTTTGATATAACATATTACAGGTAAAGATGCTAATAAGCTATTATGTTTTATTGGGGAAAATTAGTAAATTAAAGTTCTCATCGATTTTGTTATAAATTTTACAAATCTTCTTCTTCTTCTGGGGCCATAACAACCGATGATCGATTTAGGCCGAACATATAATCCGGCGATGGTCTTCTCTGTTCTTCGCTTGCTGACGCCAATTGGATATTCCAAGCGCCGCCATGTTACCCAACACTTGGTCCTTCCAACGGAGGTTTGATCTTCCTCTTCTTCTACGTCCTCCAGCGGGTGCCGAATTAAATACCCTCTTCGCTGAAGAGTCTTCTTCCATTCGCTCGACATGACCTAGCCAGAGCAGCCGCGGGATTTTGATTCGCCTGACTATGTCAATGTCAGCGTACAGCCCATACAGCTCATCGTTGTACCTTATTCGATACTCGCCATCAACGCACATAGGTCCGAAGATGCTGCGTAGAACTTTTCTCCCGAAAACACCAAGCATTCTCTCATGCGTGGTGGAAATTGTCCAAGCTTCTGCGCCATATGTTAGGACAGGAATAATGAGGGGCTTATAGAGTGTGATTTTAGAACTTCGACAGAGGGCTCGACTTCCCAATTGCTTACTCAGCCCAAAGTAAAACCTGTTAGCAGGAGTATCCTACGTATGATCTCCAGGCTGACGTCATAACAGTTGTTGATGCTGGTTGCAAGACAGGCGAAGTCCTTCACCACCTCGAAAGTGTAATTGTCAACAGTGACGTGTTGTCCAAAACGCCGGGACTCTTTGTTTGTAGACACTAAGTACTTTGTCTTACCCTCGTTCACCGTAAGACCGATTGCTTGCAGGTTGATACCGATTATGTCGATATCGTCGGCATACGTCGGCAATTTTACAAATCACCTCATTTAAATTTAATAAATCAAGCGACTTTAGCGATCAATAACAAAGGTCTATAGTATATTATGATGATTCTAGAAGGACTGCGAATGAGTGAAAGGAAACTTTTCGATTATATTCTTTGCTATACAGTGCCACAGTGGTAAAATTTATAGTCAGTTTTGTTTCTGATGTTCTTAGTTGGCCCATTCTTTGTACAATAAAATGATACAAGGAATACAAGAATTCGATTTCCTCGAAAATCTAGGAATGAGAGAACTGAGTCATCATATACGTTAAGATGAATTCATTAGGTCTTTCAGTTTGGATTACCCATGTGAATCACCTTAAATTCTGGATCGTTTATTTTTCGATCACCACACCTAGGTAAATGTCAACAGTGTTTCTCTTCCGACCCTCCTTTTAGCAAATTGTTTGAGAAATACATGGAAATACATTTACACTCACACATCACATATTTCATACTTGAGCGGATGACTAATGGAGTGTGATCAAATGGGGTGGGAAAAATTAAAATTGCAAGAGAAAGAGATACAAGCTGTCAAATAAGAGTTTACAAAATCGTACATACTCATACAAAATATAGTAAAACATATATTCCCCTATTCTAACTCGTATAGTAGCATTGTATGGTATGCATCTACTTTGGGGACCATCTCCATATATAAACAATGATTTGCAACAACAACAACAACAATAGTAACAATAACAATGGCATCGTAGCCAATTAACAGAACTTTCTCCTTTGCATTTGTTGCATGCATTGCAACAATGTTCACTACTAACTTTTCACATTGGTATTAGAGTGAGTGCCAGTATTAGTTAGTCAGAACTGCCGCCAAAGCCACAAACTCGATGAAGGTTTTTGTTGCCGTAAGTAGTAATGAAAGTTAACTGCTGCACAGTTGGTAAATGCAATAATTTCAACTTAAAATAAATAAAGCAAAAGAAAAAGAAAATAAAAAAAGAAAATATATAAAAAAAATAAATACAGAAAATGAAGGTCAAAAGTTAAGTCTCAAATTATATAGTTTGTTGTTTCTTCTTCATCTCGTTGTTTTGCTTTTATTCTATACTTTCATACAATATTCCTTATAATATATAGTATTATATTTTATATATCTCTTCTGGTTAAATGGTTATACGAAATTGAAGAACTTCCAGAAGTGGCAACTTGAAATGGCGTCAACCATTTGCAATTCATTTGTGATTTCAGTTTACGCATTTGCATACACTCGTATCTATTTATAAACTTGCGTCTGTTTATAAGTGAGAGCGTGTTACTAAGTTTTTAATTATTTATATGAGTGCAATGGTATGAAAAATCCATTCCATAAACAATAACCAAGAATTTATTGTATTTTATATAGCTGACTTGAGAGAAAAGTTTTCCTATTTCATCTTCCATTATCCTATTTAATCTTTTTGATCACTAGAGAGTCATGGTGGTTTAATTGTTGTGGATTTGATTGTACATTAAGCTTAACCTTGAATGGATAATGGTATATAAAAAGAATTTTTTATTTAATACACCATCATTAAGATCAATATTTAATGGAAATGGATACATCGTACTCGGATTTATTATATTAGATTTCTTTCTCATTATCTTTACAGATATAAGCAATACAATTAAAGCATTAATATTTTGAAAGTTTATCAAAAATTATTGGGGTGTACAAGCAAGTTTTAAAGGACATATTTCATTCAAAGTATTTTCCTTCCTTATACATCCAATATAATTTTACATGTTAATCCTTTGGCATAAGTTGATTTCAAAAACTTCAAAATGGTTGCATATTTAGGTATAAGAATATCTCCTAGCGATCGATTCTGGAATGGTTACAATAGTTATCATAGGTATAATTGAATACTTTGATTACAAATATAGCAAATCGGTATTTTGAATTGTCACCTGCTAATAAGAAAATAATAAGTTGGTATCTCCTGAAATTGTTTTTTATATAAAATAGCAGCACACTTTTAGACTTTTTCTGATATACGCAAAATGTATGTGACTCGTATCCATTATTACTTCTAGTGCTTCGCTCGGAGTACTTTTAAGCGTCCTGTTATATGTTTACTTAAAATCATCAGTCGCTGTATTTGTCACATTATGTTTTATTGTCCAGTTGCTTTCTACTTTCTAGGCTACTTGGTTGTTGGAGTTACTGTCATCTGTGTGTCTGCCTTCCTTGCTGCTGTCAGGTTGTGAAATAAAATCAACTAGTATTCAATTGAATAACACCGGCGGCGATGGGCTGCTCATCTGCATGCACCAGCTCATAAATAGAATATAGTCGGACGAAAGCATGCCCGATGATTGGGAGTTCTAGTGTTCTCTGCCGCATACATAATAAAGGAGACCCCACAATTTGCGGCAACTACCGTAGCATAAGTCTCCTGAGCATCGCATTCAAGGTCTTATCGAGCGTATTGTGTGAAACTTTGAAGCCTATACTCAGCAACCTTGATTGGACCTTATCAGTGTGGCTTCAGACCTGGTAAATCTACCATCGGCCAGATTTTCACACTACGCCAAATCCTGGAGAAGACCCAAGAAAAACCCATCGACACACACCACCTATTTGTTGATTATAAAGCCGCTTTCGACAGTCTGGTAATGGATTACCTCTACGTAATCCTGCAAAGCTCATTCGACTTTGTAGAATTACACTCGATAACTCCCGCTGTGCACTGAAAATCGGAAAGGACCTCTCCGCACCGTTTAATACCGAACGGGGTTTCAGACAAGGTGATTCGATATCGTGCGACTTCTTCAATCTTATTATGGAGAAGTATGGCACTATCTTCTACAAAAGTGCCATACTGCTGGCGTATGTCGAGGATATTGATGTAATCGATATCAACTCGCGAGCAGTCAGTGCAGCATTCCCTGAATTGGGACGAGAGTCACGTCGAATGGGTCTTACGGTGAACGAGGGCAAGCAGAAGTACCTAGTGTCTACAAACAAAGAGTCCAGGCGTCTTGGACAATATGTCACTGTTGATAATTACACTTTCGAGGTGGTGAAGGACTTCGTCTATCTTGGAACCAGCATCAACAACTGTAATGACGTCAGCCTGTAGATGATATGTAGGATAACTCTTGTTAACAGGTGTTGCTTTGGGCTGATTAAGCTATTGAGTAGTCGAACCCTTTCTCGAAGATCGAAAATCACACTCTAAAAATCCCTCGTTATTCCTGTGTTAACATATGGCGCAGAAGCCTGGACAATTTCCACCACGGATAAGAGGATGCTTGGAGTTTTCGAGAGAAAAGTTCTCTGCAGGATCTTCGGAACTATTTGCGTTGATGGCGAGTATCGAATAAGGTATAACGATGATCTGTATGAGCTGTACGCTGGCATTGACATAGTCAGGCGAATCAAAATCCAGCGTCTGGACTGGCTAGGTCATGTCAAGCGAATGGAGGACGCAGAAGAAGAGAAAGACAAAACCTCTGTTGGTTATACAGAACCAAGTGTTGGGTAACATGGCGGCGCTTGGAATATCCAATTGGCGCCAGCAAGCGAAGAACAGAGAAGACTGGCGTTGCATTATATATTCGGCATAAATCAATCATCTGTTGTTATGGCCACATAAGAAGAAGAATTCAATTGAAACTTTTGTAACTACGGTAACAGTGCCAGAATATACTGGTAAGTCAAAATCAATTTCGAATTTTACCTGCTGGAAATTTCGAATTTAGTTGATGTATTTTTATTTCATTTTTAATTTCTACAATAAGTTCATAAAAAATGTATACTTCGAAAAAAATATTTTTTCATAAAAATCGTTTCACCGGATTTTTGAAGGAAGTATTTAATTGTGTGGAAATAATATTTTTTATCACAATTTTTTATCATCAATTTTTTTAACCACGTTCAAAATTTAATTAATGACGCAGCCATAAAGAATGAAAGAAAATGTTTTGGCGAAAAAGATCTCTATTATTTTGACGTTTGGTTTGTATTGTTTTAGTTATTTTATATTTTTGATGCCATTTTCAAAGTAACTTTAAAATGCCTGTCCCTATTGAAGCTCTTAGCATTATTCGCGAAAAATCGGCTGATCGAATTTCATCACTAATGAGGAAACATATTGTTATCTTCTGGTTACAGGCCAGGAGTATAAGGTGGATGGATTAAAACTTCCCAATCAAGTTCCCAGGCGAGCTAGTAAAAACATGTGTGACCTGGCATTGTTGGTTGGAATATAATACTTTTCTTATGCTTCTGGTCAATTGTTAGCTTCAAATGGTCCAATTGTTGACAGTAGATGTCCGATTTGAGAGTTTGGCCGTTTAGAAGCAGCTCATAGTAGATCAATCCTTTTTAGGCCCAACAAATGCGAAGCAAAATCAGAAAGGACATCAGTACTGCTTTGGCTCCCATTGGACCTGGTTAGCCGCATTTTAACTATGATCGTTTTCGCACGATCTTGGCATATGTGAGCGATTTCTCATCTCCGGCACGACTCTTTTAAGAAATATGTCAATTTCGTTCGGTTTGCCCAAGGCTTCGCAGAAATTCGATCCATCATTATCATTTTGCGTCAATTTGTTTGACATCCAAACACCGAACCCTATGGTCTATCGAACACCATTTTGTCGGTATTATAAGTTCTTCTTTAGTTGTATTTAGGTATTTAATTACGTCCAGAACTTGTAGTCCTCCTTCCTCCAGCATATATTTTTTATGCCCCTTTTTTCTTTCTCTTAGAAAAGCTGAGTATTTGGCAAGAACTACAATATATACGCTTTAATGTTTCGTCAGCCAATCCTGACGCTGAGTATTTGGCAAGAACTACAATATATACGCTTTAATGTTTCGTCAGCCAATCCTCATTTGTTTAGGTGATATTTTAAAAGTGTCGTGTCCTGTCAATATCTCACATAGTATTTTAAGATTTTGGGGGTTTAAAATTAGGGCAATCTTACTTTTTCACTTAGAATTTTTTTCAAATATTTTATGTTCTGATTCCGATGGGTCTAACAAATGAAGGATGACATCAAATCCTTCATTTGTTAGACCCATCGCAAATTTTTTCGATTTTTTTTTGATGATCCTGAGATCTACTTTGTTTGATTAATACTTTATGAGATATATGTATTGTATATTACTTCAATATTTAACGGATTGAAGGAGAATTGAAAATAAATAAGATTGTGTACTTAAATAAATTAAAAAGTCAATATTGAAGGACCACCCTAATAAGTACGAGTATAAATAATGTAAATGACAGCATTGACATTGTCATAATTTTTCACAAATATATGTTTACATGTTCTCATTACAACATTTTGACAGAAATAAAGAAAAGAGAGAGCGAGAGAGAGATCATCGATGGAAAATCAAGTATTCCCAATAGTAGGTATGTCGAGAGATATGAATCACCTCCCATGTGAAATACCCGTATGATTCACATTCACAGTACTTACCGTGCACAGTTGCAGTCTGATAGGCAGGTGGCGGTGGTAGTGTTGGTGTTGTGCATGCCATATTATGTTGAGCTGGCATTGTCATCGTTGTCGCCAATGGTGTTGCTGCACTCAATGCTGTTGCTTTTGCATCATCACCAGTTGCTATCGTAACATCGATGAAGGGTTTCTTATGTTGTATTTGTATTGTGTGATATTTTACAAGCGGTTGATTGCATAACAATTGTGGCGACGTCACAGCCGTAGCAGCAATAGTTGATGACGTTGCTGCTGGGGTGGTGTGATATGTCAACGATGACATTGTTGTCGCTAGTGATGGTGTTGGAGCAGAAGTAATGGGAAAATAAATTGTCGTTGCACCGGTAACGGTCACAGCAGACGGTTTATAACAATTTGTTGGCATCTTTGGCCCATTATTATTGTTACTGCCCTCAGCAGCTAACAGTGTATTATTGCTGCTGAGGCAATTATTTGTCGCTGATGCTGCCGCTGCTGCTGCTACTGTTGATGATGGTTGTATAGTATGAAAACGTAGTATACTACTGGGTACAGCAACAAAATGCCGTTGTTGTTGTTGTTGTTGTTGTGGGAGCGTATGCAGCTGATGATGGTGCTGTCGTGGTTGTAAGGTTGCATATTGATGTATGGTATGATGTGTTGGTGATGAATTCGTCGATGCGGACGATGTCGATACAATATGAAATGTTTGTAATGGATGTGGTTGTTGTTGGTGTTGTTGGATTTGTTGGTAATTATGTTGTGGCGATGGTGTTGCTGAACGCTGAGCATTAATAAAAAGTTGTTGTTGTTGAACTGGTACTGCCACTGTGGCATGTTGAAAATATTTTGTGTTGGCATTCATTTGCTGTTGTGCTGTGACTGTGCTGTTCAGTTGCATGCATGACATATGGTGATTCCCTTTAGCTGGTGAATTGTGCAGCAGCTGCTGACAAGAGTCTGAAAATGTAAAGGCACAGTGGGAGAAAGAAGAGGTAGAGCAAGAAAGCAAAAACAAACAAAAAAAATGACAATGTTTTAATTAAATCTTTCACAGTTACACATTTGCAATAAAATTTGCAATAAAATTTCGTTGTGTATGTGCTGCACATACCTCTGGCACAATCCATAGTATCGATTCCATTATTTTTTGTATTTCTATTATATTCACAGCTTTTATTTGGACTCTTCTCATCAATAATTGAATCATATTTACAACTTTTACAGTCCATCTACAATAGAAAGATGAAAAATAGAAATCAAATGAACACATTTTTTTCATAGAAATTTTATGTAAATATACTTCTAAGCAATCGTACTACACCTACAGTGAAACCCATTCAGTATGACTGGTCATTGCGAGATCGTAATATTCTATTTCATTCTAGGAATCGCTGATTCTACGATTTTTATGCTTTTTTTCTCTATTTCGTTTTCAATAAAAATTTCATTTTTTTTTTTTGCTTTCCATTTTCAACGCTTGAATTTAATATCTCTAACATCTTGCTTTTTATTTTATTTTTATGTGTACCTTTCATGGCAAATATAACTAGATACGAATATGTGTTTATATGTACATATAAGCACATATATATACTATACAATTTAATCCCAAAGGGGAAAAATGTAAAAATGAGTATAAAATCCAAATACAGCTTCCATTTATTTGCTCTCAATATTATTTTTTGTTTTTTTTTTTTCTTTCACTTGTTGTGGTTTTTAGTCTTGATTGGATTTTAAACGAAACGTATAAAGCTAATTGTCAGTTTTTAAAAGAGCTCAAGTTGATTGATATTAAATGCTTAGCTAATGGGTTTCACACATTTGGAATTATATACCAATACAACTGTACAAATTTTAAAACATACTTTTGTGCTGTAAAAGTGCTCGCCGGAAATAAATGGAGTAAAAATAAATCGAAAATTGTGAGTCATTGATTTTGATGAATGTGTTCTCATTTTACAGTGAATAGACCTATTGAAAAAATAAAATCACCACCATTGGTGTTGAATTTCTCGAAAAAAGTGACCACATTTCATCAAAATAAAACTCTGTCAGTAGCATTTTAAGACATGAGAGAAGGTATATTACTATACTTATGTTTTTAATATACACAATTTAATATGATATTTGCCAAATTTTGTTATAAGCTGTTTGAAATTAGTATTTTAATTTACGAAAGTCATAAACATGTTAAATTTTTGATAATATAAAATATAAAATTCCAGTCGATTTTCATTGTAATGCTCTTTCCATCAATCAATCAAAAGAGAGCGGGACGTTGGAGCAAGGACATAATCCTTGTTCATCAAGTGAACCACTCGAAACCAGACCGAGGTCTGTTAGAGGATATGAGCCCTACGGCTGATACCTCTGAGGGCCAACCACAAGTATTACGGGCACTACGACCAAACGAGATCTTTTGTACCCAAGCCCGTCTACGACACTAGAATCTTCTCTACCTTTTTAATGAAGCATAGAATTGATCTTGTCGAACTTTTGTTGATTAAAGCTGATGTTGGGAATCTCAGCTAAAAGTGTTTGATGCGAAGTCTGGCCAAGATCGGACATTCGCAAAAGATGTGGATCGATGTTTCATACTCCTCCAGACAGAGTCAACACTACGGGTCAGAGGATAGTCCCATTTTATGGAGGTAGTATTTTAAACAGTTATGTCCTGAGAGATAGCCGGTTATTAGACGTAATTTTGTTCTGCTAATACTAATTCTTTGTCTTGGTAATGTTTTTCTATCATAGTTTTAGCCGATGTCCAGCTTATACCGCAGAAAGATTCTGGGCCCATCAGTGGAGAAGACGAGCCAGCTTCCGCTAGTTCGTCCGCCACTTCATTGCCCTCAATTTCGTTGTGCCCCGGCACCCAACATAATGTGAGCTTATTTCGCATAGAGAGTTTTTGTAGGATAAGGAAACATCCGGTGACTAGTTTTGAGGAGAACTCCCATGAGGAGAGAGATTTAATGGCAGCTTGGCTGTCTGAGCAAATAAGAATGCACGCTCCTTTGAGCCCTTTGGCGTGTAGATGACGTGTACAACGTTCTATGGCATGTATTTCTGTTTGGAAGACAGATGGCCACGAGCCCATTGCGACAGATATGCGGGTATTAGGACCATATATCCCTGTGCCTGTACCTTGGTCTGTTTTCGATCCGTCTGTAAACCAAACCTAATTATGTTTTAAGGGTATTAAATTGCTATTTGTTTTCCATTCCAGTCTCTCTGCGATGATTGTGGAGAAGCGCCTGCGATAGCGTAGTTCTTGAGGTATAGAATCAGAGCTAGAACATATTTCTATATTTGGTATATTTTTGGTGATTGTTTCGTGTCCACTTGAACTTGAAGTTGAATTGTGAAAGAAGTTCATGCGAATGGCATTGATTGCTGCTGATTTTTGAACATGAATATTTAGCGGAAGGAGTCCTACTAAAGCCTCTAGTACAGCCGTGGAACAAGATTTCACAGCCGCGGTTAGATACAGACACGCCAGTCTTTGAAGTCTACTGCATTCACGGATTGCAGATATTTTGGTAACTTTTGGCCACCATACCACTGCAGCGCAGGTGACAATTGGCCTAACCATAGTGATGTACATCCAGAAAACTATTTTTGGTGATAGATCTCATATTTTGCCAAAAAATCGTTTGCAAGTCCACATAATTTTGGTCGCCTTATTAAGCGTGTAGCTTAAGTGGAAATTTCAATTTAGTCTTCTGTCCAGGATGATGCCTAGATATTTGACCTCATTGGAGAATTCGAAAGTTGTATTTTGGAGGCGCTCGACGCCGAAATCAGGTTTGTACTCCCTTTCCATTCTAAGCAACTTCTGTGTTATGAAAGTATCTGGTCTTTTAGCCATTTGGTCTATGGGCCATTATAAATAATGAATAATGTCATAAATAATTCTGTATTTGAAATTAGTTACTCGAACTTTACGTATTAATCGAAATATCATATTGAGGTCTTGAATTAGTTGTGAGGGATTTTTTCTGTTTTTAATGTTTTATTTATGTAACAATATGGGTGGGGTAGGCCATTTCATTTCGGCGTTCCTAAGTAAGTTTGCACGCCTTCATGCAGCATGTGGAGGAGCATTGTCCTTTTGCAAAATTACTTTGTTGTGCCGGTCGCTGATATTGTCGCTGTTTTTCCTTCAAGGCTCGACTCAAACGCATCAATTGTGTTCGATAAAGGCCCGTCGGTGATGGTTTTCTATTCGATTTTAGCAGCTTATAATAAATAACACAGCTGTTCCCACCAAATAGAGAGTATAAGCTTGTCACCATGAATATTTGAGTTTATGATAATGCTTGGTTGACCATAACCCATGCTTTTTTCACTTTGGGTTATTGTAATGGATCCATTTTTGATAACCAGTGACGATATGATGGTAAAAATCCCTTTCTTATTTTGCGGTTGAAGCAATGGTTACACGTGAAAAATCAGTTTTCAACATCTCTCTGCTTCAATTCGTATGGGATCGAATTTTCTTGCTTTCAAATCATTCCAATGGCTTTTAAGCACTTTATAGTTACAGTAGGGTCCGATAGTATATGTACCTGTCTACAAGTCTAACGAAAATCGTACGAATTGAATTGTTTATTTATTTGAACCGCTTGAAAGAAAAAATTTTAATCTTTCTTAAAAAAAAAGACTACCATGCTCTTAACCGCAAAAAACCCAAAGCAGTATCACCTAGCTACATAAATACTTCAGCGAAATCATGTTAGTTGCCAAAGTACAGGGATCATTGTAGAAAGCTACAGCACAATAATACATCTAATTAAGGTAAGTATCATATATACAAATGTAGAAATGGATAAACGAGATAGTAAATATTAAACATAATTATAGTGTATTGTATTCATTTTTTTTGTTTTTTACTAATATTTTATTTCTTTTTCCATTCCACTGTAATGAGAAAATTTTAATTAAATTCTTTTTAATCAGTTCAACACCATAATTAGAACAAATCCTATGTATAAATTCTATGTATAAATTCTATGTATAAATTCTATGTATATGCGCAATTTTTGAGAGATGAAAGAAAATAATGAGCTAAGTGTACAAAAAAACCAGCATAACTTTCGTGCGAAAAAGTACACTTTTAATTACAACCATGTCGAAAGAAAGAAATATCCTTTTACTAAATGCATATATACTGATACTGATACTGATGTATATGTACATGTTGGTATTATACATTGTAATATGTAATGAACATTTTTAATTAATAGTACATATATAATTTGTATTTCTATTTTGTTAAAACTTTATCTATTCCATTTTGCTACTGTTGATTTGTCAAATAACAATGGCTGATGTGTGGATATGTACATATTTGTTGTTCGAAAATTTGCCATATTCATACGGTTAGTCGATAATTTCTATATTGAATGCATATGTATCTATACCACAAACATGTATGTGTGTGGATTAAATACACAAATTCTATACCCATATGGAATAGGGATCTTTGGCAACCACAAATGTGTTGTTCTACATATTCGTCATACATGCAAAGTGTATAGGTCTCAATGAACTTGATGATTTACTTATACCCAAATGTCAACCCATATTGTTTGCAACCAATGAAATTGTGGTTTTTGATCGTAAAATTTACCAAAGTCTACAATTGCTAAAGAATTTGTCCGATTTGATAAGGGTATACGAATCAAAAACAACCACTTTCTATGACTAAATATTTTTAAAATGAATGCTTGTATGCGGTTAGTTCATTAACATTATTATCATACATATTATTATTGTGTCAATGGTTTTGATTTAAATTCTAATATATTTTCGAATTTATTGAAAGGCAAATAGGTTAAGGTAGTAGTAAGAAATTAAGGATTATTCCTAAATATTCATACTTATACTGAGCAATAATACAGAAGAGATCATGTTGGTGATTTCGCCTTTTTTGTCTGTAACTCTAGCATCAAAGTACCTAAAATGAGCTGTTATACATCAAATTGGAATATAGATTCGCAACATCGCATTGTATTCTATTCTGTATGTAAATAAGAAAGTTGCTGCCAAACCTATGGAAGTGATTAATTCGACTTGAGTGAAGTTCTTTGCGATATTCATAAGAAGCATTTCATAATGGACATTTTGACGATGAAAAATATCAATAAGACGGGTGCAGAGAAAAATTTGAAAGTCAAGGAGTTTATCTTTATTAAAAGTAAATCCATGCCCCACAATGTCGACCAAAGCTTGCTGTGGAAATAGGAGATAGGAGCAACTCACCAAACAATTTCAGTTCTATTGCTTGCTATTTGGTTGTATCAATTATCCAAAAGGTGCGAAAATGGTTTCCACATGAACTAACCGCAGAGAACAATAGGTTAATTAAAATACAGATACAGGTCCGGAGTATGTATTCTGACTCTATTCATAGTTACTCTTTGGACCGGGTTTTCCAATTGTAAATTCTTATTCTGCATATATTAGTTGAAAAAAAAAATACTTATATGACTACGATATTTGACGAACCCAATTTACTTGATGCTATTCTGACTATTGATGATCATATAGTGATCCGCTTGAAGCACATCCTAAAATGAGAGCTTGCGTCTACCAAAATATTTGGGAATCTAAAGCAGCAGTTAAAAAGGATCTTCAAAATCAAAGCTATGGATTTATGGCATTATGGTTCAAACAGGGAATATTACAAACTTTGAGTAGTATTCTTACATTTCAAATCAGTTAGACACATGTAGGGTGGGCCATCTGTTGCTCTTTTCTTCAATCATTGAATTTAAGTACTAAATATTGTCCGATGTTAAAAATCGTTTGACATATGAAAAACCAAAGCTTTGCTATTTATAGTCATGGAGTTGGTAATAACACAATTTTAATCGTCTAAGTGGAAGGTCGTAGTCTATATCAACATATTCGCCCAATTCGTACTCGTGATGCAGTGACAGTTGTAAGTGAAAGTGCTCATAATGAATCAACTACATCAACCAGGCACCGTTCACAACATTACGGTGAATGGCAAGCGAAGTTGTATGACCATCGAGTAGCTGTGATTGAGCTATTTGAAAGATAACGTGTACATCAATAATCCGCAAACAATTCAAGATCTTAAAAACAATATTCGAGCTGAAATTGAGGTCAATAATCCGTTTTTATTGGAACGAGTCATCGAAAATTTTGATGTTGGTCAACATAAATATGAACCATAATTTTTTCATACATAAATTTTATAAATCAATAAATAATTAATAAAAAATTTTGAGGTTCCTTCACAAAAAGTACAATAAATTTTTTTTTTTTATGAATAAAAACAGGGCCAATAGATGACCCACCCTTTATAAATATTCGTGAGAAGAGTTGGCTCTAAGCTCACTAAGCGCAATAAAATAATAACATTAAAAAAAAATAATAAAATTAAATTACGATTTATCAAAACTATCATCATAAGGAAAACAATTTACATTTGTTCGCGATTTTCATCAAATGAAGAGACCCTAGCAGCTTCGAAGGCGTATTTTACAGGCAAACGGTTCTTCTACTTTACGAATGAAGTCCTTAAATCAAAGAATCGTTACAAAATGTCACAGAAATTATATTGAATATGAAAATAAATTTTATTTATACAAAAAGCTAGTCCGATTTCATATCTGAATTGGAAAACTAGCTGAAATGAAATGAATTATAATTTTCCCTTTATTGCTTTACTTGGAAATTGTATCATTATTTTGATACGCATTAAAAGACGGCTGAAAATGTGAATAGTGTTTATGGTCCTGATATTGTAACAGCCAATCACGTGCAATTTTGGTTTCGTCGATTCCGTTCCGGTACTTTTGATGTCAAAGATGCACCATACTCTGGAAGGCCAATTGTCGAAAATATCGATAAATCAATGGAAATGTTTCTATTGCTGTTTCTATTGCCCAGGTGCTAAATATTGCACAAAAAACCGTTCTGGAACCATTTAAATAAATAAAACCTTAAATTTGATGCAAAAATAATGGATTTCCTTTTACTACACCTAATATTTACATTTAAACCATTTTGCTAAAACATTTGAAATGCGGTAAGTTAGTATTTAAAAATAGAAATCAAAATGCAAAACTGTTCAATTAAAGTTTTTATATTGTATACTCTCACATATAATATATTATACAATAATATTTTTATATGCCAAGTTTAAGTGTGCTTAACACGACTACGGCAACTTGCGATGCGAATGAACCCTTCAAAATGCATATTATTCATATAGACATACTACGTTATACGATTATGTACTAGTAGAGAAAAGCATGGAGAAAATCAAGTAAAAGCGCGTGGAAAATATTATATCGACATATGTACATACGAAATAAACCCATATATGTATGTTATGTATATTATAGCTAAGTGGTTTAAAATTAAACTGAGTTACGAGCAGATGAAATAAAAATGTAGTTACTTTGCGTAAAATAAAAAAAAAAATGTCAAATGTCAAAGAAAAACAAACATATTGCATGATGATGACGTGGTTATACTTGTATGTACATACATATATGGTGCTTAATATTGCATGTAGGAATGAAATTACAATGTTAAAAGCAAAACTAAATTGGTACATATGTATATGAATTTATTACGTATGCATATGAAAGATATGCATAATTGTGGTGAAAGGTAAAAGAAATATCTATCTTAAAGCTTTCCATAACAAATTAGAACACTTGTTATTAATTTTAAAAATAAATTATCAAATAAATACCAGTTTTGCATTTAAAATTGACCCTTGTCCAAATCAAATTCACTTTTTCACAAATCAAAATCAAATAAGTATTAGGAAAATTGAAGATGATGCCATTGGATGTTAGGCCTGATACTATAAATGACTGGAGTTTTATAGGCTACTTCTATTTTAGAAAAAACTGATCCGTTCTTGGTCCTCGTGAATAATAAACCATAAGTTATTCATGTAAGTCGTCATGTTTTCGAATATATCCGATGGATTCGGCTATTTTGTAATGAGATACAAGGTGCCTTTTGCCTGACATTAGAAAACAATGCTTTCCATTTTCATCCCGGAAAAAATAAATTGCCTATGAAAACTAACATAAAGTTATAATACAATTAGAGCTGCGCGAGATGATCCATTTGCAAAACTTCTCGAATTGTAATGCCAATACAACGATGATAAGATACGGACGACTAATTAATATCATTTCAATATTCAACTAATAATATTATAACAATCCCAAGATCAAGTGACTGAGGTTTCTACTAGTTGAACAATCGGCCATGGAGGACATTTTAATGAGTGTAGTCCCACACTACTTTAAGGCCCCCAATGCTTTCCCCTCTTCATAGTTCAGAAGGGAAAGTCTTATGATGGCTTTTAATGGTGGAAAAGCATTTGGTAGAATCAGAGGAACTGAATTTATTTTTTAAGGGATTCGTTTAATATTAAAGTGATATATTGAGAAATTATAGCCCTCCTTGATACATTTTGAATAAGCTATCATTTTTAGAAATCGGAGAATCAACAACTGTGCTCTGATAAAAAATAATTGTGGTGGTTCTAAACGGGTTAAGAAAAGTAAACTTTTTTGTCCCAGGAACCTTTCTTTTAAAGTAGAGGTGAAATTTTGGAAACTTTTTTTGCATGGGGAGCAATCCATTGATCCGATCGATTAAAAATAATTCGAATTTGTTAGATGTATTTCCGTTACAACTGCAATAACATATAAGGACTGTTAATCCATAATTTTTGCAATGATCCGATTTAGGTCAAATATACACCGTTTTTTTCGATATCTTGTTGCCATTTTGAAGGCAATTTCATAATGCCACTCTCATAGGAACCCTTGTCCCTATTGGCAAAAAACTGAGCCAGTCGATTTTCACAAGCTTCTATTAAGGCGAATTTTCACCAGCAAAATCATTCGCCATAGACAAGAGCAGATAGTAATCACTTGGTGCCAGGTCCGGACTATAAGGTGGATGCATAAGGACCTCCCAACCAAGCTCCCGGAGCTTATGGCGAATCACTATAGATGTGTGTGGCCTGGCGTTGTCCTGGTGGAACACGATTCCTCTCCTATTGGCAAAAGCTGGCCGCTTCTGGGCAATTGCTTCTTTCATACGGTCCAATTGTTGACAGTGCAGGTCCGAGTTAAGACTTTGGCCGTAGGGGAGCAGCTTATAGTAGATGATTCACTGCCAATCCCACCAAACACTTAGCAAAACATTCCTGACCGTCAATCCTGGCTTGGCCACCGTTTGCGCCGGCTATATTTCTGATTGCGAATGGCAGTACCGTTATGACTACACTTTTTGTGAGCCTTTGTCACAGATCTCTTTATTGCCTATTGTATGCCGAGAAGTGGGCAGGGTTTGAAAGCAAATTTGTTTCGCTATTAAAGTTGCTTCAGGGTGATCGGACCCACGATCTTCGACTCACAAAACTAACACACCAATCAAATCAGCTGCGCTAGTACTCTAAGGGCATACAAAATATTAGGTACTTCAATTTACCTAGAAATTCATTAAGAAAATATTAATTTTGATATATCTGTTTCATATTAAATGAATTCCTTTGCAATACCACAATAAATGTTTGTAATTTCGTTGCAAAATTAGAGTAAAAAGAAAAAGAGTCGAAATAAAAAGAAAAGAGATATGGAAAGCGTATGCAATTAAAATGCAATCAAAATTGTAATAGTCAGCTTTTTTGCATCATTCTCATCATCATCATTATGATCATCATCATGATCATCACTTTTGGAACTTTAGTTTTATGGGAAAATGTAAAACAAACATTACGATTGAAATTGAAACTTTAACTCTTAGTGAAAATTCTCATAAAGCAAACATAGAAAGAAAGACATCTTAAACATGAAAAATATGTAGGTGTATGAATATTTTACATTTACGTCTGTATTTTAAACGAAAAATCATATAGAGACCCAAGTAAAAGGATATTTTTAATTGATGTTTTTGCCTCTGATGCCATGCCATATCGCTGCTAGGTTGCTTCTTGTCTTCTACTTTCACTATTGTTACTCTTTTTGTATTTGCATCCTTACGCTTTGTGGCAAACGAATGAAAGTTGAAAGTAAATGCAATCACAGGGCGATGCGACAAGTTATAAGAGCTTCCTTCCATTTTTTGTAATAATTTTTAAGACAACGCATTGCCAAAAAAAGCAGGAAAAACTTTATGAAAATGCAATAAAAAAAAAGTTAAGACAATTTTCTTCCACTTTGTAGTGGTCTTCTTCTTCTTCGTCTGCTCTTTATTTCAATCTGAGATTTGTTGTTGTTGGTGTTGTTATTGTTGGTGGTTTTAAAGAACCATACCCAAATAGCAAAACATAAATTGTCAAAAGAGCATTTTACTAAAGAGCATCAAAATATTGTATGTCAGTATGATGCGCAAGCATGGAAGACGAGTGTTATAAAAGTTTCTTTGGTAAGAACTTCTTAAGTAGATACGAGCAGTACAATTGAATTAAATTCTCATATTTTTTATTGTTGTGTTTTTTTGCTAAAGTGGATAGGTTGGTATAATGCAGTGAGTAGCTCTTTCAAACTTATGGCTCTGATTGTCTGTTACTGGTATCATACTGGTGAGAACAGAAGCAATAATATATGTTGATGATGAAAATTGTATAGTCAGTTGTCTCAAAAAGGGTTTGACACAATGCTTGTGTGTTTTCTTGTTTTTCTATTTTTTTGGGAAAACAATCAGCAAACAACAATGAAGTAAAAGTAAGAAACAACCATAAAACAACTGCTTCCAACAACAAGTGTTTTACTTTTTCTGGTCCTTGCACTTCTTCTATCTGTGTATTTCACATTTAAACTCCCTTTCCTATATTATGCTTTTAGCGTTAAAAGCTTTGTGAAACCATCGGAGAAAGGTCAACATTTTCCTAATGCCTCCCACTCTTCCCTCTTGCATGTAGATTACAATGCGTCATGAAAATAAATTCAATTAATATATATTAGATTTGTGGTGTGGGTCAATATATATTTAACATTTATTACATTCAAAGTAAACGAATTCATTTTAATGTCTTTGACACCCTGACTTACCTTATATGAATTACAAGATGGCACACAATTGAGCCAATAATTGAGATTTCGAAAACTTCACTCTTAGATGAATGGTAAAAGTTTCCTATTTTCGCTCCTTAAATATTCAAGGTTTTTATGACTATTAATCATTATATGCCGTAGCTCAGTAGGTTAGTGAGTTAGCCTTCCGATCTGTAGTTCGCGGATTCGAGATTCGGCAGAAGCACCACTTTAATATTGAAAAGATTTTTTTTTTTCGAACGGTACACAACTGTTGACAATCATTTCTCTTCTAAAGTGCTCTGGGGCAAAGTTTAGAAAAATTGATATCACAAGAGTTCTGCGGTTTGGAACCGGCTAATATAAGAACGTCCCTTCTAAAAATGTCCAAAATTTAAAACGCACAACAGTACTGGAAAAGAAGCTCGGCAAAACAAACTGGGACTTATGATCCCAATTATAATTTTGGTTGGGGCAATTATATGCATTTATGAGCTTAGATGTTAACAAAGAAAGTAGACTAACAGAAGTTTTTGGAAATGACGAGAGCAGCGATTTCAGTGCATCGGAATCTAGTTATCAACCATCCGATGATGATCATAATAACTCGACAGAGCAAGACAATGATACAAGAAATTCCAAAATCACTAATAAATACTCGAGTTCGGATGGTGATGACGACGGTGATCAGGATATTGGAGATGATGTATTTGTTTTGGAAAATGTATTACACGATAGAAGGCAGATAAGAGTTAACAACTGTGCTTGGACCAACTTTAACGATAATGCTATTTTTGAATTCCAAGTTCTAGAAGTTGGAAATTGAAGGTGAAGTTCTTCTTGATCTTCCTCGCGAAGCTTCCGAATTGTCCCATGTATGAAAAACGGCACTCCCAGCCTTTGAAACCGATCAAACGAAGTATTAAATTGTGTTTGTGCTGCGATGATAAAACAGGTTACACCTATGATTTCAATGTATACACTGGTAAAGATACTGGTGGAAAAATGGGTTTTTCAAAATCTTAACGATAGCTGTCATTAACGAATGGATTATATACACATAACATCTATGTTGTAAAATTTCTCTTATTCAATTTATTGTGCTTATATTCGAAACAATGATAGCTGAGGCTATGTTAGGCTAGGTTAGATTATGTGGCTGCGCTCTCTCTGAGAGGACACACTTAGGCCAGAAAGGCCCATTGTGATACCACCGAGCTTCTCTTCCAATACTGTTATGCGTGTTAAATTTGGACAGAATTAGAAGCGACCCACTTATATTAGCCGGTTTCGAACGGCAGAACCCTTGTGACATCACTTTAACTCAGTTTTGTCACAGAGCTCTTTTAAGAAGCATTTTTGGCAAATTGTTACTGCCGGAAAAATTGCCAATTCTTGCCAGCAGGTGGGTACCGTTCGAAAGAAAAATCTTTTCTATATTAAATTTTGTTATGCTTCAGCCGGGGATTGAACCCACGAGCTACAGATCAGAAGGCTACTAAGCTAACCACATCACTAACCACTAAGCTACGGCACCCAGCTGAGGGTATACATCACAAAAAATTTACAACTCGTCAATTTGGTGGAAGACCAGCTAAACGATCACATACGGAGCGTTTGAATATCGGTGATCACTTGCCGATTGAGCAGTCTTCTGGCCGTAAAAGCGTTCATTGCAATTTGCAAAAAAAAAACCAAATATGTGTGTGCTGGATGCAATAATGATTTATGCGATTTTCAACATATAAATATCGTTTTGAAATAAACAAATAAGTAAACAGTTGAGTATTACGAATTTTCTTCAAACGAATTGTTCTATTTTTTTGCCTTGAAAACTCATTATTGAGATCATATGTAATGTCTTAATCGACAATCTGATGTCTTTTTGCTTTGAGCATTATTATTCCATGCAAAGAGAACGGGACACATACTAAACAGGACGACTTAAATATTTGCATGCGGACGACATCGCAATTGTCAGCAAAAACATCCACGCTCTAACCAAAACTTTGGGACACAAAAGATCTTTTAGGTCGCAAGGTCGGTCTTTGGGCAACATACGAAAATAACCAAAAACTTTAATGATATTGAAACAGCAGCTGACAGAATTGGTCTGAAAATCAACGAATTTATATCAAACTTAAATGTTATACACTTCATCAAAGCACAGCGACACGTAACGAGAATGAACACTGTGAGGGCGCAGTCAAAAATTGTGGAAGTCACGGAGTTCAACACTAGAGAAACAGGAAGTTAAAAATCAAGATGGACCGACGACGACTAGAAGAAGACATGAATAAAATTGGCAAACGACCGAGTTGTTTGGAGGTCCTACGTGCAGCAGGTCAAGGCTTACAAGCAGCTGTAGCGCCAAAGGATAATGATGATGATTATTATTATTCTATAGCCATAGAACTGCAGGTTTCATCCACTGCTTGATGGATGTGTGTTATTAACACTTTATTTTCGTCCACGGTCTTTTCCACATTACATTACGATATCGAATCTATTTTTAAGGTTCAATATTGCCCGGAGCAATCAAACAACGAGTTTCCTTTGTTATCCAAATTATCCAAAATGGTCTAAAAGAGATTTGTTATAGGTTTTATGTTCCTAAGTGATATCATGCAGCATTTTTCAGAGTTTTCGACGATAATTTGGCAATGAATAACCAATGCCAATGAATGTATCAAGTTTTTTTCTGAATTTCATTTATTTCTGACCTCACTGTAACTTTTGCTATTAGCCAAGCGTCTGAAATTACTATACCATAGTCATATTTTTATTATATCCCATTAAATAGGGCATAACCACACATCAATAGAGGTGAAACACTTTCACTACTTTTCAATCGGAAGCATTTATATGCCTATGTAAATAAGTGAAAATATGAAACAAAAACACAAAACTGTGTATATGTAATCTTCGCTGCTCAACGGCTTGACAAATTTACAGTTTACATCGGATGTGGTCAAATGGCAAAACCAGACATATATAAATTGTGTAAAATCATATAAGGACAATAGCATTCATACTATATCTACAAACAAAAATTTCTACATTAAACCGTTTCAAGCGTGGACTTATATATAAAATATAAATTGATCTGATTTTGTCTGTTCTGTCTAAATAATTACATTGTCTCTTCATAGGCCGATTTTTTCTCGTGGATATTTACACATTAAGAAAAATTATTCGACTCCATTAAATGATATGATTATGTTGGGAATTTTAGTATTAAATTACTTTTAAATTTTCAATCACTCTAATGTACATGTGTACTACCATCATGTTCAGAAATTGAAATCGCTTACTTTCATATCCTCTCACACTTAATTTTTCCATATCTCTATCTCTTTCTAACCCATTCAGTATTCCTTGTTCTTATTAAAATGAGAAGACTGAAAATTGGAATTTACATCGTTATGTTTACATAACTTGCTATTCAACAGCAACACTTTAACATACTCACTATATGCATATATGTACATACATACATATACATACATCACATATTTAGTCTCCAGTGTCCTTTTAGAGTACATTTCATATTAATCACATCCACGGTGGTAATGTCCTCATTGCTGTTGAGCTTGTTGCTTCGGCTCTGTTGCTGTTGTTATTATGATAGTTGATTGTTGGCTATTGTGTTTGGCATTGTTTTTGTTTTTTTGTTTTTCTGTTTTTTGTTCTTTTCCACCACACTTTTTTCGTTTGCATAATTGAAGAGGAGTATATCCTGCTGAACGTCAACAACAACAACAACAACATGAATGAGAAGAGAAGCCGGCATTACAGTATTTGCCACTTCCGGTTTTGCCGGTTTTTACATGTTACATGCTATGAATATAAATTCATACATGGTCATCGTTCTTATTGTAATACATATGATACATGTCGGTATGTATTCATTATTGCTGTTGTTATGATTGCTGTTAGAAATTCATAATTTTTAGTAACGAATAATATGCTGGTTGGTATTCCTTTGTTGTATGTAGTACATGCTTTTATTTTTGTTTCGTATTTTTATTTAGAAGCATAACCAAGAGAGCATGCTGATATTTAATGAAATTATTATGAATTAATAATTCATTTTTACCAGTATACTCGTATTGTGTATTTGAATCGCATATGAACATATACTCTGTGTATAATTTATGATATTATAAAGTGGTAACTACATAATAACTACTTTGATCATCTAACTTTGATGGATGGTTGTTAGTTTGGCATGGCATTGTTTTATTTAGTCATTTTAGCTAAGGATGACTAATGTTTGGCTTGCTTTTATATGCCAGTAATTTGGGTACTTGGAACGAACATGGTGTACTCGGTTTGAAACATATAGAGGAGCTATATAAATTTCGTTTGCTGTCATACAATTTGCATCAATGCGTTAGACTTCTTTTGATGTACTTATTATACATTCTTCTATAGGTAAGGTGCATCCCCTCTATGTATCTAAGTTCTGGTTTTTCGAAGATAACTTTTTATGGTCAAAAGAATTGCTAGATAATTTCAGATATTCGAAATGTTTTGCGATCAAAAGTTCTACTCCTGGCATAGGATAATCATCGGTTCTGAGCAGGACACCGCTATGCAGATGTGGCCACTAAGGCACTTATATAAATAACAGGATAAATTAGTATAGTATGATGTGCATGTTGTTGTTATTCTGCTACATCTTCAACTGACTAAAATCCTGTCAATTGTTTCCAAGGAAATTGTAATTCAATGATAATACAAATCCACATATAAAAGTGAACATTTGCGAATATAAATCGCATAATCTAATAGAAATGCATTGATCTACACTCAGAGACCGAGGACTTTATCGGTATGGATCTGGGTATTAATGGAAGTCAAGTGGTTTGATTGTAATGTTACACCTAATATTCCTTCATCTATTGCGTGATATCATTAATTTTAAAAAGCAAACTATTCTCTTTCAAAAAATTTTCAAACGTGTGTTAATTTCAATTAAAATTACACCCAGCATTTCTTCACCTATTTTTAAAGAAATCGCTTCTCTTCCAAAAACTACATCTTTTTTATGCGGCCATTACAACCAGACATTGATTTAGGCCAAATTTAGCATGCTTCACCAGCTATGTTTGTTCTTCGTAGTTAGAAACTCTAAGCGCTGTAAGGTTCTCCAGTACTTGGTCTTTTCACCGGTCTGTCTCTTCTGTGTCGACCATGAGCGGGTTCTGAAATCAACACCTTCTTAGCTGGAGTGTGTTCTTCCATTCGCTCGATATCACCTATCTAGTGCAGCCGCTGAATTTTAATGCACTTTATAATGTCGGTGTTGGCATACAGCTCCTACAGATCATGGATGTACCTTATTCGATACTCGCCACCAACGCAAATAGGTCCAAAGATCTTGAGTAAAACTTTTCTCTCAAAAACTCCGAGCATTCTCTTATCTGAGGTGGAAATTGTCCCAGCTCCGGCCCCATATGTAAGGACAGGCATGACGAGAGACTTAAGGAGTATGGTTTTCGTTTCTAGAGAGAGGGCTCGAATTCTTAATTGCGTACTTAGCTCAAAGTAGCACCTTCGCAATATCTCCAGGCAGGCGTTATTACTGGTTTTAATGATAGTTGTAAGATAGATAAAGTCCTTCACTACTTCAAAAGCTTAGTTATTAACAGTGAGGCACCCTTTGTTTGTTGACACTAGGTACTTGATCACCGTAAGACCCATTCGAGGCGATTCCCTTTCCAACTTTAAGAAAGCTACACTGACTGTTCTAGTGTTCATGCCATTCACATTTGTTGAAGGTAGTGCCATGGTGTCCTAGATTTGTATTATTTATTATTTCTTAGTATTATTATTTTTTGTCTGAAAGCCCGTACGGTACTAATCGGCAGGTAGAGTTCCGACTGACTGAGCTTCATAGAAATACCGAACTCACACATTGTTGTGTAGAGGTAATCCCTTATCTGACTGCCGAAAGCGGTTTTATAATCAACAAATAGATGCTGTGTGTCGATCTTTCTTTCTTGGGTCTTCTCTAGGATGTGGCGTAGTGTGAAAATCTGATCCATGGTAGATTTACCAAGTCTGAAGTCAAACTGATAAGTTCCAAAGACTTCAATCTTTCACACAGGACGCTCGATAGGACTTCGTATGAAATGGTAAGAAGACTTATATAGTAGTAGTCCACGGTAGTTGGACAAATTGTGGGGTCTTCTTCTTTATATAAGGGACAGAAAACTGAGCCTCTAATAATCGTGCATGCTTTCATCCGACCATATTCTGCTTGCGAGCTGATTCATCCTGGTGACCAGCTCGCCGCCTTCAGTCTTAAACAACTTGGCGGGCAGGCCATCACCACCTGCGGTTATGTTGTTTTTGAGCCTAAAAATTGCCTTTCTGACCTCGTCGTGGTCGGGTGGTGGAACATCTACACCATCATCCGTGATTGGGGAGTTCGGAAGATCTCCGCCACTCGCGGAATTGTTCGAAGCGTCGCCATTTAATAACGTGGAGAAGTGTTCCCTCAATAAACTCAGTACATTCTGGATTCCTATTGGTTTTCTGCCATAGAAAATACCTTTTATAGCTTCTAGTTTTAGAGATACTTGTGATTGCTATCAATTCAAGGTTATGGTGTCAGTTACCCAATAGAGTGAATTTTAATAGCTAATTTCTCCAACACTATATGGGTGTAAGAGAGGAATATTACACCGTCAGAAGCCAATTTTACATTGGAATATTTACGTTTTTTGACTCGTAAAAAATTCTATAAGCAATATTAATTAAAAACAACTTTACGTCCAGAAAACGTAAACGAATTGATCTAGAAACACGGGCAGAGACTAATATACTTTTTTAGCCCATGTGTGCTTGCATAACTCAAAAAAAAAAAAAAAATATCAAGTGAATCTGAGGACTGAAGTAATGATATCCAAAATTAGAGTGTAATGAATCGCAAAATATTAGAATTACATATGGAAAATTTTCAAAGGCTACGTGTGATAAAATTATTTTGTGAACGGGTGAGTTTCCTTTGAAAATGTATACTTCAGTCAAGATGCTCAATTTAAAAAATTTATTCATTCATTTTCCATTTTCACTTACAAATATGTTTGGAAATAAACGTTATAAACTGATTTATTTTCTAAGGGAAAAAATGTCTAATATTTAGAATTCCCTCATATTTGCCGTATTGAATTTGCAATGCCAGAAATTACAGTTGGTTCAGGAAAGTGTTCTAGAAATGTCATGTCAGTCAATATTAATTACACTGTGACACAATTTCTAGGTTATTGTCTGGGTGCAAAATGATTACTACTCAGAATGAAAGACCTAGATCCATATAATAAAACTTTGAAATTTTTTTTGTATTCTCAGGCCAAAATTTTTATTTTGCCATATTAAGTTGCAATTTTTTGTAGAAATGGGTGTTTTTAGAATAAATCGAAAAAAAGGGTTAAAGATCATATCGGAGCGAAATATATAGTTTGGAAACATACAGTAGAATTTTATGAGGAATTATTTTGTAAAACATTTTAACTCACTAGCTCTCTCACAAAAGGGTCATTTTGACCCCTTTTTTGAAAAGTTTCAATAAAATGGCATTTTGGTGGTCGATAGGGGGTTAAAATGTTCTAACAAATTATTCGCCGAAAAATTTTACTAGGTCTATTCTCAGGCAAAACCTCTCTACAAAGAACGTAAAAGTCCACAGAGAATAAAGAACGAATATGTCCCCTTGAAGTATGCAATTTTTTAATGAATTCTTTTTTAATTTGTTCATAAATCTAGCTCGAGCTCTTTTCGAGGGTAATGCTTTGGCGTTTGGGACATCAGTATCGCACTCATTGCTATCATCAGAATCTGAGTCACACATAATGTCCACATGTGACTCCACTGCTGGCCCTACTGCTCCATCTTCAAATTCTTCATTAAACAAATAATGCTTCACTGTGTTATTGGGAGGCAATTCAAATGAAGTCTCCCCTGCTTAGTTGTATTCGCAACACTTTGTAGAGACAAATATAAGGACTACTAAGATGGTAAATATATTATATTTTTCAATACTGATATATTTTTATCCTTTTCGTGTAATGAAATAATATGTGTGAGTACAAAATAATCTCACACTAACCTCCATTAGCTTGATGTGATAAGAAATAAGTTCATACAAAATGCTTTAGCCTATTGCATGTTGCAAACACAAAGTGTATAGTAGAATGAATTGAACAAATTACAAAAGGCGTTAACTCAAAAAGTACACAATAGCACACTAATCGTAGAAATGTAATCCATAAGAAAATAATAATAATAGCAACAGCATCAGCTAATGGAGCAGCTTGAACATAATATGAGTAGTATGGTACATAAATATATATCAGCCTTAGTAATTTCAATATATTCGTATTAGATATAATATTTATATATTGAACTTGTATTTGTGCCATATACACATATATATAATCTAATGCCTACACTTGTCTGTATGTGTTTATGTTTGAACATAATAAATCCTATTTTTCCTGTGCTCCTGGCAAGTTTATTAATATTGCATTTTGGACATACTTATAGAGCATACATAGCAACATATCCACAACATCGATAATAAATTAACTAATCAATTATGATCTACCCTCAATTTCTTGGTATTGCTTTATACTTGATTGGGAGCATACACATTTGCTTTACTTACCGTATGTATTTTGCTATGGCATTCATTGTCCACACTAGCATGTTGCTTCAATGTTAGCGTACAACTGCGTGTATCATCACCAATAGCAAGACTGTTGAAGCTACAATGACGTCTTTCTTGCCGTCGCTGTTGTTGTTGTTGTTGGCTACTTTTGTGTCCACTCCCGCTAATATCATGTTGCCGCTGGTGTTGTGAAAGATGATGTTGCTGGTGCTGTGGTTGATTATGTTGTTGGTATTGTTGATGCGTTTGTGTCTGGTGGTGGTGGTGATGGTGGTGGTGGTGCTGGTGACGTGACGACATTCGACAGCATAGACGTGCGTATGTACATTGTAATGCCTCTGCGAGTAGTGTGCCCAAACTGGAGAGGCACATCAACATTAACGGAACTCCAATTAAGGCGTACAGTATTGTGGCAATTTTGCCAGCGGCTGTTTTTGGTGTTAGACTGCCATGACCTGATTTAGTAATGTTGATGTTGGTGTTTTATTATGGCAACGATGACGGCAATGACGAAGGCCAAAGTGTTTTGAATGTAAGAGGAGAAAATGTCAAAAAAAAAGAAAAGGAATAATTACATTAAAATACGAATATTTGGTATGGTATGATTGTATCTATCTGCATAATGGCGTGGTAGTATAATTTAGTAAAGTCACATTCAATCACGCACACAGACGAACACAAAGAAACAAACAGAGTCAAGAATACATAGAAAAATTACATTAATTTTGCCGAATGTAAAATTTGATTAGACACCTACAATATATAATCGGAGAACATTGTAGCGAAATATTTGCTACAATGAATTATCATTTTGATTACAATATTTTACATAAATAATTTTGTTTCACTTTCAATCATATCTCTTCTATGTAGGTGACATACTTCTAAGCTCGAGTTTTTATAATGTTTATGATGGAGGCGTAGAATCTTATGAAATAATTACCTCTGATAATTACAAAAGATTTATTGTTGAAATTAGTATAGCAAAGAAAACATTTGAAGTACTCAGCAACATGTTGCAAAGCAATGTGCATTATAATTGGAACTTTCTTAAGCATTTAGCTTGAATTTCTCTATAGCTACAAGTATATACAGATAGGTTATAACTGTATTTTAGTATTAAAGTATTTGAGTATTTGAATAGTCAAGATTCCATCCCAATGGCTGCTCAACATTCGGAATTCATTGGTTGTCTGTAAGCTGCTTTTTAAAAGAACTGAACCTTCTCATGCTGAACGATGGACATCCATCCATGTGGGCTTAATAATTTTTTCGCCTTCTTCATTCTTATTCTCTTCAAATTAAGATTGTGGCAGTATTTCTTTTGTGTTCATAAAAAATTCTTTTTATACTCTATACACACAGACGCAGTACCCTAAGGCTCTCGATATAAACATTTTTCATATGAGGCTAAAAGAGTCAAACCAGCCTATCATTAAATATTATATGATCAAACTATATATGGTATACACTTTTAGGAATTATATTTTATTACAAAACTGTAGGATTAACATTAAAAGTGGAATTAAACCACAAAGGCGGTAAAAGTCATAAAAATATAAAGGGCAAATAAATAAATGTTCATCATTAGATGCTTTAGAGATGATCATTTTAGATTATAATTATAGTACAACTACTTTAAAGATATTACAGTAAAATAAACTATACCTTGCTCGAGGCTAATTTAATGTTAATTTGAAAAAGGAAAAAAAAAATACAACAAATTATGCTACTTCCACATTCAACCCACAAAGAAAAAATAAAATAGTAATTTCATAGAACAGAATACTCACCAATTGTTGTTATCACAGTCACCGAGTATAGTAAGGCTTCACTAAATGACCATCTTGTTGCACCATACCAACCATCATCAAAATTGCCACCAAAACGGGCTACGGCTGTATTGTGTACACCACGACCAAGTCCACTGCTGCCACTATTACGTGTTGCCGCCACAATGGAGCCTTCAAAACGTCGCAGCTGCTCATGCACCAGCATTGTCCAGTTGCGTTCGTATAACACGTTCAATTTCTCTATTTAATGGAAGAGTTACAAATATATGATTGAGTGAGTTATAAACTAGATATGGATTATTAATTAAAATACAGACACAAAAACAAAATAGATATTTTTGAACAATTGCAATGGGAGCTTTTGAGAGAAATAAAATTTAAACAACCAGTTTTTCACCTCAGGCATATTACGAATTTACACCTAAATATTGTATGTTGTTGACTATGCAAAGGCATTGACAGACCTTGACATGAACATAATAATGTTGTCTTTGTAAAATATTGTCATTCTAATTTGATGAAATTATTATAAAAAAAAAGAATTGTTTAATAAAAAACTTTTTTTTGTTTTGTAAAAGCATTCTTTTTGTATTTGTGATTATCTTTGTAATATTTGTTTTTCTCCTTCTATCATCATGTTAAATTTTATGCCTATTATCCCGTCTATATCCTCAAGCAAAAATATGAAAAGCTTTCATTTAGAAGTGCTGCAGAAACATTCCCTCTGGAGAATTTGTAAGTGACATTGCTGCCATTTTGCTTCTTGTACAAATTTAGTTAGCAATCATTGGTAGAAATATGACTATTAGTATAATTTTTTTCCTGCACACATTTGAGACAGAAATGAAGTGCTATGAAAATGTTACCATTAATCAAATTGTTGGAAATTCTGAGCTAAATTTTTTTTTTGTGGCTACTCAGTTGATAGTTGAGCACGCTGATTTTATTGTGATAAGTTCAGATTACATATGTCTGTGGCCAAAAGCAATAACCGCCTAAGTCAATCTTCTGAATTTTATAGGAAAGCCTTTTGAAATTTCTGAGTAAAACTCAGAAAAACTCTATCAATTCGACGAATTTCAAAATTTTGAAGATGTCAACAGCTTTGCTGTAATATCAAAAATTATTTGCAATAAAAAATGGAATTGGAATATGCTTAAGGGGTTACAGCCTTTGGTCGCAGATGTAAAAATAAAGTCTATTCTATCCTAGTTCAAAAATATTATATTTGATTTGAAAAAAAAACTACAAAGTAAAAAATTTTGTGGCACGAGCTCCAAGTTGGAAAATGTCATTTTTTCTTTTTCTTTTCTAATATTTAAACTGCCCCTATTACTGCTATTCTCTAACAATTTTCCCAAATATACTTATCTCCTATCAATAACCTTTCGGGGGACTGTCCAACAAAATTGAGAGGTAAATATATGATTGATCTGCATTCATTTTTTCATTATAATATTCCTCCTAAACAGACTTACACCCTATCGTCATACCCTACAAAATGAATTCAGAAACACCTGCAGTAGGGTGAAATATAAATCCGACACTATTAGTTTTACCTCCTTAATATTTCTCTTAAACAAAACCTATCTCCATCCCTTAAGGGTCCTGCCAAACCAAATTAACCAAAGGACACATGAAAATCGACAAATTATCATGGTAGTTCCAGTTGAAAAAAATGTTCCTAACATTTCACTTGATAAATCTCTATCCCTTAGCTTGTTTGAAATTAAATTAATATAACAAAGAATATGAATGAATATGCAGCAAAATGGAAAGCAACGCAATAAATTAATCTTGAAACATCTTTTCTAATTGATTTCCACACATCTTTCCATACATTTAAGTACATCAACCACCACCATCTCTAACCCCGAACATCTGAAATCTGCATATAACGATATAGTTGAAGCTCACCCGAAGCGAATACTTTTTTAATACACTACCTGATTCCAATAGTATTATCTTATTTTTAAGCTTCTAATTAATTTGTAAAAAAATTTTTTTTTTCTATAAAATTTAAAAATTGCTGGTATTTTATGTTTCTCTCGGTGCAACATATACAAGAGAAACAGCAGCTCCAATGATCGAAAGCTATAAAGGTAACCATTAACATTAATCGATTCGAACGATATAATATTAGGATCCCACTTTTTAGTCTTGCTAGTATGACGTCATATGCATACATGTACAATAGATTCGATTTTGAATATTGGAATGCGCAAACTGTATATTATTTCTGTTATTCGTATTATATGTATTGTATTATTGGCTGAAATAGTCTGTGTAAATTGCAGCCTGATAATTTCAAGTCTAGTGTACAATTTTTTTTCTTAATTGCAAAATATGTATGCAATTTGCCATTTGTATGTATGCCACTAAAAGTACTAGGTAGTTCAATAAGTTCGCAGAGCATCATATTTTCGTCAACAGAAAACTGAAACTACAACTTTTTACAACTAAAACTTCCACGTCATTTGAATATCTGATCTTTATTACTTTATATTTCTACTAATCTATTAATTCATTCTTTGTTTCCAAGCTATATGAAAATGATGTGTCAGTGAATTTTAACAATGAAAAAATTTTAACATTCTGGTGTGATTCAATTTTAAACAATATTTGAGAGACAATGGTTTTTAAGTAGGTTGCTTTATTTCAAAGTGATCGTACAAGCATTGAAGACAGTTGATCGACGTTTACAAAGCATATCAATACCAGAAATCATAGCAAAAATAAAGGCTATGATTGTGGGAGATTGTTAATTGAGTGAGAGAGATTAATAGAGGCCTTATGCATATCATCAGATCAGTCAATCAAAAGAGAGCGTGACGTTGGAGCAAGGACATAATCCTTGTTCATCAAGTGGACCAAGCGAAACCAGACCAAGGTCTGTTAAAGGATATGTTCCCTATAGCTGATACCTCTAAGGGCCAACCACAAGTGTTATGGGCACTGCGACCAAACGAGCTCTTTTGTACTCAAGCCCGTCTACGACACTAGAATCTCCTGTACCTTTTTAATGAAGGATAGAATTGATCTTTTCGAAATTTTGATGATTGAAGCTGGTGTTGGGAAACTCAGCTAAAAGTGTTTGAGGCATCAGATATAGTAAGTAATATGTTA
Organism: Megamerina dolium; assembly: GCA_963854835.1. Taxonomy (NCBI): domain Eukaryota; kingdom Metazoa; phylum Arthropoda; class Insecta; order Diptera; family Megamerinidae; genus Megamerina; species Megamerina dolium. Next base: position 15,954,318 of record OY978525.1, read on the forward strand.
AATCAAATTTTAAATAAGAATATAATGGAACAGAAACATATTCGAACGCGATTTTCTCAGTAACATTTGAAGTATTTTAGAAAGGATTATTATAATTTTGTTCATCTTTTATCAATATAGATAGGGCTTCGGTTTAGCACCAATTAAACCAATAGGCTGAAGGGTGATATAAAATTATATGCTTTAATGAAAAAATCAATTAGCACACAGCTCAAAAACATCATCGCTAACATTAGTCATTAAAAAAAGAATTGTGGCAACATACAGCCTATTCGCCAGATTTAGTTTTGCTCTGACGTCTGGCTCATCCCACATGTCAAAAAAATTATTTCATGGTGAACGATTCCCATGAAACCAAGGCGGTTAAAATAAGCCGTGGACGAGTATTTTGCATGTCTTTCGGATTCTCACTTCTATTAATTGGATGATAGTTGGAACGAGATAATTAAACTTCAAAAGTTTATACTGAAGATTAAAATCATATCTGTTTTTCATTTACAGTACGTGAACTTATTGAACAACGAGGTATAGTACTAAAGCACCTTTTACTACCGACATATGTAAATATATACATATCTATTTACAAATACTCATATTACAAAAGCGTTTTTATGTAAATCTACTACTTGACACACTATCATTCGGCCTCTCTCATACTCTCTCTTTCTGTCTCACTCGATCTCTTTTTTATATCCATACACTTTGTCTGTCTACTGCATAGCTTTTAACTATATACTGGGGTTCACGTAAAGAAAAAAAAAGAACAAACAAAAACAAAATAAAAAAATGAACATTTAAAAGCAAATTGCATAATTGCTTGAGCACGTACACATATGTAGGTAGGCACGTGAGGTAAGTACACTTCAGACAGTGTTGGCGAAATTGCAATTTTTTAGCCGTCAGTCCAATGTTTGCCACATCGAGTTATATAGAGATATTTATGTATCGCATAATAACATACATATATGGGCACGTAGAATATCACTACCAGCAAACACGTCTTGAATGCCCTTGTACCGGTAAGGTTGTCTGAACACATTTCTGTAAATAACCGAGGCATATACATTTGGATGTTTGTAAAGCAACATAGATATATAATGGCAACGTATCCTATGCCTGAATAATTTTATTAAATATTTTTTTGTGTTTTTAATTTCATTTTTGTTAAGCTCGACATGTAAAGAATTGGAGAGAATATGCTTCGGAAATATACGATATCGTAATATGCGTATTAAATTTTAATAAATATTGAATTTTCATTGCTAGCCAGACTGAATTGTATGGAAGTGATATTCATATTTATGTATAATATTTTCGATCGATAAATTTTAATTGCTATATGCTTAACTTGTTAATCTATCGTTTATTAAAATACCTAAATATCAACCTCAATATACTGAACACTTATTACTCCATGAGAGAGCCTCTATAGGAGTAAAATATATGAGCAATCCCTATTAATTTTTACTTGTAAACATTTTTTCGATAATATTTACTCTCTATCTTCACTTCTTATGGAGTCATGCCTACAAAATTATATGAAAAACACTTGAAAACCGGTGAATGTCCAATCGAAGGAATGGAGGTCGGTAGTGAAATGAATCAAAATAAGGAACTTATTTCCCCTTCTATTACTTGCAGCTACAAAATTTTAATATAAGGTCTAGTAAAAAGTAATCCATCATTTTTGCATTAAGTTGAAGTTTTTATTTAACATAGTTAGAATGATCCGATTTAGGCCAAATATGCACCGTTTTGTTGTATCTCTGTCACTCTCATAGAAACCCTCGTCCCTATTGGCAAAAAACTGGGACAGTCGATTTTCACAAGCATCTCAATCAATTTATTTCGATTCAGCAGCGATTCGCAGATGGAAATTCGGTCCATGAGGTTCTTTTTCGTTAACTCGTGTGGCATCCATACATCGGGCTTCTTTTTGTATCCAGCCTTATTTAAATGATTCCAAACAGTTTTTTGTACAATGTTTAGCTCCCGGGCAATAGAAACAGTGCTTACATGACGGTCAGACTCGACGATTTCCATTATTTTATCGATATTTTCGACAATTGGCCTTCCAGAGCGTGGTGCATCTTTGACATCAAAAGAACGGAACGGAACGGAATCGACAAAACCATCGAAATTGCACGTGATTGGCTGTTACAGTATCAGGACCATAAAAACTATCCACATTTTCAGCCGTCTGGCCTGCGTTTTCGCCTTTATCGAAGAAAAACTCTAAAATTTGGCGTATTTAGTCTTTATTAATGTCCATTTTTGACGCGTGCTCAAGCAATACTGAGTCAAGCAATCACAAAACTGCCTGCCTTTAGTACGAAATCCTATCTTTCTAACGCCATCTAGCGTAGCCCGATTACACTTGTACAAGTGCGAGATACAGATTACTAAAGTCATCTATTGGAAAAGTAATGGATTTCTTTTTACTACACCTTATATATGAAAGTATTAAATATTAAATATTAATATTAATTGTATTAATTTGAAAGAATAATGAAAATTTTCAAATGAATAAAGAATATAAACGAGAACGATGAAAAATTCCAACATTCATAAATTAAATAAAAATATTTATCATGAAAACAATGAAAATATGAATGTTATTCTGTGAGATATACTATATACATGAATGGCATACATACATATATATCAATTCACATAAAGTACCAAGTATGCGAATATAAATTAAGTATTTATAAAGAACCGTTATATTCGTAGTTACAACTGACACTTCTATATGGGTGGAAATTAATAGAATGTACTTTAAATTTAAGAAAATATTTAATACTGCACATTCATGCTTACGTTCATATGTATGTGTAGTGATTAAAAATAATCATTACTATGACTGATTTTTTCTTGTAGTTATTAAAATGATTTTTATTTCATTATATTTCAACACATACATGCATTTTGCCGTATTATCTTTAATTCGATATCATATAAATTAATATTAATTATACGCACTGCGTGATATCAAAGGCACTTTTATTGTATGCCGACAATGGCTTTTTTGCTTTGTAATTATAAATTTGCATATGTAGTAATTAACAAATATGTACGTATGTACAATAATTATAGGAGCGTACAAAGGATTAAAATGCACTTAATTCGATTTGTTCTCCTTTCTTATAGTTTGTGAAACTGCAAATTGCACTCATCAGTTGCAATTACTGAATTTGGATCTTGATGACTAAAAACTTAGTTTTTGATGAAATTTTAAAATTATATTTTCGAATTTCTGATGATCTGATGATGTAATCGTCTCCATAATCAGTGAAAACAATGTGCCCACGAGAGATATTGGGATCCTCTTTGATAGCCAGACTGCTTTAAAAGCACTAGGATTGCACATTCTAAAATCAAAAATCACATTTCAGTTCCGCTGGTATATTGTTGATATGCTTGGATAGAATAATTTATACCTAATGTGGGTGCCAACGTTTAAGGTAATTGTAAATCGGACGAATTAGCCGGAAATGGCACCACTTTAGTGCTCCTTCCTGAATCTGCAAGCTTCGGTATTACAATAAGCTGACAAAAAAGACAAATTACGGATCAATACGCTCTACGATTGGCAAGAGCACTGAAGAGATCTGACCAAAACTGGACTGGAACTGGACTGACATCTTTTATGTCGTTATGTGAATATTGACTAACATAAAGAAACTGAATTTTTATTTAATTTAGTCCTTTACAATTTATTTGGACAATTAACCGGCCGCCTTTGTTGCCCTAAGCAATGTGTTCTCCATCACTTTTTTAGCTCAAATCAATGGTCTAAGACTTACTTCCCTTTTCAAATATCCACACAAAAAGAAGTCTGGAGGGATTAAATCTGGAAATCTAAGCGCCCACTCAATGTCGCCATTTTTTAACATCAAACGGCCAGGGCATTTTCGTAGCAGAAACTAAAGAGTTCGATTTATAGTGTGGCACGGCACTACGTCTTGTTGAAACCAGTAACTCTCCATACCTTTTTTACGCATTTTTGGGCAGAAATAATGAGCCAACATCCACCGACAACGATTTTCATCATCTGTTCTCCGTTCCCCAAAAGCGGGAATTTTGGTTGTTAATGGCCTCAGAGTATGTGAAATGGGTCTCGTCGGCCATCATAAATTGCTTCCAAAAATCAAGTTCAATGTCAACCAATCGAGCGACTGTTTTGCTGTATTCCATGCGAAGTGGCAATATTCTGTGGCTCAAATGCAAGTCAAGAGGGATTCCACTGACGTCCTAATGCTGAGCGTGGTGACGATACGACACATGTGGGTTCTCGGTAACACTCTCTTTTACCGCTTCAACCATTTCATAGGAAAAGCATGTGGATGATCTCCCACTGTCTCATGCTCAGAAAGTTCAGTCAGGAGTTCTTGTAGGCCACTGCGTTCTTGGCACATATGGTAGAAGAATAGGAATAGGCCACAGAACATTTAGGGTTTTACATTTCAGATAGCCTCACAAACCTTTTAATGGTGAGTGTGTGGGACCTGACACACTACATTATGAACTCCAATAGGTCCGCGACAGCGTATTCAGAATTGAGACCGTGGGCTTATGTTGGCATATGTGTGTCTCTCCGGGCAGCTACCTTTACCTACCTACCTACCTAGGTCGTGCAAGCGATCTAAGCTTTTCTCAATGAAATCAGTTATATTTTATAACTACATAAAATGTATACAAATATTTGCTTGTTTGTATGCTCTGAGTCGTGTCTAGCGTAATTGTCGCCTTTTGATATACGAATATGCCTCGATGACAGGGATTCCATTAATTACATGTTGTCGAGTCAAGAAGCACTCTTTCTGATTATCTGCAATGTTCAACGTTCTTTGATTTTGTAACTTTAGTGGATAATACTTTAGTATCTCCGTAACTTGGTGCAGTGGCTCAGTGATTACTGTGTAGGGCTTCTGATCTCTAGGTCGTGGGTTCAATCCCAGGCTGAAGCATAACAAATTTAATATCGAAAAATGTTTCTTTCGAACGGTACCCACCTGTCGGCTAGCAATTGGCAATTCTTCCGGCAGTAATAATTTGCCATCTGCGTAACTATCTATATATGTTAAATGGATATTTCTAAGGGAGTTAACTCTCTGGTCTTTGCAGCTTGGTTATGAACATAGATTTCGATTTGAAAAGCATTACCTTGAAATTAATTTCAATTTCAAGTATCTTCTTCTTCTTAGATCCATCCATTAAAATAGTTAATTCCCCCCGTACCCCAGAATCACGATATGACTCAAATGAGTCATTTGTATCAATTTATTTATAAAGCAAATTCGCGTAAGTGTCCAATCGGGTCAAAACTATGCTCCCATACAAAAGTATAAATTTTCGAAATTTCTTTCAATTTCTAGAAATATTGAATTTAAATCCCTTGACAATTTATATAAATCTTTCAATAATACATAAAAGCATATATTACTACATATAGATTGTATTTATTTACAAATGACACACCACACCACTTACCAGTTATAATCCACAATTCGCGTAAACAATCCTCACGACTCTTGGCGATTGCTTCCAATTTGGTTATATCCTGTGGCGCTTCAAGTAATGGAAATATAAATGCTCCCATTATTGAATAGATGACAACAAGCACCACCAGACCGGGTGTTGAGAAAATAATCTTCAATATGCCACCAATGATACACTGTGCCCTTGTTGTTGTTGTTGTTGTTGTTGCTGCTGTTGTTGTTGCTACAGTTCCTGTCGACGACGTCGTTGCTATAATGTTACAACTATTATTGCTTGTGTTGATGTCGTTGCAGTAATTTGTCTTTGTTGCTGCTATCGCTGATCCTTTATTATTGCAGAATTGCTTTTGCTTTAATACTGACGACGATACTGATTCGGTTGCTGCTGCGGGCTGTAATGATTGCAGTTGATGTTGTTGTTGTTGTTGCTGTAGTAATGCTTCTGTTGTCGATTGTTTGTATTGTTGTTGTTTGTTATTGCCATCTTTGCCGGAAATCGCCTTTTCAATGTCCGACATTTTAAATGCAGCAGCGGTTGCAGCGAATATTGTTGCATTTGTCGTTGTCTAACGAGAACATTTAGTAGATGAAATAAAATCGATTCGGAAAATGTACACTATATATTTTTTTTTGTTGTTGTTGTGGTTGTTTTTTGATTGTGCGTCTTTAACAATTGTTTCACTTTTTCGTATGTGTCGTTTTAAATTGAAGCGACCTTTAATTTATTTATGTTGGTAGTAGATTCTTAGTAAAGCATTAATTTTATATTTAAATTTATTTCTACTATGTGCTGTGTGAATTGTGCATTCTGTGTCGCTCAACATGTTTAATAACGCCCAACTGCTTTCATACAGTTGTATTGTATACATTTATTTTTTTTGCTATTGTTAATTTTTCAACACGGAAGTATATACTTTATAATGTTTTATATTTTTTATTTATTTATTTTTTTTTTTATTATATTGTACTTGCATTCTTTGATATAGAAACAGTGCATTGTTGCATGCAATTTATTGTTGTTGCTGTAGCATTTCTTTCATTTTCGTATTTTACAAATTTGCTTGCGACATTTCTTGTTTTCATTACTTACACATGTACTTGTATGTAGGTGCATACAAATATTCTTAGATTTTGTTTGCATGTGTATGCATTGTTGTTATATGTATATTCTATATATTCTCCCTTCTTCCGCCGTTGACTATTTCAGGAACATTCATTGTCTAATTATGCTATAATTTATTCCATCTTTTGCATGTGCACGAATAAGAACAACAATTGCATATCAAATATACTCCATACACTCATACCGTAACTGGTACTACTACTACTACAAATCCTTTACGTATCTTACATGCCATCATTGTTGTCATTTTCATTTGTATATTTGCTGTTGACTTGTTATTATTCTATGTTAATGCCAGTAATGCTGTAGATGTTGTTTGCAATTTCATACACTCTCCCTTCTCTCTCTGCTCTGTTCTCCTCTACAGTGTTCACATTACATTTTAGTTTGCTCGCTCACGTCTGTAATTGAAAAGCGACAAGTGACAAAATGTTGTTGAAATAGGTTAAGCATTTATTTCTTTTATTTAGAAATGAAATATAAAATTTGTTGAAATTTTCAAATTACTTGGCAACATGTACGTGTGCAACATAGTGTACTTGCATACACGTACATTAATTAATTTAAAAAGAAAGAAAGGAGAAAAATGAAAAACCAATTCAATTGTAAAAATCATTTGCTGAAACAGCCCACTTACCCGCCCAACCGATCGGTGACCGATCAGTAACAGCCCAGCTGTTCTGAGAACGCGAAGAAGTGGTAGCAAGTGACTACAAACGTAATTAAAAATACATCTACGGACCTAATTAATCCAACAGCTGTATATAGAACAATGTAATTTCTAAAACAACATTACAAATCATAATTAGTTTAAAGACGAGAGAATTGATGATTTTATAGCATGCAAAGGCATGTGGTAATCAACAAATGAATAACTGTTATTGTAGTCTTTACACATGCTTCTGGACAGGACTAAATAATCCAAAGTTACTTTTACACATTGACAACTTTATTGCATTATAATTTCTCGACGGACGGATTGGCACAAATAAATCTATTTCAAAAAGCAAAAATGGAGATTCGTTTTCACCTCTAAGTAATTTTGTAATGAAATAAGCATTTAAAATCGTTCTTCTACTTTTAAGTGTTGGCAATGCTGAAAGTTTGTGACGGTGTTCATATGATGGAAAGCTATCTGAAGGGCCGCAGTTAAAAGAACGCGAGGCAAATAACTGGAACTACTTCTGAACAGATTCTAAATGATCAATATAGCACCTGCATTGAGGGTTCCAGACAATGGAAGCATACTCCAGAATTGGACGGACAAGCGAAATGTAAAAAGTTTTAGTTACGCGGAGGGTCATTCAACTCTTTGGACCATCTCTTAATGAAGTCCAGCACTCCGTTGGTCTAATTAACACAAGAATTTATATGCAAATTGAAACAAAGTTTGAGATCCATGGTAATACCGAGATCAATAAAACTAAAAACACACTTTAACTGCTGACCATCAAGCGAAAACTGATGTACTAAAGGTTTTTTCCGTAAAAAAGTCATGAATTTGCATTTATCTAAATTTAATACCATTAGGTTAGTTGAGCACCATTCAGAAAGAGAGTCTATATCTCATGTTTGAGAAGCCGATGAATAATGTGTCATGAAAAGATTGACATCATCTGCAAACATTAAAATAGTTGAGTGCATAATACATGATGGAAGATCATTTATGAAGAGTAAGAAGAGGACTGGCCCCAGTCCTCTTCTTTCAGTACATCCCTGCATATATCTTGATGTACTGAACTATGTCCATATCGCTCTTTATTGCTGTATTTTATTCGGTACACGCCACCTAAGCAAATTGGTCCAAAGACATTGTTTAGGACTTTTCTCAAGAAAACTAAAAGCAACCTCTTATCCGAAGTAAAAATTGTATAGATTTCTGCCCCATATGTGAGGACAGGCATGATGAGAGACTTATAAGGTGTAGTTTTTGTTCTCCAAGAGCTGGCTCAATTCAGAATTGCTTACAAGGAACTTGCTGATATTTTCACATATGTACCAGTACTTGGTTTTGGAGCTGACGGTGGTAAGAATGATTGTTAAGCCTCATAGAATCGACAGTGGATAAACTGTTTGATTTATTTTCCCCAAAAATATTGAAGGTAAAGGCAGGTAAATGGAATATTGCTCTCGGCCTCTTGCATTATCCATTTGAATACAGCTGATACATAGAAGTTCTTCTTCTTCCTGAATTACTAGATCCAAAAAGTACTAAATCGAAGTGGTGCATATCTCGCCCGTAATGCTTATACTTTGAAATATGTTTAGCACTAAAACTGCGAACTGAAACATTACTCAGCGCCACAAGCCTCTCTCTGCACAGGACATGTTATGTGAACTGGCTGATGATATCCAAGGACTATAGTATAATTAAATCTATAGAACACGAAATTATAGTAAAATATATAAAATCAGAAAAAAAAATTGGAAACACAAAGATTAAGAATTTGAAAGATATAAGAATTTTGATGTTGACACCAAAAAAAAAATATATATAGAGGGGAAGAATTATGAGGTTAGGTAAAAAAGTACCCATGCTTCAAGAGAGGTGGCATGGCTGAGATAAGACATCTATCAAATAGCACTGTGCTAAATTTCAGACTAACTCAGAGATTAGAGGTGGCAATGTGGCTTCGTTGTAATACAATATCTTTCAAAGATGTTTATATCTACACCGACAGTCAAATTGGCACTTGTCCTTAAATGCCGCTCAGCTCTTAACGAGGTAGCGGAGCACTACAATGTACGTATGGGTACCGGGGCATAGGGATATTCCAGGGAACTGTGAGGCAGATGAATTGGCGAGATCAGGCACTAGGTTGCCAGAGATCTATCCATCTCATCAAGCAGGAACATGCAAGCTTCTTGTCACACAACATTACCTGACCATAGCCAACAGGAGATGGCGGGATCTGAGCTCTTGTGTTACTATTAGGAAAGTCTCGCCAACTCTTGACAATAGAAGAACTCGTTCACTGTTGTCAATGAGTAGAAAAACTATCAGTAATATAGTTGCCGCACACACGGGCCACTGGCTTATGGGTAGGCATGCTGCAAGGTTTGGTTCACCGGCCAAGGATTTTTGTCGCAGCTGCCTGGACGGGGAAGAGGAGGAAACTGTTTACCACTTCCTCTGTAGATGCCCCGCCTTGACACGCAAAAGGCACACTCTACTGTGGAGTGCCTTTTTTACAGATACCACTGAGCTAGCACCCATGGATGTCAGGGACATTGCTCTATTCATTAGGAAATCCCAATGGTTCCGTTTAACAGAGGGAACACGACGAACACAATGGGCCAATTTTTGGCCTAAGTGCGCCCCCCTTTGGGGGACAGCCGCATAACCCAACCTAACCTAACCTAGAGGTTTTATCTGGCAACTATTTGTATCACATATATGAGTGTTCCAAGTTTTGACATAAAATTGAAAAAGAGCAATATTTAATTCCAAAATTATATCTATCAGTAATTTCTATCCGAGAAATGAAACATGAGAAGGTAATATTATTATCATGATTATTTTTGGAAGAAGGTACGAGAAGGTAGTGTACTAGAATATATCATCATACTTCGAGTTTAGACTTGTTAAGTCATATATAAGCACAACAATTTATAGTCAGCTGGAATTTTTAAGTCCTCATAACATCTATATCAATAATGAACTTGTTAAAATTCACACAAAGATTAAATAACTTAGTTATGCCATCGACACAAAGCGTCTATGGAAAGTGCACATAACACAAAAAAGACACTAAATAAATAATCGTTTCAGACAACTATATTGCCTATTAGGCAGAAAATCTATGCTCTCCATTTCCAGCAAACTTTGGCTCTACAAATCATTAATCATACCCATATGGAAATATGGTTTCGAAATATGGGACACTGCCAGCAAAAGCAGCATCGAAATAATCCAACGAATTCAGTCAACAATTCTACGAACCATAATCAACGAGGAGTGGTACATCAGTAATGAGGACATACACCGAGATTTAAATATAAAGACCATTGAAAAAGCCATACAAGAATGCAGTCTCAAGCATATGCATCGTCTCATTGCACATACAAATCCGAAAATGAGAGAGAGATTTCAGTCGCAGAAGGCCTACATCCGAGACGATTGAAACGCAGGACACTAATAACAATAATTAATATATAACGTGAAATAGTCAGTTTTAGTAAAAATTTAAATTAATAAATAAGTGTTTTAAATTAACAATGATGTGATCTTAAACGCGGATTTAAGATTACTTGTATTCCATAACGTTATGAAAATTACTTAGAGTCGCCAGACTGGTGTAATATAAATGTAAAGAAAATAAAAAAGATATTTGCTATAACAACTCTGAAATATTTTCTTTTTTCAGTAGCAAATAAAATACAATTTTTGTTAACGACATTTAGTAATTAAATATCAAAATTCCGCTTCACAATTTAAAGAATTCAACATGATAAGTAGGTGCAACTGACTTCCTCGTCTGACTGCAGCATCATAATTTTAAATTCTTTATTTTAGTTAAGCTCCGTTTTTTTCACATTTTTGTAAACCATTTCAAAATTATTTGCTTTTTCTTTGCGCATCGTTTTTTTTTTTTTTTTTTTTGATCTTGCAAAGTGACAGTGTTAAATGCAAACAAACGACCGACCCATGGTTATTACGGATATGCTATGAGCTTATGAAAAGTAGTAGAAGTAGCAGATATTAAAATTGCATTTTATGGTTGAAGTTTTCATCAAGGATTTTAATTCAACATTTATGAGAGTAGACTAAAAAAAATTAATAAATAAATAAGCTATGAAATAACGAGAAGGAGAAACGAAAAGAGACTATGAACAAAGCATAATCGGTGAGGCAGTGATATTATAAATCTACAATGGCCCTTTTGCTGTTTAAAGGACGAAAGGAAGAAAAGTGCAACTTTTATTATTTTCTGTTTGTTTGTTTAGTTTATGTTGTTCTTGTTGTTGTTCGCTATTGCAGTGTCTTCATTCAACACGTTGATGAAAATGTAATTAAATTCACATTGTCATTATTGTAATAAAATTATTGTACTTTTAATATTTTTGTGTTTGTTTTTTGTTAGTTTTGTTTCCTTTTCTTGTGTTAACGAGTTGATCTCCTTAACACCATAGCATACAATTTTTTCTTCTTTTTAACTTCTAATTATAGAAATACCCTAACAAATTCTTTCGTTAAAAATGTAAAGTAATAAAAGCGTCTACAAAAAAACAAAAATGCTTACAATTAAATTTTAAGTAGCTAAGAACTCTCAAACACTGATTACTTACCTACCGGTTCGTAATTTAATTTTGTTAATAAGAATTTGGTGGAAAAAGTATAACAGATTAGAGGGAGAGAGAGAGAGATAGAGGGGCAGCAAGTATTTTAATTTGTGCTGGTACTAAGCTGACAAAAAAAAAGTATAATCTTGGTTGGGTGATAAAAATCAAATGTTCAAGTTAAGTTTCTCTATCAAGTCAAGTACTTCTATATGCACACTTATAGTATATACTAAGTCAAATCAAGTCAAACCAATTAAAAGGACATTGTTGTCGAATTGTTTGCAATACATTTTCATATATTCTCTTTTGTACCGATTAAAGCTTTGGATGTCGTGCATACACATTTTATACAATGTCTAAGAATGTGGATGAAAAGCAAAAAACCAATAATGAAAAGTACAGAAAGAAATTGACGTACAAGAATATTTAGGACAAAAGTCTTGACCCAAACAGGCAATTAAATGTTTAACATACAAAGGGTGTTCACATTCGAGTGTTGGTAATTAATTTTCAGAAAAAAAGTTCAATTCATATGTATTGTAGTACAGATTTGGGAATTATTGATGTAGCTAAATATCGACCAAAGCCACGTGTAAGCTTAATTTGGAAGTTATCACCATTAACGTCTTCCAGAAAAGATGGACGGATACACCCATCTGTAGGACGGCGAAATTGCTGTGACCCCTACTCAGCAAGAAACGTTCACGAAAGCTTGCCGATCTTAATATGGTAGACATCTCGACTTATGTGGGAGTGGTCACTGGTCACTGCCTCATAGGTCCTCACGCTGTGAGATTAGGTTTGGGCAACCCCACTCATGACTTCTGCAGAAGCTGCAGAGATGAAGAGCAACTTGAAACGAAAGAGCAACTATGGACCTGCCCCGCTTTATGTAAAAGTCGAAAAAAATTTCTAGGACACTACGTAGCCAAACGTAGGAGTGACGTAGCCAAACTATCCCAGATCGACATTGTCAATCTCCTAAAATTCATTCAACGTTACGGTTGGTTTAGCGAGTAACTAGGTGAAGGGATAATCCGCTTGGCGGTATCACAACGGGCCTATTTCTGGCCTATGTGCGCTTCCTCATCAGAGAGGGCGGCCGCTCTAACCTAACCTAACCTAACCTATATATCGACAAAGTGCCCTTTCTTATGTTGGCAGATGTTATAATGCACGTCCATCAACAAATGTGGCTTTATCTCAGTTATAACTCGAATTTTAGCATTTAACTCTGCATTCTGTATGGGATAGGGGGCAAGTACGAGTGGAGAAAATATTTAAGTTGGGCAAATATTTTGTTCGTATTCATAAAGTAGAACTAATATTGGGTAACTACCACTTTCGAAAGGATGTATATAAATGAATTTGAGTTTCTACAAGTGTAAGAAATCAAAGCGCAGAGCGTAAAGTCTCATTGTACCAATGAAATGAATATATTTATAACTTGTGTTTATAACTTGCCTTGAAAGTGTTTTAGGACTGTAAACAAAATTTTTCGGCCCCCTGTAAAAACCGCTGAAATCGTTTCTTTCTTATAATTTATTTACTTGACCTCCGAATTTTATGCATGAATCTATCGTCGTAAAGTTATTAATTAAAGTTACATATTGCCACTAAAAATCATGGTCCTATCATATCAAATTCCTTTGTTATGCGTGCTGTTTTAAAAAACAGCACCTACACTTAAAACTAAATATTGTAACGAGTATCGATGGTTGGTTACTCATCACTAATTGGGAATGACACGAATATTGGCAGCATTTAAACGAATGTTAACAAAAAGAAATAGGCGATAACCAGAACAAGCCAACGAGAAAGAAAGAGAAGAATCTCGACTACGATAAAGTAAGATTCTGTAGTGTTGCCACAGTGTATAAATAGGCCTAGTGTTGCCAATTAAAATCAATTAAATCCCGAAAGTGATCGCGCCAACATTGGTACAGTATCAGAGGCAAAAGTTGCAAATACATTAAAGAGTTATTGTAAATAGAGTTGATTAAATAAATTGTTGCTGTATATAGTTGTACAAAATCAGTGTTGCAATTATTATTGACAGATTCCAGTGATCGAACAATGTTGATTCTAATAGAATTAAACGTTCACAAAATAAAAACGTAACAATATAATAAAAATGAACTCTAAAAAAAATTCTAAAATTGTTACCAAAAATGGTGTGGGTGCCGTAGTTCAGTGGTTAGTGCTTTAGCCTTCTGATCTGCAAGTCGTGGGTTCAATACCCGGCTGAAGCATAACAAAATTTGATATCGAAAAGTTTTTTCTTGCGAACCGTACCCACCTGTCGGCAAGAATTGGCAATTTTTCCGGCAGTAACAAACAATTTGCCAAAAATGTTTCTTAAAAGAGCTCTGTGACAAAAACTAAGTTAAAGTGATGTCACAAGGATTCAGCCGTTCGGAACCGGCTAATATAAGTAGATCCCTTCTAATGCTGTCCAAATTTAATACGTACAACAGTATTGGAAGAGAAGCTCGGTGGTATCCCAATGGGCCTTTTTGGGCTAAATGTGTCGTCTCACAGATAGGGCAGCCACATAACCTAACCTAATCTGATCTACCAAAAATGTGTATTATTCATAAAAATCGGACGTCCAATAAATATGTTATACGAACAAAATCATTTGAGAGGCTTTTACAGGGTGCATACACCTTTTTTAACATTCCCAGAACACTCTTATGGTGAGTGTTCAGAAACAATTGGAACAAATTGAACTTTTTTTGTGATACAGTCTAAATTACACTTCACAAAGTACTAATCATTGATATTTCTATAGAAAAATAATCATTTCTAAACTTGTTTAATTGTTCTTTTCTTTTCTAGGAAAGAAATAGAAACAAATATTTCACGAACATACATATACAAATATATAAGAATTCGATTGTAATTACATATGACAATAATACCAAGTTGTATAGAAATTAAATATTCCCATCAACAGAAGGGACTTTGCCTGAATGTTAATGTGCCACGCACATATAATCTATACTATTGTATATGTCTATAAGTAAATAAGTTTAGACGATGTATGTAAGTACATTATTATATTCTTCTTGTACTAATGACTCGATAGCATGAAGATCGAATCCAATTATGTTTATATACATACATGCATATGTATGTACTACTGTATGTAAATATGTACACGCATAGCACTAATACAAATGATCCACTTGGAGTGGTGGATACACTACTCATTACTTACTTACTTCAAGAATACCAAAACATTATCCTTTTGCTCGCACTTCTAAGTCAATTGTTATGGCATGTTGCTAACAAATTTGTGTGGTCTTTTGTGGATGTACAATATATGTATATTGTACATATTACATATATGTATGAACAATATCTATGTAATGTCTATAAAAATACATATACAGCACGTATGAATTCTTATGTATAAAGACAATAAATAGCAATTGGAATATTTCTTTATTTCGTTGAATTGGTTGAATCGAATTCACAATAAAAGCAATTGTATAAAACTCTCATTGTATAAGACGATTATAAGAATAGAAAGATGTTGATGATAATTATGATCATGATTATGATGGCTTTACCTCTTCTCAATAATTGGAACATACTGCTATGGCAAACCTATGCTTATTTTCATTGCGTGTATGATGATAGCCTTCCCATATGCATATTTTAATTGTACATGGTCAAAGTATTGACCAGTAAATTAATTGATTTAATGTTTAAGTCTCCTAAGACTTATTAAGCGATTTGTTGCTATTACACTGATTGACTGATGAAACTTAATTTAGTTTATGCATGTGAATATTTATTGTACTCGTATTTAGGTTAAAGCGCATTGATGATTACAAATATATACAATATTAATTGTATTAACGTATGACGTCTTTTTCTATGCCTGAGGGATAATATCTTAAGTCTATTTGATCAATTTAATTTTAGTTATCGTCCCAATAACGTAAGCATGGTTTTGTGATTGTTATTTTATCAATCTATTTGTTGGATGCATAATCTCTCTCTTTCAATGGAGCTTTAATAATCGTGCATTCAGAAATAATACAAGTGATTTTACAAATTTTTAAAGATTAACATACCCCTTTACCCCTTCAAGCGATCGTAATGAATGATGTTAGTAGGATGGATTGATGAGTGGCTGCAAAAATATGGGTACATGAAATAATGTTGACAAATTTTTAAATAAATGACCTACCAATTCTTATCACTTTTTCGATATTATTCCCAAAAACTGAAATAGTGTCGATCGAAAAATGTAAGAAATTTTGACATTGTTGCAAAAATGCTTGCAATACTCTCGAATATGAAATTATGAATTATGTCGAATTTGAGAACCTTCCCATTGAAATAATCTCGACTGAAAAATGTATTAATTTCAATTTTCGATATTATTGCAATAAATTTTTTAAATAAATGGCGAAATTAAATTCTAGAAAATTTACGAGTTTGGATTTTTGAATGATGTTAAATTAAATTTATGAATGAATGAATATGAATATATGAATTTAGTGCATTAATACAAAACCTTTTGAATTTTCGACATTATTGCAAAAATTTTTCAATTATTGTCGAAATTCAGTTTTGTAAAAATGACACAATTTTAACATTCTATTTTTACAATAATACGTGGAGAAAGACGTCGTACCAAGAATTTATGAATTTGGAGGCAAAAGTTCTTGCATTTTCGACACATTTGAAATAAACTCAAATGGAAAATGTATTAATTTAAATTTTCGATATTATTGCAATAAATTTTTAAATAAATGTTGAAATTCAGCTTTTATTAAAAATTGCACATTTTCAACATTCAATTTTTGCAATAATGTGGAGCAAATCGTCGTACCAATAATTAATGAATTTGGAGGCAAGACTTCTTGAATTTTCGACACATTTGAAATAATCTCGAACGAAAAATGTATTACTTTAAATTTTCGATATTATTGCAATAAATTTTTAAATAAATGGCGAAATTTGGTTTTATAAATTTTAAGAGTTTGGATTTTTATAATAATGTTGAATGAAAAATAAGTGAATTTATTGCATTAATACAAAACTTTTTGAATTTTCTACATTATTGTGAAAAATTTTAAAATAAATATCGAAATTCAGTTTTGTAAAAATTACATATTTTCAACATTCAATTTTTACAATATTGTGGAGAAAAATGTTAACCCAAATATGTATGAATTTGGAGATAAAAGTTCTTGCATTTTCGATACATTTGCAATAAATTTATTTAAATTCGATCATGTAGAAATGAACGTTTGTAAAATTATAAATTTTCAACATTCGATTTTTTCAATAAGATGGAAAAGATGGCGAATCATAAATGTATGAATTTTTTTTGTTTCAACATTATTGCGAAAATTTTCTGCATTTTCGATATTTTTGCAATAAATTAAAAAATAAATATAAAATTAAAATTTTGCAAAAAATTACGATTTTTCAATATTTGACAATAATGTCGGAAAAATTTTCTGTTAAATTAATATTTCGGCATTGTTGCAGAAATTCGACTTCATTTCATTAGTAGTTGCAGACGTTATTACAAACAAACATTTTTGCAATAATGTCGAAATTAAATTTTGTAAAAACAATAATTTTCACATTATTGCAAACATTTTAGCGTACATAGATTTGTATCGCGTACAACAATATTTGGGCATTATTGTATAAAAATTTCGAAATTATTACATTCAACATTAATTCAACTCTCAAATTGTGCAGCTTTGTATTGGATAAGACATGGACAGTATTTCTAGTCGTCATATCGCACCTATAATAATAAAGAGATGTAATTCAAAAACTTAATTTTTTGAGATTTTATCCATTTCGCGGTTTCAAGTATAGGGCTAGAATTCGACATCTGTCAAACTGAGTTGTTAAAACAATTTCTTTCTTTTTCAGTTCAAAGTCTAACATTTGCGAAAATGGATCGCTTAACTATTGCACAACGCATTAAAATTGTAAAAACCTACTACAAAAATGGTGATTCTGCCACAGCCAAATATCGTGCTTTAAGAGGAGATTATGGTTTACATAATCGTCCAACTACGCAAGCAATTGGCAAAATTGTGAAGAAATATGAACAGACAGGATCGGTTACAGATATTGTAAGGTCCGTGCATCATCGTTTCGCTCGTACCACCGAAAATATCGCTGCTGTAAGTGAAAGTGTTGCCGAAGACCCGAATGTGTCGATTCCTCGTCGTTCTCAGGAATTAGGACTGTCTTACGGCACATTATGGCGTATTTTGCATTTGGATCTACACCTACATCCATATAAATTCCAGCTCACACAACAACTGAAGCCAGCTGACCATTCACAATGTCGTAGATACGTCGAATGGGTGCTTGAACAACAGGCGGTGGACGGCCATTTTTCGAACAAAATTTTCTTCAGCGACGAAGCACATTTCTCACTCGGTGGGTATGTTAACAAACAAAATTGTCGTATTTGGGGTTCTGAGAATCCTCAAGTAATTGAAGAGAGGCCACTACATCCACAAAAAGTCACTGCTTGGTGCGCTCTTTGGTCCGGAGGTGTGATTGGACATTACTTCTTCGAAAACGACGATGGAACTACTGTCACCGTCAATTCGCAGCGTTATGGTATATAATAAACGACTTTTTTTTACCTGCTATTGAAGAATACGACTTAGAGAATATGTGGTTTCAACAAGACGGTGCCACATGCCACACAACTCGAGCGAATATGGCTTTATTGCAAGAGAAATTTTCTGGCCGCTTAAATTCTCGTCGTGGCGATATCAAGTGGCCACCAAGATCATGCGATTTGACACCGCTTGACTTTTTTTTGTGGGGCTACGCGAAAGACCGTGTTTATAAACCTTTAACTCTTGAGCACCTAAAAACCAACATTCGTCACGTTATGACTGAGATACCGCCCAATATGTGTCAAAAAGTGGTCGAAAATTACCTTAAAAGAATCGATGCTTGCAACAATTCCCGTGGTGGTCATTTAAATGATGTAGTATTTCACACATAATGTCAACGTTCAAACTTTATAATAAAAAAAAAATATCATGATAAAAAATATTTTATATGTTTTATTTACATTTACTTTTGAAACCGCAAAATGGGTAACCCTTTACTTAGTGAAAAGATTATATCAGTCAAATCGAAATCCAAAATGTGACAAAAATGGCGGAGTTAGATAATTCTGAATCTCTTTTTAATAAATAGTATTAATTAATAAATAAAACTTTGATTGCGTTTTCCAACAAATCTAAACTTTAAATTAATTCTCTTTATTATTAAAGGTGCGATATGTTAAAGTAATTTGTTTTAAATAAACCGAAAGTATAACCGTCCAGGTTTTTCAGCTTCAATTACGGAATACAAACTTCTTACATTTTATATTGGACCTCAAAATTACTAAATCTAATTCACATCATATATGTATTATTTGATTGCTGTTGATATTAACCTCAGTCTTAGATCTTCCTGAGTTGTTAAAAATAAAATCACTCTCACTTGCTGTGCTACTTATATATAGTGCTTATGTAATTTGCAATAAAACCCACACACTTATACACAGAGCTCATACATATTTACTTCCAGAGTTTACAGACTTGCATTGCCTCACCCGAAATAATATATCAAGGTTTTAAGCACTGCACCCAACGACAAATGAATGAGAAACACTGAAAATTCGCTACAACTTAAAAATGTAAAGGAAATATTTAGAAATGATTATATATAAATGCATTCATTAAAACTAACAATGGCAATATTTTAATTAAGAAAATCTCACAATACCTCGGTACTCGTATTTATAAAATATGAATTTTGTATAAACTGAAGCTTTTACTTAATTATAAATATGTAAGTATGCTGTAGTGAACAGTATAACAATAGGTGAATTGTGGAATTTTAATAAATATATAATTCTTTTTTTTTCTTCTGCTACTTTAATTTCAAACTTTCTCTCGTACTCTATTCTCCTACTACCAGGAAGACTTTTAATTTGTAAATTAAAAACTAAAAAATGTAAGAACAATAAAAAATTTCAACTTACAAAACTTTCGGTAATGTTAAAAAATTGTTTTATTGTTGTTATTTGTCTTTTTTCTTTCTCATTTAAAGGTTATACTATTATATAGTAGCACTTAACTCTTTATCACTGTACTACTTTATAATTCATAAAATGTATGTATACACAAATACATATGCACAAGTACTTAAATGTATATACTCTTATAACTCTTGGTATCCATATAGTTTTGTTGTTTTTGTTTTTTTATAGCACTATAATAACTATAATAGCAGTACATTAAATTCGTGCATTTGCTCATATACGTATACTGGTATGTGGTAAAATGCAAGATGTGTGCCTGTATACATTTAAATATATGAAGTTGGAACTAAACTTAAAGGGAATTTCTTGTAAAATTTAAATATTATTTTTCGAACAAGATTTTCTTCGAATAAAAAAAAAATAAAATTTAATAAAAAACAAACAAAATTCAAAATATAAAAAAATCTACAAATTGCCAACAAATTTAGAATGAATCTAGAAAGATGCTTTCAATTTTTTTTTGGACTATTAATAATCCCGTATTGATTCGCAAGTTGTTCTTCGTTAGATTCATACAGTCCTCGTAACGCTAGTTTGGGGTGTGTTAGCTCCGGTAAGTTTTCCCAGTATAAGCCTCTTTGTCTATCCTCTTCTTCCCAGATGATACGGGATATATTACCCGGTCCTAATCTACAGAATGGTTCAGGCCCTACAAATGGAGTTGATGCTCCTTTCCTGGCAAGCTTATCTGCCATTTCATTACCATTGATCCCTACATGCTCCGGAACCCATAGAATCCACACCCGATTGAGTTGGCCCAGGAAGTTCAGTTTTTCAATGAACTGCATCACCAGTTTTAATGTAACTTGGTGAGATTTGAGTGCTTTGATAGCTGCCTGGCTGTCAATCAGTATTTCTATTCTGCGATTCCCGATTCCGGTAATTCCGTTTAAGATTAAAATGCGCACATCTATCTATCGCGTACACTTCCGCTTGAAAGATATAGGTGTTCTTACCTAATGGATCAGAGTATCTTTTCTCTGGTCCGAATACACCTGCCCCGGCTTCAACGTCGGTGAGGGAGCCGTCGGTGTACTATTATATCATGTACTGGTTGATCTTGTATGTTTCTGGTATACTTTCCCAATGTTTTTTGTTACTAAGCACAGTTTTAAAATGTTTCTTAAAGCTGAACGTTGGGAGTATCGAGTTCCTTGGCATGGAGAATTCAGGACGATGCTCAGCGAGAAGTTCTATCTTCCTTCGGTTGAGATAACTACCTGTGCTGATGTTGTTCACAGCTATCCTCAAAATCGCCCTCCTCACTTGGGACTGGATGTAGATATGAAGGGGAGTGAGATCCAAGAGTATATCCATTGATGCCGTTGGACATGTTCGCATAGATCCCGTGATACATACACATGCAAGTCTTTGTATCTTGCTAAGAGTGCTAATTACAGTCTGCTGCTTCGTGCACTTTTCCCAGACCTATTCCCTGTAGGTTATCATTGGCCTGATAATTGCTGTATATATCCATCGCAGAATTTTTGGTGTACAGCCCTAACGTTTACCCGCAATAATTCTACACGTCATGAAAGTTTTGAGAGGCATATAGCTTAGTTGACATTCCTGCTCGGGAACAGCCATTTCAATTCAGCCACTTCATTAAGTTTACACTATACACTTATCCGCGAAAAACCTTTAACCTACCATTATGTAAGAGCATGAGCTAAAGGTACCCAAGGATGCATAAGTTAGAATATTATCTTCCTCCAATTCCACTCAAATACGAAGTTCAACTTTATGATGGTGTCAACTTAAAATGAGAATCGAAAGAGGAGTACATAGTAATCATACTTATTCATAATGAAAAAAAAAATAGAGTCATATTACATGGTGCTGCAAACAAATATTTGAATAAGCTTTTCAAGTGACCTAGAGGAGATTGGAGGTCTAATCGAGTATAGCACATTATTTTGATCCTTTCCTGCTCATGAAACTCCGAACATTTTCAATTGATTTCATTATATTGTAAACATTTCTAAGAATATTTTGCTAGATCTACAACTCCCACTATGCCATTTGAATAGTTCATAATCGCTGTAGAACACAACAAACTATAAGATATATGAATATACAATATATACGTAAGATTTAGTAGTGTGTAAAAGCATCAGATAACAGAAGGGATAAGTAAAAGTTTTGTTAGACAACAACGATCGGAATAATAATAATATATATTTTCCAAACTTTAAGAAAATACTAAATAATGTTGTACACAAGAGAAGAAGCAGATAATGATAATAATGATAATAATGATGATGACGAGGATGATGATACTAAAAAGTAACATTGTGGAAGCAGCAACATTTTTCATTTTGTTAAAAAATTTCTTGTTGTTAATATCTTTTTTTTTTGCTTTATTTTTAGTGTTCAGCTCTAGGACGAAAATTGCAAGGATAATAACCACATTAATGAAGACGATATTCTGTATGTATGTTTATATGAGGTGAAGGAGTTTAAAATACTATTCCGAGTAGAATGCACAAAAAAAAGAAAAAAACATGTCGAAAAAAACAAAATAACAAAACAATAAAGTGGATATAACGTTGTTGGAAAAAAAAACAACAAAATTGCAAACATAAATGCAACTATAGCAACAATTAAAGAGAACCAACCACCTCCTGCTAGCTCATTAAGGCGTTAAGTGCCTGCAAGCGAAAGAATAGTGTCGCTAAGTAAAACAAAATAAAACAAAAGAGAAGAAGAAGAAGAAAAACGTAAATAGTATAATGAGCAGGAAGAACAAAATGAACGGAAATGAAACTAAGACAAGACTTTGCAATAATCTTAATTACATAAAAGCAAAAAATGTTATATTTGCAGTGCGAATGGAATGAAAAGTATTTAGAGGATCATAAAGTATCATATTTTCAATTGAGCAAGGGCAAGACTCTTTGTGAGACGATGGTTTACCATACCCAATCTGAAGTAAAAAAAACGATCAGGTACAGGGTCAAGTACAAAATCAGGATCAGGAATGCCATATTCGTGCTGCACGCTAATCTGGCTTTCACATAGTCTGCTCTGATTGCAATTTCGTTTTTGTATTGCATCGCAGTCAGGAAACTTGTTTTCAAAGAAAAATTTAGAAATAAGTTCTAAAATAAGACTTCGAGTTTAAATTGATTTATTGTGCCGGATTCAGCTTTCAAAGATTGTGAGGCGTGAAATTTACTGCCTCAAATAAAGAGACACGCATGAACGTTTTCTTCGCAGATCTTAGTAGAAACTGTAAGGATAGAGAGTATGGCGAATAAACCTGCTTTGTATTGCGGTTAGGTATTCTCTTTAAGAAACTTCATTATTAATAGTCATTTGACTAATCGTCAACCTATTAGTAATTATATTATCACAAATAGTGAATCGATTCAGAGTATTCGTTTAACTTCCTTACTTAGTTAGTCAGCTCTTTGGCTGAGCTTCTTGCTGGCTTACTTATTTTAGCTGGCTTCGAATGGCAGAACTCTTGCGACATCACTTTTTCTAAGCTTTGTCACACAGTTTTTTTTTTAGTTTTCCGTGGAAAATTGTTACTGCTGGAAGAATTGCGAATTGCTTGCCGACAGGTGGTTACAGTTTGAAAGAAAAATCTTGTCGATATTAAATTTGTTATGCTTCAGCTGGGGATTGAACCCACAACCTACAGATCAGAAAGCCAACACACTAACCACTGATTGTGGTTAAATATCAATTCTTTAGGCTTTGTGGTTTCTCATTTTTATTTTGTGTGGTTCTGCTATCACTTCAAAATTCCAAAGATTTTTATGAAATTTGCTCTCACCGCTTCCTGGGTGCCCATGCGGGTATTTCTGTTAGTTTTAATTTTTCAGAAGATTTATACTCCCTGTGTCCGCCCCTAGTGGGTGTAAGCTTGTGGGAGTAAATTTGTTTAAAATACCAATTTTGTGTACTACTTCCTCTAAGGAGTGAAAATAGAGGCTAAGTAAATTCGAGGGAAGGGTTGAAACAAAACTACACCTGGAGACGCCATCTGGACAGCCGTGACCTGTTAGTTCCTGATTTTATGATTTGTGAATTTATGCATTATGCAAAGTATTGTCCATCGTTAGCCACGACATTTTTCCATCTTTCTTGCAGCATAAAGAATCCGCGTCGAAAGAACTCGACATGTTTTGAGGCAATCCATCAATCAGGTCAATTTTTGGCTTATTCGTAAGAATAAGCCAAAAATGTCCTTCCAGGCCGTGTATCATCGATGGGGATAAGTGGTAATCGGAAAGAGCAATATCTGGGCTATACACCGGATGGAGTAAGACATCCCATTTCGGCGTTCTTAAGTGTGATTGAACGAATTTAGCAACACGCGGACGAGCATTGTCATGCTGCAAAATTACTATGTCCAATAAATACGTCAATTCTTCATCTGCAAACTTTTTTGGTTGGTCCGAACGCATCAAATTACCTTACGCACAACTTTTAGTTGAAAACCGGATATATCGTGTCTCACAAGATAATCTAATCAATTTTAAGTGCTGGGAATTGCTTTTTCTTTACTTTCTGAGACAAACATATTTGTCATCCCTGTACCTTGGAATAAATATAAAATATTATATATCACTTGGCTGATATATCATACATTAATTTATCTTTACAGAAGTGAGAAACCTCAAAGAGGTTAACAAACGGAAGGCAAATGAAGGCAATTAAATAAATATGCACTATTTTGTAATGCTGGATATGACTGAAAGGAAGACAAATAAATAAACAAATATACATAATACAACATATAAATGTACAAGCAAGCAATATTAAAGCCACAAGAAGAAAATAGCTAATTAAGAGCGGTGTACTATTATACCTACACTACAATACAATATAATATGTACGTATTTATATACCAGTAATATAAATTACAATTTGCAATGAGCCAAAAGGACATTGGTAAAGATTAATTAAACAGTTTAAAACAGCATGGCTGATGGAAATTACAAATGAGGTGAATGCGTATAGAAACGATGATTCAAAAGTTGTTGCATACGAAAATAACAAAAACTTATTTGTAACTAAAGGACATTGTTTGTATCTCTTTCTCTTACGTCCACTTCCTTTTTGTCGCTATTTGTATCTTTGCATTAAACACTTTCTTTGTATTATAGTTATAACATGAAGAATAACTACTAATAAAGAATTTTATGTAATATTATACATTTAAGTATAATTTTCTTTTTACATCTTAATTATCTTTGTCCTTTTTTCTTTCTTATATATAGCTTTGGTTTTGTAGGCAAGTTTGTGTTTATATTTTTATAGTTTATGCAATGAATAGAGTACTCGTTTGCTGAAAATCCTCCTCATTAAACACTTGACTTCATTTGACGACTTTACTGCTTTGTGTACTTACATATATCTAATATTGTACTTACTTGAACAGTTTCATAATTAAACTCTGCTAAACAGAACAGTTTAAGTTTAATTAACTTTTAAGTTGCTTGCATTTATGTACAAGCACCTTTACACAAGCACCTATGTAATGTAGTAGCCTACAGCGTATAACTTTATGCATACCTAGTAATGTATTGCAGTAAAATGTACTTGGCGTAATAACAACTTATGGTATTCATAGTGATTTTATAGCAAATAGCATAAAACTGAAAAAAAAAATCAGTTAAATTTGCACCGAAAAGCGCTCCGCTCAACTAGTTTGACCTTCAAGGGCATACTTTTTAAAATCTACATTACATTACGAGTATTAATTTAAAATGTTTCAAATGTTTTAACATTTTGCAAAAAAAGTAAACATTCATTTCACACAACACATGGGGATCCAGTACCGTAGTTACCCAATTAGATGTGGTGCTGATGTGGTGCCGTTGATGTTTAAGCTATACATAAAAGTAGACCCGAGGATACTACGACTTTCTGTTGTGCTATAAATTGGAACGCATGCCTTTTGTTTCCCAGCTGGGGTATTACTCAGTCAGCCATGGGCAAACAAGAGGGCAGTGTAAAAACTCTTGTTGTAGGAGGAGTACCGAATTTACCGAATTCCGCAATCAATTCACCGACACTAGAAGAGTGTTCGGCTCGGTACTGATGGAACTACTACTACTATGATTTATTTTTATTTTTGTTTGGTTTTATTTTCCTTTCTTTCCTTTTATACAATTCAAGAATACAAATTCAATTTCTTACTCTATGTCTTAATGGAATACCTAACCCTAACTAACCTTACTTATAGAATGAGGATTTATAGGATTGACCAGTGCCACCTGGTCGCACCTAATGAATCAGTCGTCTGGTAGATCCGTCTCAGCAGAAGTCTCCAAGCGACTGATAATTGTGTAGGGTAGCCTGATACAGCGGTCTCCTGTATCCAGCACCCTGCCCTGACACCTAGAAGAAGGAGACCTTTATAGCAATATAAAGGAACAACCAACAGGGTGGCGGATGGTTGCTCCTGGTATATGCGGTTTGTCAAAATGACCCCGGGCAGAGCTGATGGCTTGCAAGCGATTACTTTAAGCGAGTGATCGAATACAGACAGCCTCGCTTAAAGCAAGAACTACTCATAGCCGCCGAGCGAATTATTGCCAGCGCGACTATAAGAGCACTCATTCGGATAGCAAGCTACAACGGGCCGATTCAAAAAGATCATTTCAAATAGTATGTAGGGTTACGATTTACTCGATCAAGCATCGATTGGATTTTATTACCTTTTTTATCATATGTTACGTCGGCAAGTCATACACCTTTAGTACATATCCATGTATAAAGCATTTAGGAATTATGTAGTATAAAATTCCTATGATGCTATATTTTACATTCAGTGAAAATTCATTTGATTGTTTCTTCTTTCTCTGTCGTCATAGCGATTGACTACACGAGTATGTGTATGTGTGCATACATCTACTGATATTACTGTATGACGACAATAAGGAGAAGAAGAAGAATCAAATGAATTTTTCTATGATACACATATTTGTTATGGTTTGTTGATTGTTGGTACGTTGAATATTTTACTGTTTTATGGAGTGTTCGAAGGCGGGTATGTAAAAGGTTGCAACAGGTTTAGTTTTAGTCTGTTACAAAATATAATCGGATCTTTGATCAGAACTTCGAAAGAACGTAAGTATATAGCATAGTGAGTGTGGCATTAAGGAATCTAATACAATGCTCTTGCTAACATTTTCATATATCCAGACTAACAAACTAACTAAGTGAATTGGTCTAGACTCTGCCGCATATAATTTGTGATTATATGTATGCCAAAAATGTATTCTATCACCTGCGAATATTTGCGATAATAATGTGTGAACATGCCATACTATCAAATCAAAAATCGATTTTTATACACATCTACTCTTATACAAACATTAATGTACGAATGCCACAGTCAAATCCGAAATAATTGTCTGCTGAATATATGTGAATGTCAGAGATTGTCTGTGTAAATTTTAATGCATTAAATATGCTAATTATGAGAATTTACAAGGATTGCTTTTACTATGTAATGGAAATTATTGTCTGTGTCACAATTGAAATCTGTGTATATGAATTTGGGTAATTTGATAATGTTAGCATAGTACATACGTACATGGGATCCTACATTAAATATTTAAGCCGTTTTTTTATTTTAGTTATTTTTTTTAAAAGTTACCCTAAGAGGTCCACTAATTAGTACAGACTTCTCTCTCAATTTAAGTAGCATGGATTTAAAGAATAATCCATCGAGCTTGGGTTACAAAGTCTTAATGTAGAATCATAAAATTGTAATATCGTCCCCAAAATTGAATAAGAGAAAATTTTCGAATATTTTGGATACACTTTTTCTTACACTTATACTAACAACCTCTGATCGAGGCTTAACATAAAGCAAAGAGCATCCATCATTGAAGATGAAACAGCTGAAAATACCAACAATAACTCTAGAGTATACCAAAGCCATATAGGTATTGCTCAATCGGTACAACATTTATCTAGGATAATAGAAATATCTAAAATTGACACTGATTTCCAAAAGAAAAGACGATAACGAGAATCCAGCGGCATGCATGCCATTACGTGTGCTAGATACCGCTGATATGTTATTCGAGCGACACCTCAATATTCGTGAAAATTGAGACCGAAGATCTGCTAGTTAGCCAGGTTGGGTACAGATCAGATAACTCCTCTTTGTATGATTTACAAGACGTAAGTTCGCTTTCAATAGCATTCATCAGATGTACCGTAATGAGTGAGACTTCAAGTGGATGGGCTTAGAATAAAAAATATGGTCAGGTGCGGTTGAGGGACCAATTTTAGAGCACTAAAGACTAATGAGGCTCAACAAAAGCTATATCATGTAAGAGGCTGAGAACACGAGCCTACTTAGATGAGACCTCATCCTAAAGTTTTTTAATACAACGGTATATATGCGGGTCTTTTAAGAAACAATATTTACGAGAGATATTGTAAAATATTTGACATTAAAATTGACCCCAAAATCAGGTTCTGGGCGTAAATCCAACATGTTATAATCAGTGGTCAAGATTGCAGAATTGCAGCCCTGAGAGTAGCTTTGTAATAGTACCCAATGCCCGAAGCAGTCAGTCAGTAAACAATTAGTGGAACATTTCTGTTTGATTTAATCGCAAAAAGTGACGAATTAGTTGACCATTGCAACAAACAAAGTCTTCCAAGACAAATGTAATCAAAATCAAGTAGTAGATAGATCAGATGTGTCAGGAAAAATGTATTGTTAAACACTAAGAATCCAGATAGCAAAGCTGTTTCGAAATATATACAAAAAAAAAATTTCCTCTTTGACGTTGAAAAAATATTTATGTACGTGAGAGTAACTTCAGAGAAAACTCTTCCTGTTGCATCAGTCATATTTGCAATTCACCCAGTCAGTAATATAATCTGTATGTGAACATATCTCTATACTATGCGTATATATTGTATATAGGTACATATGAATTTCTCAATATGCACGCTCATAAAAGTACCGAGACACGTGCATTTTATTACCACTGACAGATATGGAATGCCAACAACTATGAGTACACAAGTATATGTATACGATGCATATTCAAGTGCAATTTTTGCAGCAACATTTATGCAGATTATCTGCATTTCATTCGCATTTTAACAACTTTGTAAGTTCATCCGATTTACCATTTTTATAGGTACACAAACGCATTGTACGAGAGACAGTAATATTAAGGTACGTACATACATTAATCTGTTGGTTGGTGGTTGTAGTATAAACTGTTGATATGTATGTGTATGTATGAGTGAAATAGTTCGTTGAATGCAGTTTATATTCAAGTAACATACGCAAATTGGTTTTGATGTAATTTGCCAATATCATTCTTGTTTTTTTTTCACTTCAAATTTGCAATTTTTTTCCAATATTGAATTTTCGTAGGTAGGTGAATAGGTGGTGATAAAATCTGCTATTGGCGTGTCAATAGATTTGATCAGAATCTGTTTACAAAAAAAAAAAAAAAGAGAAAAGGTACAATATTAGCTGTAGAAAATGTAAGAAGAAAATGGAGAACATCAATTGAAATCCTAATAATATCTGAATATTTTAGGATATACCATACTGCAACATTAGGTGTGTTTGTACATTTAGCGAAGAGAAAATTTTCTTAGTTTCTTCTGATGATATTTTAGATCGAATAATAAAAGCATTTACATACTACAAATATTGCTGTCGCCCTGAGTAAGGTCGCTGATAACAATAAAATATTTTCACTATCTTTTGTTGAATACGAGGGCGGTCCCAGAACCACCCGACCTGATATATAAGGCCAAGTAAAAAGAAATCCATTATTTTTGCATTAAATTCTTCTGGCGAGTCATTGTCAATGTGTGTGGCCTGGCGTTGTCCTGATGGAACACAATTCCTCTCCTATTGGCCAAAGCTGGCCACTTCTGGCCGATTTCTTCCTTCAGACGGTCCAATTGTTGACGCCACAGGTCCGAATTAAGAGTTTGGCCGTAGGGGAGCAGCACATAGTAGATGATTGCCTGCCAATCCCACCAAACACATAACAAAACCTTCCCCACCGTCAATCCTGGCTTGGCCACCGTTTGCGCAGGCTCACCGCTATTCTACCACGACCGTTTTTGCTTGACGTTATCACAGGTGACCCAGTTTTCATCACCAGTAACCATTCGCTTCATAAATGGATCGATTTTGTTGCGATTCGGCAGCGATTCGCTGATGGAAATTCGGTCCATGAGGTTTTTTTACGTTAACTCGTGTGGCACCCACACATTGGCTGTTACAGTATCATGACCATAAACACTATTCACTAGCCATCTATTAGAAATATAATGGATTTCTTTTTACTACATCTGATATAACTTTATCGATACGATCGATTGTTTTGTTCGATATAAAAACGAATATTCTTAAGAAGTGAAGTGTGATTATTTTTCTGAAATATCAAGCATTCCTTAAATAGCAAAAATAAACAAAATTAAAATTATTGTTGCACATATAAGAAATTCAAGCAGATTCTAAAAATAGGCAAAAAATTAAGAAATACATATTTCGGTGATTTGCTGTAATACATCACAATTCCTATTTTCTATTTATTTTGAAGAATTATTGACGTGCTACAGCAAATATT
Organism: Megamerina dolium; assembly: GCA_963854835.1. Classification (NCBI taxonomy): domain Eukaryota; kingdom Metazoa; phylum Arthropoda; class Insecta; order Diptera; family Megamerinidae; genus Megamerina; species Megamerina dolium. The sequence goes on from OY978525.1 coordinate 15,984,924, forward strand.
TCTAGTATTACTATGTTTTTTTGACTATTTTCAAAATCTGTTCAAAATCAATCAAAAATTACTCATACGTCCCATATGACCATAAATGTAAACCATACGATAAAATTGCTTAATAATATATTACTCCTACTTGTCATGAATTAAGAAAATTTTTAGTGCTATGTTCAGCAAAAACAATTTATTTATTTTTTTTGTATTTTTCTTCTTCTTCTTTTTCGTGATTTTATTTAATAGCAACTCACACATTTTTATTTACAATATTATAATCATGACATAAAATAAATAAATTCCACAAAATCGTATGTAAATAGAAAGGAATACAGAAGAACAACAACGAAAACCAAAAAAAAAAAAAAAACATTTCAGCAATTCATGCAATTTTGATGATGAGAACGAAAAAAAAAAGGAAGCAAAGAATTTGACACGCATTCAAAAATATTTTCCGCTTACCAATATAAACATGTGTTTAGGTAGGTACTCGTATGTATTGTTAGGTGCTACTAACCTGCTGAGTGCAACACATTAGTTGGAGCAAAAAAATAACATGGAATTTATATGTACATATTTTGTTTTGTAAATCTCGCTGTGACACTTTCACAGCATGCAAAATGCGAAGCAAACACTTTAACGCTCCCACACACACACACACACACACACCAAAAAGTGGCACTACCACTCTACAACTTACATATACATATAGCGTATGTAATAATAATATGAAACCAGTAGTAAATGTATTTTACATGTGTGGAGTTGATTTTATTGCAATGTCATCAATGTCATGCTTTTATCTTGTAAGTATTTTGTATTTTTTTGTTTTTTTTTTTGTTTTTGAACATTTTTCTCACTTAAAGATTGGGTTTTTTCCAAAAATGATGATTTGGAAATAACCTTCATCATTTAATATGCGGTCAATGACATTTTCCTGGCTTAGTTAGTCATTGGATTAGTGTATTTTCAAAATAGCATAGCGTCTCGTTGCAGGAGCACTCATAAAAGTCTCTTCCAACTGGTCACACATTATGTTATATATAACCTTATAAGCATCGCAGTCATTCACATATGCTGTAGAGAAGTGAATGTGTTTGCATTACATACTATGTAGTAAATGCGTTGTATTAAGTATGTCGTGCATAGAATACTAATTTTATATTTTGTCGCACTTTTACGCTGTCTGTGCATATGTATGTAATGTTTATTCTATATATGTACGATGAGTACTTGTATATAATAGCATACAATTTTGCGCTACTTTTCAACAAAAATTTGCTCCATTTTTCTCTCACTCTCCCTCTCTGTGTATCTATACAAACATACTCGTACTTAAGAATAATGAAGTGTAGCAGAAAGGCAAAAACATATATAGTTACAAGCAATAAGCACTAATCAAATATACAATACATTTTTTGCAACTGAAAAATGTCAACATCTAGACTAGAGTATGTATATGTATACATTTTCATGCGAATACAAATTCATTTGCTCATCATGTGATGTTAAGCGAAATTGTGATGAAAAGATGATGCCATTGAAAATATGTGCATACATATTAGTATATAAGTATATACATATTTCAAAGTATACTGTGAAAGTACTCTAAAGAGGTGATGATGTTTAAGGTATCCCATGAAAATGGCAGAAATAATATGTCTTCAAAATTTCTCAATCAAAGACTGTTATTCATTTTTTTATCCCAAGATTGAAAATGCATAACAAAATCGAAATCTAATAGACTAGAGCCCCGACTTGCGTCGTCCCGATTTGCGTCGTTTCGATTTGCGTCGCTTTTTGAAAACTTGAAAAATTCGGTTTGCGTCGTTGCAATTCCAAGTTGCGTCGGTTCGGATTGCATCGTTTTGACCCCGAATTGCGTCGGTTCTATTTGCATCGTTTTAATTTCGATTTGCGTCGTTTTTATTTCCAATTTACGTCGCTAAATACGGTTAAATTTTTTACTGCAGCATTGGTGATTACCATTTTTAGCATTTGTAGTGTGTATAGTATTTAGCATCTTTTCTGTCTTTTAGCATTTTTACAACTTCTGGCAACACTGATCGTCACCTGTACGTTCAGAAGTTTTCAAAATGCGTGAAATAAGGGGATTCCCTTTTCTTTGTTATATAAGTGGCGCTAAGAACAACTGTTTGGTTATGGTAAGAATTTAGTGTATGATTCGTCAAAATACCTTAAGAACGTAAAAAATGAGTCAAAGTAAAAGAAAAGTAATAAGTTTGGAATTAAAATTGGACGTAATAAAACGTTTTAAATCGGGAGAAAAGTCTGTTAACATAGGAAGAGCTCTTGGACTAGCACCTACAACAGTAAGAACAATTTGCAACAGAGACAGTGATAAAATAAATCAATTAGCTGAAATTGTCACACCACTCCAATCTAAACAAGATACCATAGCAAGAAATCCCTTATTGGTTAAGATGGAGTCCCTTCTTTCAATTTGGATAAATGATCAAAATAAGCGAATAATGCGACTGAGCAAGGAGGTCAGCTAGTGCAGAAAAAGGAGGGTATTCTGCTAAGCAGATTTTGAATGCCGACGAAACAGGTCTTTTTTGGAAACGGTTACCATCAAGAACTTACTTGTCAAAAAATGAGAAAGCATGTCCTGGATATAAAGCCGCAAAGGATCGGCTAACACTTCTTTTGGGCGGAAACGCAGAAGGAGATTTTAAATTTAAACCTTTTTTGATATACCAATCAGAAAATCCAAAGGCAATGAAAAGTATAAACAAAAGAGACCTCCCTGTACACTGGCGCTCTAATAGAAAGGCTTGTGCCGTTCCTGAGTTAAAACGCTATTGTTCCTCTCAACAAATTGAGTTCAAAATGCTCTTGTTAGTCGATAACGCACCAGGACATCCAATTTTTTCGGATGAATTATCGGAGAATGTAAAAGTTGTTTTTATGCCGCCTAACACAACATCACTTAATCAACCTATGGACCAGGGCGAAATTTCAAACTTTAAAATGTACTACTTACGTCGAACTTTCCGGCAACTTCTTGATTCAACAGACAAAAATGACAAACTCTCTATGAAAGACTTCTGGAAAAACTACAACATAGTGAAAGCTATTGAAAATATAAATTTATCTTGGGAGGAAGTTAAGGTATCTTCCATGAAAGGGAGTTGGCAGCAATTATGGCCAGAACTTATTAAAGGAGACGAAGATGGTGCCGATGATATTCGAAATGTTAGCAATGAGTGGGTTAATTTAGCTAGAGAAGCAGAATTTGACGGAATGGAGGAAGATGATATTAATGAATTTTTGTTGTCTCACGATGAGGAGCTTGATAATGAAAATTTATTAGCCATTGATATTCAGCATGTTTCAGAAGAAGATGTCATAATAAGTGATGATACATTAGAAGAAAAAAAATTAACAATCGCTAATATTTCCAAAGCTATGCAATTAATTTCCCATGCAATGGATATATTTTCTGAAAACGATCCTGATGAAAAACGTAGCACGGGCGTAGCAGCATCCGTTGATCAAGCCATCAGTTGTTACAAAGAAATATATCAACAAAAAAAATCTTTAAAAATTCAACAAACTTTAGACATTTTTGTTAAAAAAACAGTAAGACCATCCAATCAAATGTATATAAGTGTTGTTGATTTAGATTTATCATCTGAAAAGAGCTCAATGTAAGCTAAATAAATTACAGTTTTTTAATGCATATATTTTTTTATGATGTACATAAATGTAAATGAATTTAATTTTTATGTTTTTTCTTAATTTATTGTTTTCTTATTTCTTTATAATAATTATAAGCATTTGTTGCAGTAAATAAAATAAATGAAATTGTATTCATACTTGTTTTTTATTTAAAAAAAATTTTTTTTTTGCTTTGTTTTGAATATTTTCCCCAATAAATTAAATTTCGGTGCATTTATATAGAAAAAGGTGATTCGATTTGCGTCGTTTCGATTTGCGTCGCGTTTCTCCGGTCCCCACTAACGACGCAAGTCGGGGCTCTAGTGTACTTTAAACTATGCAAAAAAAAAAAAAAATGTATTTCTTTTTCCCCAGTGTATAGAAAAAATATTCCGCATCAACGAAAACAAATTCTATGTTTCACTATATATTAAATAAATACTTCTAAACATTTGTTGATGCTTTTGCTGTATACATATGTATACATACATATGTACCTATACATATTCTGCATATACACAACGTGCATGGAATATTATCACATTACTAAGGTTCTTTCTTGTGGTCGATTTAAATTGTTATGCTATGCTATTTTTGTCTAATTATGAGCATACATGTATACATATGTATGTACATATTTAAATATATGTTGTAAGAGTATGCGTGACCTGGATATAACAATTGATTGTACGTGCATAGAAAGGTTCTTATTTTTATATTATACTTAATTTACGCATAATTTAATTTTATCCGCCCTATACCGATGAGTAGGCATATATGTATGACTATATCGAGCATCATATTATTGTCTGTTTTTCTATCTGACTACATCTCTCTCTATCTCTCTCTCTCTTTCTCATACTATTTACATAATCAATGTTTTATGCGCTGAATGTTTTTGAAATATACATACAAAAATAATAAAAAATAATAGACTAGATGCATTTGAGTTAATAAAAATCAAATATGCCCAAGTCCAATGACTTTTTATTAACATTGTACTAAATTGTTTTTCTTATTTTGTATTCCGAAGATCGAAAATGTAACCAGAAAACAAAGATTAACCGACTGGTTGGAAAATTATTATTAAACAAGTTAAATCAGTAGTCTATTCGTATTCAATATACTTTCAATTTCTGTTTAAAAGCTGATAATAATGATGATATAGTTTTTTGAACAAACACTTTCATTTATTTAGTTTATGACAATTTCGCAAAAATATTTCAAAAATAATATGAAAAAAATAAACACCAAATAATTATAGATTTTTCAATCAAATGTTAATACAAATATTGAATAAAAACTATTTTTTATCACATATTTTCAAAATCGTACTAAAATATTTTATAAAATTAAAGATAGAAACCAACCTGGCTTACGCCGGTTTGAACTCAGACCATGTAAGAATTTAAAAGTCGAACAGACTTAAAATTTAAGCGGCTACACCTAAAATTATATCTTAATCCAACATCGAGGTCGCAATCTTTTTTATCGATATTATCCATTTATCCAAATTTATGCCATCAAATGTTTAAAAAATCGCTGGCACTCTACTTCTAGAGACTATTTCAAGTCCTTTCTATATAAAAATTGTTGAAAAAAATTTATCAGTTTGGACTAACTATTATTTAACGAATTCTCCAAAAGAACATTCTCAACTGGCCATATTTTCGAAATTTATAAAAATTTGTGCTTGTTAGAAATGATATAATTTGAATCAAAATACTTAAAGTGGTTGAAAAGCATATATTTAAATTACCTTTATTGACACTTAGACATTATACTTCAATTGTACTGCGCTTGAGGTTCATTTTAATTTGCCTAATTTGCGAAGAAATTTAAGCAGGTCATTTGGTGCCAAGCAGAGCAGATAGTTACTCCTTAGCATATTACTACCAAGGAACCCAATTCTGATTCGGGAGAAAACACATTCAGACACACAAAAAGTGGTTTGCCTTAGCATCATCCTCCCCACAGGCTAGACAGAGTGCATAGTTAATTAATGCTATTCATTTCATATGATGAGCCCACAAGAAGTGGACCGTTACCAGGCTGACTAATAATCTGCAGTCTTCTCTGCACAAAGACAGAGGAAAAAGTGATCACTTAGCAGAAATATTAAGTATCATGGTTTTTGATCAACCGCAGCCTATCTCTGCCTGCCAATTGAACTCATGGACTAAAGCATTACATTCGTTTTTTATGGTCTTGATGGCTCCAGAGAGAAATGCCAAAGCTGGCTGGATGCTTATAAAATCAGCCTCAGAGACCTTCTATGCTAGTGTGTCCCATTGCTCGCGCTACCGACATGCTCTGAAACCCGCACTAACGCCATGCTATCATATCTTGCAGCATAGTGTAGTCTATATTTTCAGAATCCAACAATGGTGGAAGAGGTGACAGGATTATTCATGGCCAGCAGTGCAGCTTGGGTGTCACTGCAGATACAGACGTACAGACGCGGACCTCCTGTCCGCGATTTAATCCAAAGAACCCGAACCATTTTTGGTTCTGGATCTATCTGTGAAAATACAGAAGCAAAGTTTAAATGGCTTAACAGAACGCTTTTCTAGTACAATTTTGGGCTATATGGAGTCATAGGGTATAGATAGAAATGATAAATTCACATCAGTGTTACATATATCCAATACCGTAGATAGGGTGTATCAGTGTAGGCTGCAGATGGAATTAGTGGCCCCTCCTTAAATGAATACATCAAGTGGAGCAAGATTTATGACAGTATCAAGTGCTACGCCGTAACACAATTCTTAGTGTTTTGGCATTCTGATCTGTAGGTTGTGCGCTCAACCACCGGTTGAAGGATAACAAAGTAATTATTGACATTTTAACATTTTTCTTTTGAACGGTACCCACCTATCGGCAACAAATTGGCAATTCCACCGGCAGTAACAATTTGCCATGGAAAAGCTTCTAAAAGAGCTCTGTGTGGCAAAGCTCAGAAAAAGTGGTCGCAAGAGGTCTCCCGTTCAAAATTTAACAGGCACAACAGCAATGAAGAGAAACTCAGCCAAGGAACCCTACGGGTCTTATAAGTGCCACATATATAAATATTTTTTTTCATCGTGAATTGCAATGTAATACCCACACTCAATAATCCCAAAACTCGCGGGATTGTTTTCGACACCCTTGTGACGTTCATTGCCCACACCAAATACATCGCACTACTTGTTTTGAACTACGCTTCCCCAATGTGGACGGCGGCAATTGGAAACATTCAGTGGCGGACACTGTAGGCAAGACAGAACTCCGTGAATGGTCTCAAACTGCCATAATATGACACATCTTCACCAAGAGACTCGTAGGCTCAAAGCCAAAGAGTATAATTAACCCCTAACAAAGCAATTCCTGCTAACATGCCATCTTCCTGATCACCCTAATCATGGCCGAACGACAAACAAGGTGGCTCCACTTAACATTAGGAAAACGTTGAACACATCAACCACCATTATTCGTTAATGTTAATTTTTCTATTATGTATATTGTATAATTTAACCGTTCAAATGATATAAATCATACTTTTTAATTCTAAGACAACGTATAACTTAAAAGTGACAAAACGTGTCTAAACCTGTAATACAATGTCTTAACATTTAGTAATATAATTATAATTCTTGGATATGTTTAATTATTCTTATGTCTTTGTTGTGTTCATCTTTCCTTTGCATTCAATTGCCTAGATATAACATATATATATATAATTCATTAACGGATTTACATATGAAAATATTGTATGAAATAAATGTCATTACCTTACACCTTCTATGTACCATACAAATCTTAAAGTTTTTGTGGGGCAACAATAGCAAATTTCCCAAATTAGCACATGTTTCAAAATTATAAATTAGCCTACAAATCGTCGAGAAGAAACTAAGCTTTTCTCTCATTGATAGCAATAAATTTTAATCATGACACTAATACAATATAAAAGAGGAAAAATGAGCATCTAGCCAGTGCCATTTTTACTTCGTTAATTTAATAGTCTAACATATGTACGTATATACTATATTATATATAAAATATGCTACCAGAGTATTTCGCGTGAATGTGTATATCATTATGTATGTGTATTTATATATCATACAATATATCTACATAAGTAAAATATATTTACAACATGTTCTACATGTTCATTAACACAATTTCACTTCTTTGATATACACATGCACATATAATATACGGGTATACTAGTATTGCCCCACTTCCATAAAAAAGATACTGTTGCTATTCGGTTAAGTACTATCAAAATAATCTACATACATATCGATGTACATATGTATATATTTATTATATACACATACCCAGTGAGAAACTTATGGAGAAGTGTTTAACAAATAATATCTATTAATATTTGATTGGTATTATCGGAATTACATTTAGTAGCCGTGAACTGACAACAATATATATGTAGTGCAATTCATTTTTCCATTCATAATGAACGAGTTCTCGCTAGGCATATTCATATTCATATTATACATGTGGCATATCTACATACTTATATATCCTTACATACAGGTGAATCTCACTCTCAAGCGCTCTACATGTGAGAAGCTTAATTTTTCATACTTTCAGCATGTTTTTGTTGTTTCATTTCTTTTTTAACCGACAGTTGATAGTGTGGTACTTGTTATGGTCATGGTGTTCACAATGTTGCTACTCGCTAGCTGCGTACTAATCCTAGTAAATCGTAATTAATTTGAATTAATTATGAGAGAGCTTACTACCACATGGTTGGATGATTTTATATATATGTATATACTGGTGTATATTATAAGTGTTAGAGAAAAATAAAAGAAGACTATTTTATTGCCTTTTGTTTAATTGTTTTGTTAGGTTTGATATAAGTTAATTCAGGTGAACCTTTTATTGTTGCTGTGATTCATGTATTCATGATTGAGTGTCTTAAAGACAATTTATGGCAGTACTAGATTCGAATTTTGCGGAGTAATTCACTTTTATATTTACTATTTCGTAAATTATGATATTAGATTCAACTGATCACTCATTGCAGAGAAGGCTTTACTTGGACTAAAATTGGCAATAAGAGTATTCAACTCAGAAAGAAATTTAGAAAACCTAGTTGTATTAGGCAACTCTAAATAGTAGAACTTTTGTGACATTACTGTTTTTTGAACTTGAATATAGGGGCTTGACATTTACATGAATTACAGGTCATTAAGTGGAACTATAAGCCCGAACTTTCGATATTGTTTTTAGATATAAAGTTCATGTAATGGAAATCTAAACCTTTTATAGCGAATATTTCCTAAATATGAAGACTCCTTATATCGGAGATCGCTGCGGCCATAAAATCGCTGAAGAGCAACAAAGCCCCAGGATAAGAAAACATCTCACCGGAATTATTAAAAGCCAATCCCAAGACCAATGCACGCCTAATTTATCCCATAATAAAGGAGTTTTAGGACACTGGTAACCTTCCTGATGAACTGATAGAAGGCGTAATCATAAAAATCCCAAAGAAAGGAAACCTCTCAGAGTGTAAAAATTGGAGAGGCATCACACTATTGAGTATGATCAACAAGATAATCGCGGAGATTATAAACAAAAGGCTCTCAGACGGACTTCAACCCTAGCTCAGACAGGAACAGGATGGCTTGCATTGACCACATAAACAGTCTCCGAGTCATCGTCGAACAATCAGTTGAATGGAGGTCCCCACTTTACCTTGTGTTCATTGACTTTCAAAAAGCGTTTTGCACTATACACCACGGTGTTATTCGTAACGCTCTTGAATGAAAAGGAGTCCCATGCAAAATGATCAAACTTGTCGAGGCACTCTACACCAAAGCAGGTTGCCGGGTAATAAACGAACAACTTCTAGGCGACAGAATAAAGATACTCGCAGGAGTGCGACAAGGGTGGTTATTATCACCACTACTTTTCAACATCGTATTGGATACCATTATGAAGAATGCCAAAGGTCCTGAAAGTGGGATTACCTGGGGCCTGCGGGTCCGTCTCACTGACCTCATTTATGCGGACGACATCTGCCTGCTATCTCATATCTACTCGGACATGGAGACGAAATTGCAACTGGTGCAAGATAGATAGATAGCAAGATAGATGGTAGATAGCATCATCTCGACGTCGGGTGGTTCGAGCGAAGACATCCAAGATCACATCAAAAAAGCACTGGTAGCATTCGGCACTCTACGTCCAATCTGGAATGCATCACACATCTCGCGGTGCACAAAATTGATAAAATTTAACTCTAATGTTAAACCATCTTTGCTGTATGGCTGCGAGACGTGGATGACTTTATACTTTCATGAAAGCTTAATAATTATGAAAGCTATTATGCGAATAGACGCATAGACAGACATATACATTTTCATACTTCTCAATTTTCCCTATAGATGTTGCAAATGTAAGTTCGAACTCAATATAGCCTTAGGTCTTTGAGTGCACATTTGATCAAAGTAAAAAAAAATGGTTTTCTCTGGCTGTTTAGTTGAAATATGAACTTACTTTTGGGCAAAACAAAATGACGACTGATTTTCCAAAAGCGGTTATCTTGAAATAAAGGATTTTGGGGATCGCTGAGTTCAAATCTAGGCTCAGTTTTTTAGCAAAAGCATAGAAAAGAATTGTAGTTAGTATACGAACGCTCAGAATGTGGTGGGCATAACAAAATTAACATTTTTGCGTCTATAATTTCTCCGATTTCTCTTTTGGTACGAAAGATTGGATTCAGGTATGTTGTATGAACTTATATTTGCAACAACGAGATCTAAATTTTCCATTGCCCTAGAAATTAAGTCTGATATATTAGATGAACTACTAGTTTTTCGAGCACGGTGTAATCTATCTCTCTTGTAACATTTGTTAGGTGAGGTTATTGTGGTTGACCTCGGAGAGGACACACTTAGGTCAGAAAGGCTCTTTGTGTTACCACCGAGCTTCTTATCCAGTACTGTTGTGCGTTAGAAATTTAGAAATGTTTTCGTGGCAAAATTGTCACTGTCGAAAGAATTGCCAATAGCTTGCCGACAGATGGTTACCATTCGAAAAATAATTCTTCTTAATACCAAATATATGCTTCAGCCGGGTATTGAATACACAACCTATAGATCAGAAAACCAACGCACTAATCGCTGAGACACGGCAACATTTTCAGGATAAGTTTTAATTATGTTCAATTCAAAGTTATATTGTATCTCTGAAAAGTAATTATGTATAATTTTTGATATACTAAACAATATTCTTGATGCTGCTACCGCATAAATTTCGATATTATTTAATAACAAAAATTGTATTTCAAGAGAATCACTTAAAGTAAATTGTGTTTATAAATGTACACATAACACGAATACAACCACAATTGGCTACTTGAGATTGTATGCAATATCGTGACATGGCATAATAAGAACATACAATAGAAACATACTAAAATCAGCAGCAACCATATTAAATCAAATGTTTGTCATTGCCAGAGACCATGAGCACAAACAACAGCAAAGACTACAAGTCAACGCATTGCTCATTATATGTACTTGCATGTAACTATTACATGCCATACATACACAGCGTCCATACAAATGAATGTGCAAGTAATTACGTACTCGTAAGTATTACCACCCACTAGTGTGGTTAGTGAAACAAGCATAATTTGTGATTAAATCACTTGACGAGCGTAAGCAATTAAATTTGACACGATAAACGTTGTGATAATATTCAAAATATATAATTTAGTATATGCGTATCAATATGTATATTAATTCATATCGTGTGTTTGTCTACATATACTTACATATTGATGATGGGCACACACTTGTGTAGACTTGTAGGCAAAATGACGTTCTATTATTATAGCTATTGAACTAATGTACATTTATTTGAACGCATATGCAATTTATAAGAACTCGAACAAATATGTTGAAAACTATTTTTTTTTCTTTCTTCAATATATGCAATGAATAGATATTTCAATTTGAAGTACATACAATCAAATATAATATGCATTCCAAGGGGGAACAATTCGATTGGTATGGATGCCTAAATATATTTTCTATTAGATTTAACAATAATAGGAGTTTAAGGATTGTGTGTGCATTCATTGATCGAAAATGAAAATTTTGTAAGTGAATCCTTCGGAGAATTCTTTTAGAGAAACTTAGTGTTGCGTTCGTAAATTAATATTTAAATGCATTCTAAATACCAAATATTGAATAGGTTGGCCTATATTTTGAATTTTATTGACATCATTATTTTCAAACACTTGCGTACTTTCAATTCTTCAATTTACTTTGCTCTCAACCCTAAGCCCTGATAAGTTATCCAATATTTTTGCATTCACCTAAGGTTTCATACTTTAATTGCATTTGTATTCAATTTTTATATATTTTATATATTCTCTACTATATATTTCAACTATTTCTTTTGGAAGGTAGCAAAGAAACTGCAAACTCTAACACAACTTGAACCACCAATTTATAAACACGATGGATTTTGAGGTCGCAGCGACGAAGAGAAAGGAACTGTTTTGGCACATCATCTAAAAAGTGTATTTCAAACAAATCCCCAGCTGATTGACTTTGAACCATATGTCTGTTCTTCAACGAATATAATCGACCAGCCTAATATAAGTTTTCCTGAACTGAAAGATGTCATATCCTCTGTGAATCGAAAAAAGGCCCCTGAAGACGATCAAATCACTGTCAAAATGATAAAAACACTTCCTGACAGCGCAATATTTCTCATTTTAATCATTTTCAGCAGCATACTCTCGCTCGGATACTACCCTAAATAATGGAAAATATCCGTGATTAAAATGATTCCTAAGCCAGGAAAGGATCCTACAATTGCATCGTCTTACAGGCCAATAAGTCTCTTCCCACAGTTCTCTAAAATTTTCGAGAAAATATTGCTTACAAAAAATCTCGCCCGAGTCTTAATTCCACATCACCAGTTTGGATTCCGCAAAAAACATGGAACAATCGGACAAGTCTACAAAATAGCCAAGGCAATTTATGAGGCCTTCCAGAACAAAAAAATACTGCGCTGCAGTATTTCTAGACATTGCACAGGCCTTTGATAAGGCATGGCATAAAGGTCTACTATATAAAATTATCCACTCGCTTCCAGAGAACACCCACACATTTTTCAATTCTTACTTAACACTTCGCTAATTCCAAATAAAATTGAATTCGTTTATCTCAGAGGAATTTGAGATAAATGCAAGAATTCCACACGGCAGTGTACTTGCCCCGTTCCTGTACTTAATTTTTACTGCTGACCTCCCGTTATTTCAAAATCATTTGGTTACAACCTTCGCTGATGACACAGCAATCCTAAATACACACATCGATCATCTGGAAGCATCTCGTAACTTGTCAAAACATGTTAAACTTCTCGAAGAATTGTTGGCAAAATGGCGAATAAAAGTAAATGAGAATAAATGTGTACAGGTAACCTTCATTATATTTGGATAGAAGACTAATATGGAAAGCTCATATTGATAGTAAAAAATTACAAATCAAATTAAAAATACTGCAATTGCATTGGCTGCTAAATAAAAACTCAGCCTCAATAATAAAGTTTTGATTTATAAATCGATTATGAAACCGATCTGGACCTATGGTATCGAATTATGGAGCTCCGCTTGCCCCTCGATCATTGAAAAAAATCCAGAGAGTCCAGAGTAAAACGCTTAGGAAAATAACTTGTGAGCGTTGGTATGTAAAAAACATTAATTTACATAAAGATTTTAATATTGATACAGTTCCTGAAGTCATACGAGCACATATTCCTAAATACATCATAAAACCTCAAACTCTTCCCAACGAACAGGCCCGGCAGCTAACCATCGTCCCTACAATCACTCGGCTTAAGAGGAAACGCTTGCTGTCCATATAATACTAGTTCTTTAATTGAAAAATACATCCTAATTAAATGCAAATTACTTGCTATTATGGCTTAACATTTAGCTTTAAGATTTGAGAAATTATTGTCAATTTCTATAGCAAAGATTCAATAAATATCAAAAGAGGAGAAAAAATTTTTTTTTTTTTAAATTTGTTTGTCAATTAACGATAATGTAAAATCCCAAGTACTGATATGTCTCCATCATCATGGCTGCCACAAGCAGATGTCCTCTAGCCGGTGTGATATTACGTAGGACCTCATTTGTTTGTATCGAGTAAAAAATACTGAGATTTCTATTATGGAGAATACTTTGGCTCGACGAGCAGATGGCGTATTGTCAGCCAAATCAGCCCGAAAACCATTAGAGAATGAAATAATTATACGCTGCTGTCCATGAATAGACCATTCACTGTAGCATAAAGGCGCAGCCTTTTTTATTTTCTCTGTTTTTTTCGACAGTTTTCCCCTGCTGTTTTGTTGTTGTTGTTGTTCTTGTTGTTATCGAATAATTAAAAGTGAATGTTTGCAATTGTGTGGTGGCAGGCATCATAATTACAATCTAAGCGAGCATACAAAATAAACTTTTCATATATGCTTATGCGCAGCACACAAACAAACATAGCAAATATGTACATATCCATATGCTAGTATGTGTAAATATATATGATGAGGACACATACACAAAGATAGTATGTATGTATGTGGTAGTAGATATGAGCGCACGTGTCCATGACATAGTTTTACGCTTATTTGAATGTACGAATAGATGGATGGTATCTCATAGTTTGCATCTTCCAGATACATACTATATATTGACATATGTTTGAATGCATGCAAGTATGTATGAATGTGTAAATATATGAATGCATACATACAATATTTCCATTGAGGTCAGCCAAGGAAAGGTTTAATTGTATATACACCAGTACAAATCTATGCGAACAAATTGTATGATTCTGTGAGACTGTGTGTCTATTTTCATTTCATATTGTTAACGTAGCGTACGTACTATACTGATGCATATGTATGTGTTAGTGCTTGGTATATGTATGTATGTGTACAAATGATACTGCATTTAATGTGTTTTCAATTTGCATAATATGGTTGTTGTTGTTGTTGTTGTTGTTGTTGTCGTGTGTTCCGCCATTGTTGTTTTCTGTCGTCAATTCTTGTTGTTGCCGTTGTTATGCACATTAAATTTAACCCTTTCACTCTGTTTTCGTTTGTTATTGTTGTTGTGACTACTAACTACTACTAGTGCTAATGGGTGTTTCTTAAGAGCTTGAAAATTTTGAATCAAAACAAAAGAAAGAAATATTATTGGAATGGCATTTTTTTTTGTAATATTACTATATTAGATAATTTGATACCAATTATTTTTTATAAATAATTTCGCGCATATGTCCATCATAGCTACAGGTTACATGCTCCATTCAATCAGTCAATCAATTTTTGACAAATTTTTCTAATAAATCTGGCCGTTTTTCGTCAATCATGGTTTGAATATTGGCTTCCAATGCTTCCAAAGTTGCTGGTTTGTTGGCTCGCTATTCATCGTTGCGGCACTTCTTCCTCATTTCGAAAGAAATATCAACCGATGATGCCGCCAGCGTGTAAACCACTTCAAACAGTCAATTGTAATGGATGTAATGGTGATTCAATGACAGCTTGAGCATTGTCTTCGCTTCATACATGGCAATTTTGTTTATTAACATAAACGTTCAACCGGAAATTATGCCGATCATAAAATGGACGAATTTCAAGAACAGAATTATTTGTTTGAAAATAAAATCCACAATTTGGAAGCGTTGTTCTGGTGGCGTTAAACGAATCATGATGAAAGTGCAAAATTTTATTGAACAGAAATGTCAACACAGTTTGACAATTCTCATCTGTCAAAACATAAATATCCCTATCGAAAGATCTCAAAAAAACACCCGATACTACCACTACTACTACTACGATCATATACTCATTGGTTTTCAATGATGATATTCTTCTTCTTAATGATAATGCTGTTAATGATGATGCTGATGATAATTCAACTTTTTTTTATTTTTTTATATTACATTTTTTTTTTATAAAGCTTCATTTTATGCAAATGCTTATATATGAATAGTTTGTTCAACAGTGCCACCACAACTACATTGCACATTGTAATAAAATACAATTTGAATGAAGTCAATTTTGTCCTTCATTTAAACTTGCTCATGGCGCGGTGTATATAAATCTATTTAAATCCACTTACCTATATGCATTGTAAGTGCATATGAAATAAATAAATATTGTATATAAGATGTACCATATGCCCATTAACTACCTCAACATTCAGAAATATGTATGTTATTCCAACAGTACAAGGAAATTGGTAAGTAATGCTAGTTAAACTAGTTCCTTTGGAATCTGAGACTAATTCATTTTTCGTTTAAAATTTCATTGGTGGTGGGCAGTTGCATCTCTGTTTTACCCGGAAGTACTTAGTAACATATATATGTAAATAGATCCACCCAATCTCTATGTAAACTATCAAGAGTTCTTTAAATATCAAAAATATTTTTCAAAACAAAAACTACTTAAATCAATTGTTTAAATTTCATTGGCATATGAAAAGTCAAATTTTTTTGTATTATAAAAATTTCAATCTGCCTGTCTCTAAGTTTGTTCTCAGTATAGCTGCAATCACTATAGAGCTATTGAGCTGAATATTGTCATACCAGATTGTTTGCTCCAGCGAAGAGTTGAATTCTTGAATGGATAAAACGAGATTAAAACTACAGCCATCTCCCATATAAAAGTTGACATTGGAGCTTAAAAATTAAACTTAAAAATAGGCAATATCGGATGAAAGCCTACCAACCTACCAAATTTCTGCATTCATTCATATATGGCCATTACAAACCGTTATCGAGTTACGGCCAACCTCAGCAGCGCTCTCTCCAGGCGTCTCTCTTTTGCGCGCCCCTTCTCTAATCAGTTACACCAAGCGCAGACTGGTTTTCCGTGATCTGGTCCTTCCATCGGAGGCATGGCCTTCCCCTACATAGTCGTCCAACGGCTTCTGTTACAACCCCTTTTTTGCCGAAGCTTCTCCATCCATACGCGCAACATGGCCTAGCCACTGCAGACGCTGAATAGTGATACGTTGGACTATGTCAATGTTATCGTAGAACTCGTACAATTCGTAATTCATTCGAAAACGATAGTCGTCACCGACGTGAACAGGACCGCAGATCTTGCAAAGAATCTTTCTCTCGAGCACCCCAAGCGTGGTCTGCGACACAACACATGCTTCTGGCGCCATAGAGCAGCACGGGTATGATGAGCGTCAAGCAGAGTGTCAGTTTTGTTGGGCGAGAGATGGCTCTGCTCGTCATTTGCTAACTGAGCCCATAGTAACACCTATTAGTAAGAATTAGTCTTCACTTTATCTCCAGGCAGATACTACTTTTGGTGTTAACGGTGGTGCCAAGGTAAGTAAATTCCTTGACAACTTTGAAATAATAACTTTCCGCAGCAACGTGGGATGCTAAACGCCGAGTCTCACTGTTCGCAGACAGCATATACTTCGTTTTGCCCTCGTCAAACCGCCAAACCCACCTTCGCTGATTCCCTTTCGAACGCAGAAAACGCAGCAGTAACATCTCGCTTACATCGTCCGATGATATCAATGTCATCAGCACACGATATATGCCGCAATACTCCTTCCATTACAAAATTGAAGAGTTCTCAGGAGAAACAATCACTTTGTCTGAAACCCCGCACGGTTTAAATGATTCGGAGAGGTCATTTCCTACCTTGACAGAGCTGCACGTGTTGCTCAACGTCATTCTACAGAGTCTTATCAGTTTCGCAGGAATACTGTACTCAGACACGGTGGCATACAGGTAATCTCGTATTGGGCTATCGAGCTTTGTAATCGACGAAGAGATGATGGGTGTCGATTTGCTTTATACCTAATTCCTACCTTTCATATAAAAGTGTGTTTTTTTTAACATATATTCAAAATTTCATTAAATCTTCCATTTAGTAAGCGTATGTATCATAAAATTTTAAATTTCCATCAAATTTTGTTTTCAAACAAAGACTCAAATAAAATTGAAATAAATAAAATAATTAATTAGAATAAACTTTCTATATTGAAGAATTCGTTTGACTGACTCTCCCTGTATTCTCCTAAACGATATATGTACTATTTCCAAGAGTAACTGGTACATTTTTTTAAACTCTTATTTTGCTCTTGTAACTGGCAAAAAACAATTAATTCTAGTTTGGACTAGAGGGCATGCATTTAAATATATACATATAGATAGAGAAGATCGTTGCTCTATATATATTGCGACAACATACAAACACTTTCCATTGTATGGCATAAAACGCCAATTAATCCAATATCGTATCTTTTTCTATTATGTTATAAATTCTAGGTTAGGTTAGATTGCGGTGACTGTCATTTAGGCCAAGTGAGGCGCATTGTGATAACGCAGGTTGGCTACCCCATTTACTTTAGGAACCAATTCGAGCTTCGGGTAAAGCATAGAATATTCCCCAGCTGACATTGAGCCGGACACTCACATAGTTTCAACTCTGGTTCTTTCTCGGCAGCAGTCAGGTATAGCGATGCTAATAAATGTTAAAAAATAAACAAATGTGTACCGATTAACATTGATTTTTTTTACTGTTCACTTTTTTTTTTTTTTGAGAAATAGCAATTGTCTGCATCAAAGGAAAGGAGACTACCGAAATGGTATACGAGTTAATTTAAAAATTTATTTAGACTAAAGTTTCACCTCAATTAATTCTAGGCTAGGGTATGGCACAATAGTTCAGAAATGGACACAGTGCCTAGGACTGATGATGGACCGAACCCAACTCTATTATTATTATTATTCACCTCTATCATATGAAAATCAAGATCAATATGTTATAAAATTTCTTCAACTTTATGACGGAAATGACAGACTGCATAGGAAAACTCCATGGTTACCATATCGCAACATATTTCGACCGAGATTTGTATAAATGTTACAACAATGAACTCGCAATATGGACTAGAATAGTTATGAAATCACAATGAACTATATATATATATGTGAATAATATTCATACTGTATTTTATTATATATACATTTTTATTGAAATGCAGAGCATTTTAAATAATTTCATGGATAAGTGAATAAATTATTATCTACATGTGCATACATACATATTATACATACATTTGCGGATACACTACAATTATTATTTTTCTAAAATAATTGAAATAACAATCGTATATGGTTTGTCGTTTTAATGGCTTGAAGGCTAGGCTCTTTTGTGTAATTGCAAGTGAATGTAAGAGAATGTTTATGAAATTTTATGGTGTCATTACAATGACTAATAAACGAATATGATATTAATTCCATAATAGTTACATTCAATATTGCAATATTGACAACAAAGTAAAAAAACAAACAAACAATAAAAAAAGCTGGTTAGTTTTGATGGAATAAATAGGCCTATAGGCTATGCAACAAAAAAATTCACAATTATAAAATATATTTACAATTCTTTTTATATTGTAATTAGTATTGACATCTCAATGTGGTGATGATTTCATGTAAATGTTGACCGCGACTGCGCTTCAAATGGTTCATACGCTGGGTCCATACTCTCTCCAACATATCGGTCAGTATCTCATGAATAAATCGATAATTCACGGTCAATAAACAAACACTGGCAGATACAGCTGCGATCGATATTTTCCTCTGTCCGCACTCTACGTATGCGTGTTGGTGGTTTAATGTCCAATAATGTAAATTTAGTGCGAAATTTAGTCACAATATTCCGAATAGCCGCCTCAGAAGGTTGCCCAGACTGACCATAAAACGAATGAATGAATGAACCGATCATGAATTTTCATAATTAAATTCAATAACCTGCAAGTGTTGTTCGTTTGTAATAAAGAGCTGCGTGAATATACTTGATTTTTGGATGATTCTCTTTACTCTCAAAACATGTACAATATTGGCAAAGCACATCTAAATAGAATCAGAATGAGTGCGAGTAAAATATTAGGCAAATAGAACAATCCACTCATTCCTTGTACAAGAAATATTTCATACATTCGTTTTTTCTCTTCAAATAAACGAATGTTTGAGAGTACTACGAGTGTGTTGTACGTTATAATTATTGTTACTTTTCATGACATACATTGATCTGTATTACTGCGTCTTGCCACGTTATGTTCTCTTATCTACTGTATTTTTTACTTATATGTATTGTAATGTAACAGAGAAAAGCAAAACGAATATTTAGAGTACTCTAAAGAGTACGAATGCTTTACGTCCATTTGCAAATGTTGAGATTCTACTCATTTTCTATTAAAACGAAACATACACTCCATTTCATTCTATTTCTATTTGATTCATTCTAATTCGTAATTGCTTAGAGAGAACGAATGAGAGAATCTATTCTAATATCAATAGAACATGCAAACGAATACATTGCTGCAGCACTCTAGTTTGTAAGTCGATTCATGGTTAAATTATTGACAAATCTGAACATGTTTGACAGTAACATGTTACAGGAAAACAGTTGAGCTGCCAAACACAGTGTTGCCAAAAAGAAAGTTTCTAAAAAAATCGCTCTGTATAATGTAGAAATTTATCTATTCAATTTTTCTTCCTTGTATATTTCGAACTGATTAAATTTTCTAAGAAAACACGTTTATACATTTATAGTATTCATAATCAAAAACTAGTTAATCAATTTTTTTGCATGAAATTAGTATCAGATAAACAGTTTTTGGAAAAGGTCGAATAATTAGAAACTCTGTTACTTAGAGGGTACTCCAATACCTTAGTGGCTCAATTATTTTATTATATTATTATATTTCAACTCGATGGTAAACTTTGTATGGCTTTCCGCCTTCGTAAATATTTAAATTAATTTTGCTTGCGCTATGTTTCCTTTCTTTTGAATAAACAAGTTCTGTTCTCTATAATGATTGTACCCTTAAAAAAAGGGCTTAAATTCTATTAAAATTATTAATGAAATATTTTGCTAAATTTTCGAACTACTGGCCAAGATATATGTGTATTTTAAAATAAGTACCATTAATAAATTCCCACATTCAACTTCCCAATATAAGTTTCATTGAAAATATTCTACAATATCCATTATAATTGTGACTATCGAAAGTATAATCAATAACGTACTATATTAGATTATTCCAGTGCGCCTTAGGAAATTTAATATCTAATACCAAAAAAAAAAACCAATCGAATTATAAATTCCTTGTCATCTTTATCCAATATGTAATATACCAAATGAATATTTGATTTAATCAAATTAATTAAATTTAATATCTATACAATATTCAAGTTATTGGTAATATTTTGTTTAAAATTCATCAAAGCAATGTAATTAAATTATTTATTCATTTACATAAATCTAACAACTCCGAGTCTGATTTATGTTATTTCAATTCTCATTTTGCCATTGAAATTGTGAAACCAACCAGTTCACTTTATAGTCGTAAACAATAAATACACTAAAATTATTTAAAATTAATTCTTATCAATTTAAGATTATTACCAACACGTATATACAGTGGCTCCCAGCTTATTTCGTACAGTGACAGTTTAAAAATTGCTGCAGTCGTAATTCCTAATATAGCAAAAATTTGAACAAAATATAAATGCCATTTTTGAAAGGAAGGTTTGTTTTTTATTTTCCAAAATTTACTTTTTCAAAATTTTAGTGTTTGACACTATAAAAAAATAAAATAAGAAAAAAATAGGAAAATTCATGTCACAGCTTATTTCGTACAGTCTCTTTAAGTTCAAACTAAAAACAAAGTAAGTTGATTTTAATATTTAGTTGACATCCCTTAGCGTTAATGACAGCCTGGAGTCTATTTGGCATTTAATCCACCAATTTTTGAGTGATGTCTGGTGTGATTTTTTTCCATTCTTCCATCAGTACCTTCTTTAGGTCTTGCTTATTAGAAATCTTGTGTGTTCTTATTTTATTGTCCAAAATAGACCAAAGATTTTCAATCACATTCATGTCAGGTGACTGTGGTGGTGGAGACATCAAGTGTGGGCAGTTCCAAATAAGCCAAGATTGCACAATCCCAGATTTATGTTTTGGGTCATTATCTTGGTAGTACCGAAATTCTTCCCGCAAACCCAGTGTGTCTGCACTTTGAAGTAAATTGTTTTTCAGAATCTCGAGGTACTTCATTTTGTCCATTGTTTCCTCAATAAAAACCAATTCACCTACTCCGGCTGCTGACATACAGGCCCAAACCATCACTACCGCCACCATGCTTCACTGTGGGCTTAAGGTTCTCCTTGTTTAGCTCGGTATTCGCTTTACGCCAAACATATGACATTCCGTCCGAGCCAAAAATATTAAACTTAGACTCATCCGCGAAAATAACGGTATTCCAGAACGCAGGAGTATTAATAATATGCTCTTTGGCGAAGTCAAGTCGGCGTTGTATATTCATTTTCGAAATGAATGGTTTCTTTCGGGCTACTCGACCGTTCAAGTCATGATTGCGCAGCACACGTCGGACAGTTTCAGCACTGGATGATTTTCCTATTTCACGCTGAACCTCTGCAGCCAACTTCGGAGCGGATAACTTTGGATTTTTCTTAATTTTTCGTACAATATAACGCTCGTCTGAAGCGTTGAAAATCTTATTAGGTGCTTCTCTGCCCTTGTTCTCCAACCGATTTTCGCGAACGAAGCGTTGAATGATGTATTGGACAGTTGAGGCACTTAAATTTGTCATTTCAGCAATTTTTCGCACACTCTGACCTTTCCTAAAATGGTTAATTACCAGTTTACGCTGTTCCATCGTTGTACGACGACCCATAACGCTAAATGTTTAATTTACAGCACTTTAACTATTTAAAATAAGAATAATAAAAATTGTTATAATAGTTAAAAAGGTCCAAAAACTCATACAATTCAAAAAAACTTTGTAACTGCGCGGCAGAATGAAACTTACTTACATTGAAGTTTGTGTACGAAATAAGATGAGAGCTGAAAATCAGCTGATCAATAGTTTTTCTCTCTTGCATGACAAAAAGAACAATTTTTGGGGTTCCCCGTTTTCTTATTAGGTTTACTAAACACATACACAGACATCTACATTCAAAACTTATCGATAAGTTTTTTAGTTTCGATGTTACAGCCATTTACATAAAAATATATACACTGTACGAAATAAGCTGTGAGCCACTGTAAGTTACATGCACTTGAAAACATCATTGATCAATGATGATAAGTACGTAGCAAATATTTGCAGTTTGTAACAATACACTTCAATAGAAAGGATTACATTTGAAAAGCACTAGGTATACTACACAGACAATGAATGTATCGTTAAGCCATCAGAAACAACAACAATGGCAAAATAATGAAGCAACAACAACAAGTGAACTCTGATATGAGGAGCTCAACACTTGTATTTGTTTTAGATAGTCGGTAAAGTCGGGACGTATTTTGTAGTTGTACACTGAGCGAACAAACGGATAGTAAAATTAAATAATCCTAAATGTGAATTTGAAATATTATATAAAATTTTGGAGTTTTCTCTTTTGCTTCGTCCTGCTGGAAGTGTAGAAGTGTTCTCTCATTCGCTCGACATGAATTAAACAAAATATAAATTTCAATCAAGGATATTTTTGCCATATTCATGTATGAGGGTCACTTATGCCTCTCTGGCATGGTGGCGCAAGGTAAATCAAATTAGGACTCAGACGATCCTTAACAGGATTCATCGAATAGCCTGTTTGAGCGTAAATGGAGCGATGAGAACTTGCCCCACAGCAGCTTTAGGAATAATCACAGGTCTCAATGCTCTACACCTTGTGGTCAAGAGGACAGCAGTCAGTGCGGCCATAAGGCTTCCGAACTCTATTCACCTGAAAGAAGGCAACCTAAAAGGGCACATTAAGATTCTAGACGTAGTCTGGAATTCACCGGGCCTCACGGTCTTTGACAGGATGGATAAGAAACTGATATTCTCCAAACTCTTTGAAGTGATCAATCACGATCGCTCAACATGGAGAAACAACGAAATATTTTTAAAACAGGGCTCACATCTATGGTACACTGATGGGTCCAAAATGGAAGATGGTAGTGCTGGAGCGGGAATTGTAGTGCCAAATTTCCGGAAGGCAATTGCAATGGGAAAAATAGCTTCCATTTTTTAGGCGGAGGTCAACTCCTTAGAGCTATCTGTCAGATAATGTCTACGTAGGGGTACTCAAGAAACCAACATTTGCATTCTCTTAGACAGTCAGGCAGCTTTAAAATCATTAATGAATTTCTCGTTCCAATCTAAGTTGGTCTGGAAATGCTTCGAACTTCTCAATACCTTAGCAAAGAGGAACTCTGTGACTCTAATATGGGTACCGGAGCACAAGGGGCATGCAGGCAATGAAATGGTAGATTTACTGACCAAAAAGGGCGCAGACATTGCTTTCATAGGCCCAGAACCCTTATGTGGGTTAAACAGTAGCTTCATGAATAAGTTAATATGTGAATAGGAAAAAATTAGTCTAACCGATTACTGAAGAGCCCAAACAGGCATGCGGCAGTCGAAAAGATTCATTGACTCTGAACACATTAAGGTAGATGTTATCTTGAACCTCAGCAGAAAGGACATTAAACTCTACACTGAACTATTACCGGGCCATTGTAAACTTAATTATCACATGATGAAAATGGGTGTGGTTAACAAAGGATCGCTGTCGACTCTGTCTTGAAGAGCAGGAAACAGAAGAACACGTTCTTTGCAATTGCCCAGCTCTGGCTAGACGCAGACTAAACTACCTAGACAATGGATTCATAGTTCCCAGGGACCTTGTTAAAATCAATCCTACAGCAGTGACAAGATTTATAAATAGTCTTAAGATCTGCCAGCTAAGAAATAAGGCTGCACAAATTAATTGTCTGATTTCACAGCAGAGCAGCTTTATGGAGTGCATAATCTCAGTTTGGTAAAGTTTGGCATTGGATGTCGTTTGGGTGGCAATTTTATCATTGAACTAATCCATCTTTCATCGTCGGTCGCAATGCGTTGCAAAAATGGGTCGTTTGTGTTGCAATGTTGATGAGATGGACTTCTAAATAATAATTCCAATTCACGGAGTTAGTTGAGGATGGTCGTATTATGAATGTCTAGTGCCCTTATTTCATTGCTGTCAACCTGAGTTGGTTTTCTCATCAAAGGTTAACATCAAAATCAGTAACAATCAGTAAGAAACTTTTTAAACACCATCGGGTGCTAGCAATCTTATAATCTTTACACAATTGTTCAGAGGACTAACTTGCCTTCCTTTCTTGGCCAGCTTGGCGAAATATTTTCATTATGATGCAAAAACTGAATGACCCAGTTAAGTCCAACAATATTTTCGAAATAAGGTTTGAACAAACATTTGTCCAATTCTATAGCTTCCGAGCTGATTGCCTTAGTGCTAGTAATGTACATATTTTTTTGAAGTAATCTGTCGTAAAATACGTCTTGATTTTACCGGCAGCCAAATATTTGCGATTGTTGTTATGCAAATTTAGATATAATACAATGGAAATAATGTTAAATAAAAAGGAAACAAAATATATAAAATATTCATCAAAACAACAAAAATAATAACAATAAATAAAAATAACAATAAGACTAACTATTTTTCAAATGAACAAGAGCAAATAATCCTCTCTGTTGGCAATATAAACTTGATATAAACTGAAAGAGAACAACTAAGACAGTGGCAGATGGGAGCTAATTTGGAGAAAGCGACAATGCAGAAGTGTAAAGAAAACTACAAGCAACATCAACAATAAATGTTACATACAAGCAAAATTATTCATTTTTGGTGGCAAAGTACACAAATACTCATGTTCTCCTATATACACGTACGCATTGTTAACAAACGGAAATTAAGGAAATCCTCACACACAACGGAAGAGACCGAGTAAGTGAATGTAACAATGTAAAGTGAAAAGTGAACTAAGGTAAGCAATGGTAAGTGGCATACACACTGATGAGCATCATGCTGGTATGTAAAAAAAGTTAAAATCACAACAAACTTTTTATGCGTGGTTTCACGGCATCCCAAGCAGCAATAAAGAACATGAAATTTAAATAAAAAATTTGTCGAAGTAAAAAAAAAGAAATGATAACTAAATAAATACATACATTCACATAACAAAGGATGCCTAATTCATGTACGAATACGTTTACATCTTATGGATGATAATGATGATGATGATGATGATGATGATGATGATGATGCTACTAAAGCTTCTGACTGAATGCTGGATTTGAAAAAAAAATGCTCACTCACAAATGCATTGTTAAAAATCGCTTAAGTAAGTTTGTAAAAGTTTAAATGACAACGTTTTGTTGTGGCTTCTTTTCATACAAACATCCATATCAACATGAATAAGTAATAAAGTATTTCAGATATAATACATTTTTTTCTTTGTATGACAGGATACAGGTGTAGTGACTGGGAAATTGAATTTTGAAGGAAAAAAAAAAATCATAACAATAAAAAATAAAATAAATAAAAACTTCATTCTTCTATATTGTATTATAATATACGTGGTTTATGAACGATTATTTAATTTACCAAAAAAAAGTAATATATTCAAAGATGTAATTTATGCGAATATATGCAACATACTGGTTACATTTTAAGTGAAATTTAATTAAATGAATATTTAGTATGAGCTTGCTTCTGATTGCAATGAAAGTACTATATCCTTTTTTTTTTTCTTAAAATGCGACAATAAAGATAATATAATATTTAAAAGATTTGAAAGTATTTAGAATTTGAAACTATTGAAGAGAGTTTGAAACTCAACAAATCTGCTAGCTTAGATGATATCAAATAAATGTTATAAGTTAGATTTTACTGCAGATAGGTGTAATTGCATCCTCAGTTCACTCTTACTTTTAGTATTCTATCAATAGATACAGATAACTTTGATTAGATCATTTTTATTTTATTTTTTTTATGATGAAACATTGTTTTTGTGAAATATTTTAATTAAAATGTAATTTTGAACGAAAAATGTATGAAATTATTCTAGATTTTTAACAATTTTGGAAAAAATATAAGGCCTATTTTTGCATTAAATTGAAGGTTTTATTTAGCATAGTTAGAATGATCCGATTTAGGTCAAATATGCATCGTTTTGTTCTTGTTGCCATTTTGAAGGTAATTTCATAATGCCACTCTCATAGAAACCCTCGTCCCTACGGTTAAAAAACTGGGACAGTCACAAGATACTCTTGAGGCGAATTTTTCACCAGCAAAATCATTCACCATAGACAGGAACACGTAGTAATCACTTGTTACCAGGTCCGAACAATAAGATGGATGTATAAGAACTTCCCAACCAAGCTCCTGGAGCTTCTGGCGAAGCACTATCGATGTGTGTGGCCTGGCGTTGTGCTGATGGAACATAATTTCTTTCCTATTGGACAAAACTGGCCACTTCTGGGTGATTGCTTCCTTCAGACGGTCCAATTGTTGACAGTACAGGTCCGAATTAAGAGTTTGGCCGTCGGGGAGCAGCTCATAGTAGATGATTCCCTACCAATCCCATCAAACACATAGAAAAACCTTCCTGACCATCAATCCTGGCTTGGCCACCGTTTGCGCCGTCTCATCGCAATTCGACCACGACGGTTTTCGCTTGAAGTTGTTGTAAGTGACCAACTTTTCATCACCAGTAACCATCCGCTTTAGAAATGAATTTATATTGTTGCGATTCAGCAACGATTCGCATATGGAAATTCGGTCCATGAGGTTTTTTTGTGGTAACTCGTGTGGCAGCCATACATCGAGCTTCTTTTTGTACACAACCTTATTTAAATGGTTCCAAACGGGTTTTTGTGCAATGTTTAGCTCCTGGTCAATAGAAACAGTGCTTACATGACGATCAAACTCGACAATTGACATTCCAGAGCGTGGTGAATCTTTGACATCAAAATTACCGGAACGTAGTCGACGAAACCAAAATTGCACATGATTGGCTGTATCAGGACCATAAACACTATTCACATTTTCGGCCATCAGGCTTGCGTTTTCGCCTTTATCGAAGAACAACTGTAAAATATGGCGTATTTTCTCTTTACTGGTGTCCATCTTTGACGCGTGCTCAAACAATAGTGAATCAAGCATTCACAAAACAGCCTAAAAATTTTATTTAGCACGAAATCCTATCTTTCTAATGCCATCTAGCGTAACCCGATCGCACTTATGCAAGTGCGAGATAAAGATTACTAAAGCCATCTATTGGAAAAATAATGGATTTCTTTATACTACACCTGATATTTGTAATAACATCCAATTGCTCTTAGCTCCCATAAATTCGAAGTATTTGACTTGATAAAAAACGTCTACGGGAGCCGACGAAGAAGGAAAAGGTAGGAGATATAATTTGGGGGGACATATCGAAAAGGAAAAATTAAATGTGGTTCGCCTTACATACCATTGTTATGTTATAATTATAATCGCTTAATTAGTATATTTAATTTTACTATATACATTTATAAACAAAAATAATTCAAATCACATTTAATCATATCTCTCTGTGTAGTTGAGAAGCAATTTATTTATTTAACATATCATATCGTATGCACACATATTAAGTGAGTACAAATCTAATATGATGAATTAAAATCTAATCAAGCTTAAAAGCATTTAAATACATTTGTAGAAAATTTAATTAAAATACAAAATTCAACTGTAGAAGACCAGAAGGCATTTCCTTTTAGTCATATTTGCATAGTTGTTGTACTTGGATGCATACACATATCTTTTCTACAATATAATAATAAATATGTAGTAGTAATAATACTACATAGTAATTAATGCATGAATTATATTACAAAAGCATTTTAATTGCATTTAAGTTCTTACTATCTAATTTTAGGTGTTATTCATATGTTATAAGTATTTAAATGAGTTTTTAATTTAATTTTCATATCTGCCTAATTAATTGTTCGTTAGCATAAAATTGTATATTGATATTGTTTTGCTAAAAGCAACGTCAGTGAGGAGCAAAATGCTTAGATTGGTCTCATTTATTATTTAGATCAATAGGATTGCACTTTTTTCCGAAGACTACATTGAATCTTGTAGAGTGGCAATACGGTTGGAAATTCTTTTAAAAGTAGGTGACTCTATAGTTACAATTATTTTTTTCTATTTGGATAAATTTTCGAATAGACAGTTCACTTCCTATTAAAAATGGATTATAGGTTCTTCCACCCATGTGCCCTCATTAATATTAGGTTAAAAGTATTCGATTATTATCTTTATCAATGACATTTGAATTGTCGTTTGATCCTACATCTTCTATATTTGAAGCACTTATATGTACTATTTTCACTATTTTTAATAGCTCTATAATATGTCCCGCTGAAAAATATCGTATGCAATCGGGTTCGGATTCGGGTTTAGTTCAAACTCCGTTTGATACAACCGACCTACAGTTTTTTCTCAACCGAACCCTGAATGAACCAATCATTAAAATTTCGTATGAAGACACATAGGTGGGGGGTACTAGTGAAATTGTGAATGATATGATTTTAAGGCAGTACCAACCTTCAAATGATAAAAAATAAAAAATAAAAATAAACTCCGCCCTTTGGTCGAGCTTCTCTTTCAGTACTTGTTAAATTTTTGGACAGTGTTAAAAGGATCATACTTATATTAGGCGGTTCTGAATGACAAAACCCTTGTTACAGCTCTTCTTCTGAGAACAGAGTTCTTTTAGAAAAGTTTTTATGGCAAAAGGTTATTGTCGGAAGAATTGCGAATTGCTTGCCGACATGTGGGTACTGTTCGAAAGAAAAATCTTTTCGATATTAAGGTTGTGCTTCAGGCAGAGGTTGAACCCACGACCTACAGATCAGAAAACCAATGCACTAACCACTGAGCTAGATCCAGATGATATCTGTGAACAATTTATGGCAATTCAATTATTAGCTTACAAGTTACAGTGGTTTCAGTAACGCCAACTTTGTGATTTTGTAAACAATAAAGTCAAAGCAATTCTGTGTGTTCACTTTTCATTGCTTTTTGGTGAAAGAAAACACTTGCTGACACTGATAAATTTTATTCAGACTCTGTTCCCGTAAGACAAATGGTAGAGAAACGGTTGGCTGACTTTAAACGTGGCAGTATAAACACCGATGATGTCAAACGCTTTGGTCGCCCAACAGAGGTGGTGATACCGGAAAACATCAAACAAGTTCTGAAAATCCTTTTGGCAAACCCTAGGTTTAAGTTGCATGAGATATATGACACCTTGATGATATCAAAGGAACATTTTCATTCATTCATTTCATAAACATGCATAAACATATGTTTATGAGAAAGCTATTTTCGAAATGGCGCAGAATTTGCTGACACTGGACTAAAAGAAGGACGTTTCGATGATTCCGAGCCCTTTGTAGATATTTTGGTGAGATAAAAATGTTGTTTGTGTCGGTATATAGCAATAAATGAAAATTTGATCCTACTCTAGACTATACTCTATAGTCAATTCAGCAGTCAGCTTATTGGACAACAGCCAGTGAACCTCGCCCAAATTGACCAAAAACGGAATAATCTTGGCATTCGTATTTTGGCATCCGCATAAAATTTTGTTCATCGACAACTTTACTTTTGAATCGGTAATCGAAAACGGTCCCATATGAAGTTCGCAAGCCTCAAAAAATGCTGCCGGAAAGAGATTTAGCTTGAATGAAATGATAATTACCGATACCAATTTTGAGGACAAATATGAATCGTTTTGAAATGTTAGAGAAGCGTGAAGTGATTGTATTGCCCTTGAAAGAGCCTATGTTGATGAATAAAGTCAAATTTTTCCAAAAAGTTATTGTTTTATTGATTATCTTAGCAGCTTCTCTGCCGATGTGTTATATCTTTATAAATATGATTTAGTTGAGGGCCAAGTAAGGAAATCTTTCCATACTTTCAAAACTATGCTCTCTGAGTTATTAAATAATATCATTTATATATATTCCTTGAATTAAATACAATTAATATTCGGCTGAGATTAGATTATGTAGGAGAAATGGAGTACACTTGGTTGACCAGGGTTTCAGTGAAATTTACATTAAATTCGAAAATAATATTCCATGCAATAAACAACACTGAAATAAAATGTACAAAATTCTGGTGAATTTTCATGAATTTTTATAATATATAAATATTTAAAATATTTAAAATAATAATATATTATAATATATAAATTTTTAAAATAATAAATGACTGTGAATATTATATTTGATCATTGTAGGAGAACCGTGAAGGAGTGGTGTGAGCCAATTTTATAGAAATTCGTATGGCAGCAACCCTAGTAGATGGAATGAAATAAGGGATAATCTTGTTTCGGTGAAATGTTGTGGAGAAAATATGATCAGAAGTCGGCATCATATTTCACCTTCGCCCAGTTTTCAGGTGTTTTTGGGTTCATTTTTTCTGAGAGGCCCATTAAAGTGAATATACATAACTAGTCGGTACGCATGTTAGGGGAAAATGTTAGGCTCTAAAAATAAATAAGGATTGCTTGCATTACCTTTAAAGTATTACATGGCTTCTATGGACATATAAATTTTACAGATGTAGATCTCTGATATTTCACAGCAATTAATTACTCTAGTATCCTTTTTCTTACTAAATGGCTCTACATTAAGGTGGCCGCTATTTCTAAAATTGTCGATATTGTTCGAGACACCTCTACAATATGACAGAAATATGAGGTTACACAGAAAAATACTAAATATGAAGATTTAGAGATTGCGCTCTACTCCGAAATAAAAAAAAATTATCTTTTTCATATAATGTAAAGAAATTAGTAACGACTTTTCTCTATCTTATCTTTACGATATCAAAACTTTATTGATCGTGAGATAAGTAAATATTTTAAAGCATCTTAAAAGTCAAAATTCTATAAAATTAAGCAAAATTTTATTTTACATGAATTTCGCTTTGTATTGCTTCACATTAGCTCTTTAAAATTTTTGTGAAACAATTTAAGTTTAGCAACTCGTGAAATTAAAGTTGGCGATATGCGACGAATTCAGGTTCCGTAATTGCTTTTGTAATTGCGAGTTAGAGGTGGTTGTGTTTTTGTTTTTAGCATTTTTCTAACTTGAGGCTCTAGTCGAAACCTCTAAACCTTCCTCGATAGGCAAAAAATTTTATATTTAGTAGTTTCTTGGATAACTTTATGTTTCTAGAGGGTGTCGAACAAAAAATAATTTTAAACTCTTAAAGGCGGAAGCTTGCAGTTTCAACAACAACTGATACTACGACAGACTCCAGCATTTGCAAACCTAAAGAGCAAAGTATAAAGTATATCGTATGAAATGTCTTGTTACTGCTTGTCCAACACAAGAAGAGATTTATGGTTATTGCCGGCCATCCCCCGATATACGATAGCTTAGACGTAGACAAATTATTTCTATTGTACATGTTTATTTAAGTGTAAAATGTGTACTAAGATATTACCAAATCAAGCATAATAACGAAATCAATTATTTCTCTATAGAAGTTTTCTATGAAAAAAAAAATAGAAATGAAAAGAAATGTTTAAAGATGTTCACCACAAGTTAGGACTTCTTCTATGGTGATTCTTTGCGTTTATATCATTAATTATATTTTACTTAAACTAGGACAAATTGAATTCGGGTATTGTGAAAAAATCTTAACAAGACATAATATAAATGAATTTGTATTTCTATTCATTTTTTTTTTTGTTTTTGTTGAAAATCCATGTACATTGGTATGTACCTTATATTCCTTATAAATAGTCTTAAAAACGTTGGCACTTCTTTGCCACACATTACTTCAATGACAGCAATGGAAGTATTAGCAATTCGAAACAAAAGCATATCAATTTTTCATTAATTTTTTTTTTTTTTTTTTGTATGAGTTTGTTTTTCTTTCTTTAATAAATCAAACAATTGTTCAGTTGCCTTTGCCATATTTCTCTCTCTCTCTCACGTTTAGTATGTTGTGTTTTTTTTACGTCACACAATACTAAATATGTTACGAGACATTATGTTCTTTGTGGTTCCATTTTGCTACCTCAGAACAATCAAATCAGTGTAGGTACGATTATCGCTTAGGCAGTGTTCACTCAATGTGATGATAATGAGGATGATGATGATGATGATGATGATGATGATGATGCGAGAAACAAGCAATGAGGCGTTCGATGCTCTTTCATATTACCTTCTGTAATGGCTCTTTAACTTTCTCTGTATTCTTTCTTTTTTCATTTATGATAGGGTATGTAACAAAATACACTTACTCCACTCACTTGTCTGTTTCATATTATGCCACCTATATGGCAATTGTACAATATTTTACTCTTCATGGAGGCGGAAGAAAAAAAAAAAGACAGCAGGCGTTTATAATCGCGCAAAATAAGCAAATAATGTTATGTTTAATGTCGCGCGCACATTTACGCATTGCGGTTCAACTGACATTAGATTTATGACCAAACGAAACATGATAAATGGTTGGCAATTGAAACGCTTGCCTATTGTATACAAAATATATGTACCATCATATCAAATGTGCTTCCAGATAAACGTGTACTTGCACTCATTTTGTTTATCTCACCGATGAATGGTATTATTTTCGAATATTTGGACATATTTTTCTTTTTTTCTCTTTTTTATTATAAGCAACATGTCAAGCGTAATCTTGTTTATTTATATTCACATTTAAGTGCTTATTATTGGCAATAAAAATTTCACTTATTTGATAGAGATTTAAATGTGTTTTTAAAATCACAAATTGTTACAATGATAAAATCACGTTGCCGCATTGTTTTGAAACAGGTAAGTACATTAATATTGGGGGGGGAATTGAATTTTAAGTAATGGCAAAGTAATTAAAGGATTCGTTAGGGATTGGTAGAGAGGCCATTAATATGCTTTCTGGTGTTGGCTATAATTTGAGAATGTTAAATATTCGTGAATCGATTAAAGCATTTCATTTTTCGAAAAGAGCCTCTTTTAATCTAATATGCACAACAAGACTAAAAAGAAATTCAGTTCATGGTTGCTAAAAAGATTTGAGTTGCCACTCAGATGCACATGCATATACGCAAGTTTATGAGTATCTAAAACACTGTGATACAATTTCAGGATCATTGTCTGAGGGCGAAATGAGTACAACTCAGAATGAAAGACCTAGACCCATATAGTAAAACCTCCAATATTTTGTCTGGGTGTTTTTAGAATAAGTCGAAAAAAGGGTTAAAATTCATATCGAAGCGAAATATGTACTTTGGTTATGTATAGTAGAATTTCACAAGGAATAATTTTGTAAAACCTTTTAACCCACTAACTATCTCACGAAAGGGTAAGTTTCATCCCTTTTTTGAAGAGTCTGAAAAAATGGATTTTGGGATGTCGCTAGGGGGTTAAATAATTATAAAAAATTATTCGTCGAAAAATATCACTAGGCGTATTCTCAGGCAAAATCTTTATACAAAGAACGTAGAAGTTCACAGAGAATATAAAACGAAAATGTCCCCTTGAAATATGCAACTTTTTTATGCATTCCTTTATAAGTTGTGCATAATAAATCTAGCTCTTTTCGAGGGTGATAGTCTGACACTTGGCACATTATGGTCGCAAACATTGCTAACATCAGAAATTGAGTTACACATGATCTTCACATGTGTCTCCACTGCTGGCTCTACTGCTTCCTCCTCTACATTTCACATTATCATGCCATTTCTAACAATTCTTTGCGATTTGAACTCGATGTGACTTAATTCAGCTCCAATTTACCTCTACAGTTTTTTGCTCAGACATGTTTTACACGACATCACAAACTGAGAAGTGCAGCATATTGAAAACAATAGGTTGTGTTCTATCCCATTCCATCCTGATACTTTGATCTTACCATAAATTCACCATAAATTGTTCAAACAGAAAAACTTCAATTCTCTGATAATTCCAAATAGAACCACTCTTTGAATTGATTTATAATTTTACAAAATTAAAATATTATTGAAATTAACTTAATTTATATGCCTTTATTGATAAAAAAAACAAATATGTGTTATTCACACCAATGTAATTAAATTAAATGTACAATAGTAAAATTTTGTAAATTAATATGTTTATTTATAATTAAACTTCTCATTTACATAATATCATTTTCAATTAACTACTAAATGTAAAAGTATAAGTATATCAATTGGTTCTACATAATTGTTTTATATGGAAAATCTTTTTTCAAATTGAAAATGTCACAACAAATTAATTTCACTAAATAAACCGTTGCCAAAAAAGTAACTAAATTGTAAGTAATAAATAATATTAAGCAATTTATGATGCCTTGGCTCAATGTCTAGTGATTTGACCTTATGTGTGAAAGAAAATTATGAAATATTAGTGCGAACTATGTATGATTATGATTAACCACGACGCATTCTTGAAAGTGCACTACATTTTCACGAAATATTTTGAAATATAGTCGAAATTTTTTTTATATACATAGAACTTGTTATATACATAATACTTGTCGATGTTATTGCAAAGATTTTTCGACATTAAATCATGTTGCCCCTAGAAGTATGCCATAGCTACAATATTCACTCTCTAACAAGAAAATTATTAACATCAAATAAACCAATGTAAACGTTGCCCAATTGATACAATCCATTTTTTTAGAAGCCGGTTAAAAATGCATTTTTGCACACAATTACATATTTATATAGTTAATTGGAATTTTAGTCGCCAGACACCATACAAATATACTTTTGTAAAGTACTATACACATTATAGGACGATAGCAAGTACTGGTAACAAATATTTAAATGTGGTAAATATGTATTTCATTATTCAATTTAAGCCGTTTGTCAATTGCATTGAACTTGTTTTTGTTACATGCACACACACACACACACACACACCCTGTATGCTTATATATGCTTCGATGCGTTTAAAGTAAAATATATCACACTTATATAGGCACGCTAAAATATTTTGCAGCTTAACCGCATAGCTGCGTGCATATTTAGCCGCATCATAGTAATTATAATTGAATAAAATATTGTTATTTGTTTTTTTTGTACACATTTTGTTTTGCTGGTTGTTTACTAGCGTTTTTTTTCGGTTTGTTTGTAACAATAGTGGTGTGTTATTTTGTGGTCAGTGCATAATATTGTCGTTGTTATTTTCCCACTTGATATATTTATTTACTGTGCATAGTTGTTGTACGTACTAATATGTGTGTGCAATTATAAATATATAATATGTCTGTGCTTAATATTACAGAGTTTCGACTATGGAAAGTTCAAGGTTATCATAATATTTATGATTAATTTTCATGTTAATATCAACGTTTGGCAGAATAAAAATTTTGGTGTTTAGTGGCCTATATTCGATTAACATATATAGTTAAGCTTTCATTTATATTATATTTATTTATTTAAATATAGTAAAAAGAAATCCATTATTTTTCCAATAGATTGCTTTAGTAATCTGCCTCTCGCGTTGTATTAGTGCGATCGGGCTACGCTAGATGGCGTTAGAAAGATAGAATTTCGTACTAAATATATTTTGAGATTGCTTGACTCAGTATTCTTTGAGCATGCGTCAAAAATAGACGATTCGTCGATTCCGTTCCGGTAATTTTGATGAAAAGTCAAGCGAAAACGGTCGTGGTCGAATCGCGGTGAGCCGGGCCAAAGGGTGGCTAAGTCAGAATTGACGGTTTTGCTATGTGTTTGGTGGGATTGGCAGGGAATAATCTACTATGAGCTGCTCCCTACGTCCAAACTCATAATTCGGACATGTACTGTCAACAATTGGACCGTCTGAAGGAAGCAAATCGCCCAGAAGCGGTCAGTTTTGGCCAATAGAAGAGGAATTGTTTTCCATCAGGATACCGCCAGGCCACACAAATCGATAGTGACTAGCCAGAAGTTCCGAGAGCTTGGTTGGGAGGTCCTTATACATCAACCTTATAGTCCGGACTTGGCACCAAGTGTTTATTACCTGTTCCTGTCTATGGCGAATGACTTTGATGGTGAAAAATTCGCCTCAAGAGAAGCTTGTGAAAATCGACTGTCCCAGTTTTTTGCCAATAGGGACGAGGGTTTCTATGAGAGTAGCATTATGAAATTGCCTTCAAAATGGCAACAAGTTATCGAACAAAACGGTGCATATTTGATCTAAATCGGATCATTCTAACTATGCTAAATAAAACCTTATATATTGAATCAAAATAACAAAATTTTACTATAAGAAGTCATCTGAAAGAGCTCGATGTCAAAGTTCTGAACAACTCAACGTATGTCAGTCTTTGGAGTGAAAGATGAGCCTGGCCGAGTTCCATCAGAAAACGTTTTTAGTAGAAATTATCTAAAAGTATTAGACATTCTGAAGTAATACCACAGAACTGAATGAATGAATATTGGATTTGAATCACATAATAAAGTTGCTGACATTGAAACTGAATTAAAAGCGGCCAAGATAATTTCAAAAATCGTATTGAGATAAGCAAACCCATGTTATCTCAATATCATATCCAAACCAATTCTACATCGACAGATAGTCAATACGAAAATCAAATTATAATGTCATGTAAAAAGTATATGTACACAATCTCATTAACTCGTAAACAATAGCATTCATTATATCATTCTGTAAAGTATGTACTTGTTATCTTTACTGGCTGAATGATGATAAATCTGTACTCGAGTTTGTATGCCTTTGGTGGTGTTTGCAAATATTTTACAATCTACATACTACTACATACTTTCGAGTATCATCGGTGTACAATCGAAATGTGTATACAAATTTCTATAACACAGAACAATGGCAAAACTGGCAAATAATAGGAATGGAGAAAATCACCAAAAAAAAAAGTTGGCACCTGGCAGGCAGGTGTCAACATTTTTTTCTTTTTGTTCTACCTGCTTGCTGACAATTTTGGGAACAATGCATTGTTACCACTGACTGGCTTTTGTTAGGGGCGTTTATACATTACGAATATGTGCGTGAGTAATACAAGTAGAATTCAACTAGAATAGGGAAGAATTCATTGCAGCATTCAATGTGTATGGTATGTAATCCTGTTCCTGTCATTGTATGATCCTATCATATTACCATTGACTAATGAATCCATAAACTCTTATATCATATTCATGTTCATTTCGAAAAAAGCAAATTACTTCAAATACTTCAAAGCTTCATGATCATGATGTTTCTTTCAAAGTATATTCTCTTTGAAAAATTCCAAGTAAATTCATTTGCACATATTGTTTTTCTTTTCTTTTTATTACTATAGTTACCAAAGTCAATGTAAAAAAAAAAAGAGTATAGACAAAAGTGATTACAAACGAGCAATGATGATAAAAGTATATAGTTGCTCTTGTTGTGGTCGATTCTAGTGTGAGTATATTGAGTTATATTTTAAATGTGTATATGGATGTGTGTGTGTGTGCGTAAAATATGCCATATGTCACTTGTAATAAAATCAAGCAAACATGTTGTTATTTGTTTTTTTTTTATTATAAAAGGAAAAATATATTTTTTATTGCCTACTTTTAGACACACTTGAAATTCGTTTAACATTGAAATCTATACAGTAAATTATACTCTTTTTTTTTATTACAAAATTCTCCTTGTCATACTAAGTATATGTTTATGAGCAGGCTTACGTACACACAAACACACACACATATACACTCAAAACAGCACATATGGCATGAAGTTGTTTTACTACTACTTCTCATGTACATTGTGGCAAACTATGTGGACAGATTAAGACATTAGGGCAACGTGTGAAAGAATTTATGTTGATTGGAGGGGAATTACAATATTCAAATTATGATCGAAGATATAAAAAATATCATTTTTAGTACTCTTGGCTAGTACTGTTTAGTAATGAAATTGATTCACATATATTGGCTGTTGTCATAAGGCAGAATTGAAAAATAATTGAAACATAGCTTGAAAAAATACATCTTTTTTTTCCGATTGAGGGAAAGTATGCTCAGAAAAAAAAATTTTGAGTAGTAAAAATCGATGAAGATCAGTCGTAAATTTGACTGCCCTTAAATCATTGTAGAAGCTGTGATAAGTGAAATGTATAAAAATGCTCGCTTTATAGAAATCCCTTTAAGGAAATGTGGGCACAGAAGAATTAATGAAGGTCGAATATATATTTTGGCAATTTAACTGGATTCTTTGTCAATTTTCAGATGTTCTTAAGCTTTATTCGTGCGAGAGCCGCATTAAAAAGAAAGTAGGTACAGGAAAAATGTTAAGTCGTAACAATTAATACGGATTGGCCATATATTTTACCACTCTATAGTTATTCTGGGAACTGTGAAAATGAAATTTATAAAAATGTCTATTTTACAGTGGAGCCACTCTAAGGACTGGAGATAAGAGGTCAGAATATTTCGCGAAAATATTAGCACAGAACATCAAATAAAGTTCGGTTTACATTTCAACACTCTAGAGCCGTTTCCTTGACAATAAGTATAAAAATAAAATTAAAAATAAACCAACCGAAGATATTTTCCGATTTTCAGATGTTTTAAGCTCATTTTGTAGCGGAGCCTTTCTGAAAAGTAAATATAGGAAGTATGTTCGGGAAATATGTTGTGCTGGAAAAGTTAATCAGTGTTGATCATATATTTCACCCTTTTAAGGGCAATTTTGGGTATTTTAATAAATGATATAACATTTATCATTTTTCAATTTTTTTGGTTAGAGACAAAATTCCGAGTTAAACTAACCTCAGTGAATTCAAGAGAATTTAGGTGCGTATTTATGTGATAAAGTTTAGCTAACTTTCAAGAAGTTGTGTGCCAATAAGCAGAAAAGAATGCAGTTCGATAAAAAAAAAGAAATAAATGACCCGTTGGGCGAGCTTCTCTTCCAGTATTATTGTGCGTGATAAAATTTGGACAATATTAGAAGGAACTTACTTACATTAACTGGTTCCGAGTGTCAGAACTCATGTGACATAATTTTTTCGGAACTTTGTCACAGAGCTCTTTCGTAGATCTTTATTGTCATATTGTTACTGCCGGAAGAATTGCAAATTGCTTGTTAACAGATGGACACCGTTCGAAAGAAAAATCTTTTCGATAATGAATTTATGCTTCAGCCGGGGGTTGAATCCACGACATACAGATCAACCACTGAGCTACGACACCCAGGTCGACACGCTATATTGTTCGAAGCCGATCGACGGCCTCTGTTCTAATTCCTTCTAGTGGTCTGGTGCGAATTAGTTTGCTGTAAAATTGCCTTTAACACCTCACCACAACTTGATCCGATTTTTCCGATCAGCAGAATCCAAAATAAATTGTTGGAGAAATAATTGAAAGTAGCAAAACTGAATAGGTTTTTTCTAGCAAGATTTGAGGTAAGCCCACAAGTGGTTACGACGTTGGATATAATAGAATAAATACGTATATTTTCATATATTAGTTTATTTTGTTATGCTAATATTCGTAATAAAATAAAGAAGAGGAAGCAAACGAAAAATGCCCATATATTTTAAATTGTTATCAAGAATACTTTGATTCTCTCTCTCTCTCGCTCTCTTTCTTTTTCTAATATTCCAATAGAAAATCAACTCTTTCTTCATACTTGACTTGAAATTTTATTTCTTTTAGCAGCGTCTGCTGTCATCGCAACGCAAAATAACGACTGACTCATTGATATGAATAAAATGTATCTGCATTATGATTATGTAAAATGTGTGATACATATCATATTATGTATTTTGTTTGGTAATAAAGTCGTAAACAAGATATTCATGGTTTAATATCAGCAGACACACACAACCATATATTTTCTATTTGTCTATGAAAGTATAATCTACTATACATTTATGTGTGTACATAAGTAATAAATGAGTTTCACTGACTTTATGGCAGATTTGATGGTAAATAAATTGGGTTCATAAAAATAATATTTATTAATAAAAATTTGTGGGTAAATTCACATTTTTGTTATTTTTTTTTTTTGTCCCATCGAGAATTCATATTTAACAAATTTGTACACAGCAGGTGATGAATTAATAATATAATTTCTATAGAAATATAAAATCTCTTTAAAATGTTAATTAAATAACCGAAAAGGAAGAAAAAAAAAATTCCATAAAATATTCATGTTCTAAAATTAGTTGCATTTCCCTAGTGTGTCATTAAGAAGCGCTTTGGATATTTGAAGAAATTTCATATTTACGTCAAAGAAAGTGAAATAAAATGTATATAAATTCCATAAAAATGAATAAACAAGAAATAGATGAGATTTTTATTTTTATTTTTTCCTCTTTTTTTGGCGAAATTAAATTATTTAAAATATCGTTAAAATTAATTCACATTCATGTACACGTTTTTGCGTACACTTTAAATCCCATCGGTGTCATAGATTGAGAGTTTTTGCTTCATTTTGACAGTTAAATATCACAAATACCTTTCTGCTGCTCTAAAGCATTAAGAAAAAATTCCATAAAGGATACGTGGGGTAGGCAGAAATTTTTTTCATTCTTTTATACTAGCATTTTGTGCGTTGGTAAGCCATTGAGCAATGTACGAGAGCAAAAATCAAAATGAAACCCATCAAAAAAGTCAAAAAGTATTTCCATTACAGTAAATCTTTAAGGTCAGGCCAATGGTGAAAGCAAGAGTCATAGGCGAATAATGTGTACGTACATTCATATGTTCAAATAAATGAAGATTGTTCGTAATGTATTGAGACGTGCTAGTGAATCAGGTAATTTGACATGGAATACTTTGATTACAGAATAATTTTTTCTCATTGAGCTAAACATTTTTTTTTTTATTAAAAGAAGGCTGACCAAATCGGAGCTTAACATCACACCAAATGCCGTTTGCCGTTAATACCAACAATGATGTCAGCCTGGAGGTCATGGAAAGGATCATTCTTGCAAACAAATTTCAGAATCAGTACCCAATTGGGGAGTGAAGCCCTCCTTCAAGGAACTAAAACCACACTCTCTAAGTTTCTCATATTTTCTATCCTTATATGTGGCATCTATGCCAGGACAATTGTTATTTCATAACAAAATATATCGAACAACATCGGTAAATGTATTTGTATGAAACAAAAAAGAAAAGAATTCATATGGAATAGAATGTGTGGTAAATGGAACGTAAATACTGACAAGCGTAAAGTAAACAAATATCAGCGTTAATAGCATCATTTTGTGGCCAATAAAGATATACGTATATTTTTAATGCGTGTAACTAAATACAAATATATGTTCATACAAGGATACAAATACTTATGTATGTGTATGTACGTAGGTATGTAGACCATAAGCAGAAAACAAAAGAATTCAACGACAACACCGACAATGATGATAGCTATAGGAATCTAAACAATACCATTGTATTGCTAGCCAAAAGGCAAATGCCAAATTTTCCACTTCCTAGACGTTACAAAATAAAAAAACAACGGTTTGAATTGCTAATGATAGAAGAAGAAGAAGAAGAAGAAGTAAATATCTGTGTATATCTACCTGCAAGCATATGTTACTCTTTGTACGAATAGGTGTAAGACAACAAAAATGTAACAGATGTTGCTAGAGAAAGGGATGAAAAGTAATATTGCATGTAGGTGGCTATAATAGAAAGTCATTATTTTGTTACCAACACCTGTAAACAGTATGTTGTTTACAAAGATATTATTCTTAATCACTGTATGGTAGGCATATAAGTGAAGAAAATAATTTCATTATTTTAAATAATTTAAAAGATTTTTATTTTGTGGTACATTTTTTGCACAAAGAACATCTTTATAACTTTCATTGTTTCAGAATTAAATTTTGCAAGCTTTCAGAAATCGATGCAAAAATCCGCTATGCAGGCAAATATTTTGTATTATTTTTACACTTGATTATATCAATCACATTTATTCACTTGAAAGGATATTCAAATAACTTTCTCATATATGGAAAGCACAAGAATTATTCCTGAATCGTAAACATATGTTTATTGCCGGCTTTTGCCTGGATGGAAAGGAAGACGAAGGCACACATTCAGAAAACATAAACTAAGCAGTATGTTTCAGGTGGAAGTCAAGCCTATTCACTCTGTACCATGGACCTCTTAACGAGTTGCCAAAGTATAAAAAAAATATTCTACTGTTCTAGGTACCCGAACATAGAGAACTTGAAACCATGTCACTTCTGCTGAGGATCAAACAAATTTTTGTGTGATTATCATCTTCTAACTAGCAGAGATTTATATCGACCAACCTGAGTTCACCAAGAAGTCAGGTTGGTTCGACCGGCATAGAAGGTAAGATAAAATTATCCATGTTTTGTGCTAGCGTACACTCTCTCAAATTATGTGTGACTATAATATCCTAGCCAGACCTAACCTATATTATACACATGGTCGTTGACTACGCCAGAGTGAATTTATAGCGCTGCCTGTGTATTGTGGCAGTGATTAGGGGGAATGGGTTAAATTAGTGATCTGGCATCACTGTGTATGCCTGCTCCTCCGCTAATCCGCTAATCACTCACTTTCGTAGTTTCTTCCACTCTCTCTCTCTCT